>WOVY01004656.1:0-17882 GCA_013436015.1 Rhipicephalus annulatus
TTTTTGCAGGTGGGTGCATCCGCGAGGGGGAAGGGGGGGGGGTTGTAATCATTGTACACATCGCAACCCTTCCTTCGCTGCCGTGACATGACCGGCAAGATTAGCCAGTGCGTGCAATGCGCAAAGTTGGCTGTTTACTTTGTAGGCTGTTGTGCGAATCATGCTGCGTAACTTATTACTACTACATAGAAAATCTCCCAGGGTGACAAGGTGGCCTCAGCTGCCCCCCTTGCGCCCCCCTCCGGACGCCCTTGTATATTCATGCCAGAAAGTTGATATCAAGAAAAGCCTGGAAGGCGAAGCACTGACTGCGATAGCAATTCACCTAACATCTGTAAGAAGGTTCACAGTTTAATCGGTGCCCCCTTGCACCCCCCCTCCGGACGCCCTTGTATATTCAAGCCAGAAAGTTGATATCAAGAAAGCCCGCGAGGCGAAGCACTGACTGCGATAGCAATGCACCTTACATCTGTAAGAAGGTTCACAGTTTAATCGGTGCCCCCTTGCGCTTCCCTCCGGACGCCCTTGTATATTCATGTCAGAAAGTTGATATCAAGAAAAGCCCGGGAGGCGAAGCACTGACTGCGATAGCAATGCACCTAACATCTTTAAGAAGGTTCACAGTTTAATCGGTGTCCGCCCGGTAGAACAGTGACTGGGGTGCTCGGCTGCTCACCCGAAGGCCACTGGTTCGTTCCCGGTGGTCGAATTTCGATGCAGGGGAAATGCTATAGAGGCCCGTGTACTGTGCGCTGTCAGTGCATGTTAAACACCATGCAGATGGTCGGAATTTCCAAAGCCCTCCACTATACGGCGTCTCTCACAATATTATCGCGGTTGTGGGACGTAAAACCGCAGATAGTATTACTAAAGTTAGTTGGGGCTGGTAAACATTTGCGTATTAATTAGATTAACGAGCATACTGTCTGTGCGCGTGCGCAAACACGAACATATCCTACTTGATGACCCCATACAGTGGATTTATTTATTTATTTACTTAACGACGGTGCCGTCAAGTGGCCGTTACTATATATGCAAATCGTGCGCATTACAAATGATTAGCTCCACTACAAAGTACAGAGCAGGCGCGAAGAAAAGCAAATACATTAATGAAGCCACGAAGGTGGGGGGGGGGGGGTGAATAAGAGTGATGGAGTGCGATGGGGAAGGAGGTCGGAGCTTTGGTTGGGAGTCTGGGAGAGAACAAAGCCTAGTAAAGAGAGGAGTGCTGAGGCAAAGAGCTGGCTTAGAGAGATAACTCTGCTTGGCGAAGTGGAGAGGAAGAAAAAGGGAGGAAATGAGTATTGCGGAGCTAGGAGGATAAGAGGTAAAAAATGAAATAAAATTTCTTTCTGAGGCGGGGTTTTAACGCGGATACCCATGGTTGCCCAGCGTCGTAACCGCTTGGCCTAGGTGCACTAACAGAACAAGCATTATGGCAACCATATGACGGCGTTGCTATATGAGGGAGAGAAATACGAAAGATACAGAGAAAGAGACAGAAAAGGAGAAAAAGTGAGACATACAGAGAAACAGGGAGAGATCGGGAGATAAAGAGAAAGGGAGATAAGGAAAGCGTAGTGCAAAACGATTTATTGATTTATTGATTTATTGATTTATTGATTAATATGTGGGGTTTAACATCCCAAAACCAGCATATGATTATGAGAGACGCAAAACACAGAACGGTGGAAAAGAGAAATCATGATGAAGAGAAGGGAAAGAAGGATAGAAGTGGGTAAAGCCAACACCTTTTAAATATATATGAAGGTCTTAGCTCTCTTCGCGTGACGTCACACGATGGGGCGAAATTAAAAAGAAGATATGAAGCGCTGTTCATAAGAGGTTGCCTCGCAGGTGCGTTGCGCGGAAACATTTCTTTTTCTGCAAGAACAAGCATGCATGTTATAAAAAAATAGAACGCCAGAAAACTGTAGCCGCAAAACATTTATTTACTATGCCCAGTTTCTTTTCGTACTCGCTTTACATTAAAAGCAATGCATGCCATTTGGCCTGTAGAGTTATGGCTCTCCCTTTTTTTTTTATCGGCATCGTCTAGAAGTTTGCGGTTCAGCTTCCTATAAAAAGTTTTTTATGAGAATGTCGGTGCTGCGCCGCAGGATGTGTTTCTGCAGTGAGTCAAGTATGTGGTCATTCCCACATGTATCGAAGTCGGACTGCTCTTCACTAGCCAGCAATCGTAGCATCATTTTCGTTTCGACCTGGCGTTGTTCAGGCATCATAAGTAGTGCTGGCTCTGTAGCGATCTGCTGTACTACAACGTAGCTGTGAGAAACTGCGTTAAGTGCAAGCATTGAGTGATAAACTAAACCTCCTCGGTCCAGCTGCATCACGAGACCACGATGTTCGTTTGAGGCAGAGACTGTGATCTTCTTGTACATGGTCAACGTGTCCCTGCATTTCTCGCAATCCAACTTTTTAAGGGTCCCTTATACTGCAAAACCTGCAACGTAGACGAGGACCGGAAGGACGTACAGAATCTTCGTAAGAGCCTGACTGGTAATAACAACGGTGCTGCTGAGAAGCAATGCTTCGACTTGCTTTCGAACAGATTCTCAGTGCTGGTCAAGGGAAACTGTAGGCAAGGTGCTCTGCAGGCGCAGCTCGTTTTCGACTTCGTATATCTGCCTGATGGAGACGTGATATTGCGCACCTGCCAGATGCATGCTTATTCTTTCCAAACCGATCTTCAAAGCAGTCTGTTTGATTATACCCCAAAAGGACATACGGCATCGCAAGCTCTTCGAAGCTGTACCTAGAAAGCTCAACAAGCGCATAGATGGTGTGCTCGTGAGCAACGTGAGTCTCCTTTGTGAGAGTATACCCTTGTCAAAACCTTTGTATTTTCACTCAGCCAGCCACTTCAGGAACTCAAGCAAGAAGTCAATTTTCAGATCGTTAATAATGGAAATCAATGGTTGTTGGAAGTGATCTCTAAGCATTTCTTCCATGGAGTTTTGACGTTTACAATTTCCACCACCTGAGTATTATCTCGATGAATTTAGCCGTGGCCTCGAAAGATAATAGGTTGTGCTTTGCTCCAAGAGCACGTGACGCCTCTGTTGAATAATGACTGAAGATTTGTAAAGCAAGCTTTATACGTCCTGCTTTTAGGATTCGAAGAGCACAGGGCTTTTCTTGGCAACTCATAGCCATATTTCAACAGCTGGTCACACTATTTGCTGTGAAGGTCCCTGATTGTTGAAAATGACGCTGTTTGCGTTCATTCTGGTTCTGGCGTGTCTCCTTGGATCTTCGGAAAGTAGAAACCAATTTGGTCATTCTCCTAATTGAACCAGTTATTTCGTATGCATTTTAGAATGTGTACTGGGTGTATAGTGAAGAACAGCAGTCTTGACGGGTCTGATGAATTTTGGTACACAATTCTGTTGCGCGGAGGTGATTCAAAAAGTGACGTAACTTTTCTATTCACAGACTTATTGTCGCTGACAACGCACAGCCCACGCGTCACGTCTTTAAGCTTCTTTTGCAAGAACTCAGTTTCTACTCGGTGCAAAGGGACGATGTGCGCAACTTTTTTAAATTTGCACGTCAGGCTGCGCATCACGAAAACGAATGCGCAGTCAGCAGCTTCATTTGTGGAGCGCCGGTAACATTGCCACTTTTGTATAGTCAAAGTAAGGTGTTATATGCATTTCATTAGTCATAACTGTGACAAAGCGCTGGTCATCTTTTAGGTCAAATTCTTGTTGTCATGTGGCTGAGGAATGTTTCATTCTGATGCTCTTGTTGAGGACTCATAAGACTAGCACACTGATTTTGTCACCATATATGATGCGGTGAGGTGATGCTTCCATGGCTACGTGTGAACGCATATGCATGGGGAGATATAGTGAAAAAATACAGCAAAACATCATGAAATCAGCAGAATAGCACCTGTGGTGTTTTTTTTTTGATAGGAGCAAGGTGATTTGCTTTTTTAGAAATTGAATACAGTTGGTGTCGTCTTCTGCTTGGGACGTGCAAAGCTGATCAAGCAGTAAACAAACAGCCTCTCAAAGATTAGTAACTGAGTTGGACATGAGGTCATCGTCCCACTTCTCGATGCCTGCGTTCCACCGTACCCGTTTTGATGTTAGCGATTTCGGGAACGCACGCGATTTGCATCTATAGCTTTTTTACGGCCGTTTTCATAACGTGTAATGTCACGATCACGTCTCCTTTCACGCAAACACAGTATTTCAACCACGGTGCTTTATCGTCGACACTGTGAGTGAGAAGAATCCTTTCATTTCATTCAATAACATTCCAGAACTTCATCCCTTTGATAGGCAAGTTCGCTCAAACTGTTGACTTTATCCTCCTGGCGTGCTCTTATAAACGCTTCGTTGGATTCAGAGATGGCTTTCTGAAGGCTGCATTCACTATGCGCGCTCGCTTGGAGTCCGGATCTTCCCTCCTCATGGTCTCTATCTCTGGACAAGTAGCTCGAATGATTCGGGAACTTCGATGGTAAAGCGTCTGGGCGAAGGCGCACATGAGATAGCAGCACTGTCATTACGCGGCCAGTTGATTCATCTGTATGCGTCGCATCTCAAATAATGTCCTCGTCCATGAAATGAAGTCCACATACCTAAAAAAATAAGCTCAATTAAGCAAACCGGCGGCTACATGTCACACAAACATGTGACTCGTGAGCCACCTACACATGTACGTATATATTCTTTCAATTAATTAACACCTAAAGAAAAAAAAAATACCCAGGAATTTTAGATGACCGTGTGGTTTTCCCGTGGTCCCTTAGAGCTTGATCTCTCGGTAGCTTGAAAGCGTGCACCTTCGTGTCCCCCGTGTAGTTAGCGCCGGTTTCCGTGGCATCGAGGTACACAGCATTTGCACGGCATCGAGGCGTCATCGCTTTCACATTCTTTTCACAGCGAAGAAAATGCGTGCGACTGCATGAGCACGGCCGCTGGATGGAAGACGCTCCTTTATCCAGCGGCCGTGGCATGAGTTTTTGGAGAAGTGCGATCCGGAAGCGCGGATCCGTCGTGTCGCGACGATGGGCAAAACGCGCTCGCCGCGTTCGCCCCATCTGCTGACATAGCGCGAGTAGAAAGAAAAAAGAACTAAGGCCTTCATGTTTTTCTAGAGGGTGATGGTAAAGCATATCATTGCCATGTATACTAAAGCATAGCAAGGGGGACGAAAAGGGAAGTGGAGGTGAGGATGAGGTAAAGAAGGGGGTTTCCATAGTCCCCGTGTAGCTGTCCCAATATTAATTAATTAATTTATTTATTCAATGCTACTAACTCGTGGTCCAAGCAGGGTGGTCAGTCCGTGGCCTACGCAACAGACGCCTGTGCCGCGGAGGTATATAGGAGATCATCAAATTAGCTTAACAGACAGCAACTTTACGTCACTAATTGCACAGAAATCACGAAGTAACGGTCTGGTTTCAGTACTGCTAGCGATGGACGTTCCATTCACCTGAACGCAAGGACATCCTATTCGCAATCAGGCATCCACCGTAAGCAGCAACCACGATGCACACCGCGTGCCCCAAGATGGCGCCCGCAGCAACTTTCGTGACGCTCTGAAAAACAGCACACAAGTTTAACGGTGCGGCGTCGTTGGGGGAAGCGTTTCACACCCCACGAAAAATTGCAAATTTACATGAGTATATACGAAGGCACACATAAAAACGCACGCATGAACATACATAAAGTATGGTTGACCAGAGGAAACTATGTGTAGACCCGCCCCCCCTCCCCAAAACAAATCGGTTGCTTTACGTTCAGTGAAAGATGTTTAGATTATTGTTGTGGTTTGCCTGGCAACCGAGATAGAATGAGACAACCATGTCTTGTTCGTTGGAGGCGTTCAATTTGGCTCTTACGATGTCCTTCAGTTAGTTTACGAATGGATAACCGTGGAAAACGACTGTGTGCGTCAGAAGCGGCATCCAGATTTCAGTCACTCTGTATAGAGATGAGTACCGCTATGTTTTTTGAAACTGGGTTTGAAATATCTTTCAGAAATTGCACGTGTATTATATACGAGAAAGGCTTTCTTTCGCAACCCCCTCATTCGTGCTATATAAGCTTTTATGCCTGGCCTTTGTGGTAGACTAAATTTCGTGACAGTGGCCCGCTAGTTGAGCGTGGGTATGAGACCACAAGTATAGGTCTTGCAAAGCCATGCACACACACACACACACCACACACACACACACACACACACACACACACACATATATATATATATATATATATATATATATATATATATATATATATGATAAAAGCAATTTCAAGCAAACAGCTTTAAATGACTTCATCGGTATACAGTTAAAAAAATCCCGATGATGTATTTAAAGCCCCGTGAACGTCTTTCCCATATCACCTAATTTTAAGTTTCAAAAGAAATTGTTCACAATACAGTTTCAAGAGCTGAACTATTTTCGAGACCAATCAGGAGTGCGGAAATTGGTTCCCTACACTCATCATCGTAATTTGTATAGCACGTGTCCCACACAGTCCGCACATGTACATACCTCATTGGCTGCGAGAGCGATTGTGGAGATCTGCGACCTATCCCCCCATTCTCCAAAAAATGTCAAGAGGAACGTCTGTGCGAGTGCAGAGTTGCCCACAACTTTTGTCCAGGTGCTCTTCGCTGCAGACGTCTGCAAAAAGAAAAAAAAAGAAAAGCTGTCACGTTCAGCTGTCACCCCTCTTTGCCATGTGGTCACACGCCCGTTCCTCCTTGTCTCTCATGCATACATATCGTGCGCGACCAACTGACTGATTTCCCTTCGTTTCGAGCGTTTTCGACTTCGCAAGCGGAGACAGCAGCCTGTAGCCGGAGAGCGCGAAATCCCGATACAGCTCAACGCTTGCTTGCTTGTGCATATGCTTCGGCTCGTACGGGAGATCGACCATTAAACCGGTGGTTAGTATAATGGGATAAAATAATTTCAAATTTTTTATGAAGGGAAATGAATCAATCAGATATGTAGGGAATATGAAACTCAACAGTCATAAGGACCCTTACGAATAAAGTTGCTGTCATCGTCCACGTGGCATGGCCGCTACTTTTATTTTTTATCCAGCAGCCAACGTGCACGTAGTTTTCATCACCATAATCATCACATTATCAGCAGCAGCAGCAGCACCTACTACAAGGCGAAGATGCATGTTCTGGCAACCAACTCGGTCCTGTGCTTGCTGCTGCCACGTTTAATACCATGTTCCACCTATAGTCTGCCCCTTATTCACGCGTTTGCCTTCGGTTATCCTGCCCTGCGCTACGTGCCATATCGTCTTCTTGATCGTGGTTCATGAAAAAGTAAGTTGCAGGAAAGGAGACATCGCCTGCAGGTATTGCATATAGTGGAGTTAAAACAAAACCTTGTTCTCGGGGGCGCGAGTCCGTACGACGCGCATAGGGTGCTGAGTGCCACATGCGGTATGACAGGGAGTTAAACGGAGAAATTTAGAGAATTGAACACCACCCACCCCTTCTCCGAAAAATTTCATACTTGCTTGCGTATATATACACGCATACATACAAAAGCACTCATGAACGTACAATACATATAATGTATAATTGAACCCCTGCCGGAACTTCCGGGTACGCCGCTGCTGAGCTCGGCCAAACATGAGCGCTTGCTGTCACGATGTGTTCGACGCGGTGGCGTGATCGAGCAAGAGCGCAGATATAACATTGCTGCTGTTCTGCTGCAGCACGCCACTGAAATGTGAGATTACTATACCTCCCCCTGATAGAAAGCGCAATAGAACATGGAAGGGCGCTTGCTATGCGTCAGCTGTGCGCAACCATGGCACGAAAAGATGTCTGCTCAACAACAGTAATAATAATAATAATAATAATAATAATAATAATAATAATAATAATAATAATAATTTGTTCAGCATGTCTGGGAATAGCCGTAAGATCTATAGAGCTGGCACACATGCACAAACAAAAAAAATATTACTAATAAACAATACATTAAGCACAGCCTATGGCAGAAAATAATAATAAAAAACAAATAGCGAAAATGCAGAACCATAAAATTGGGACAGCAGGCGAAAATGCAATAACATGAAAAGTGATATATAGAAGGTCAATGATAAATCGAATAAAATCATCTACAACGCAAATTGAAAGACAAAGTATAGAACAGCTTGAACTTCGTAATCAAGAACATATTGCGACTGAGTGATCTGCAGTCGCGACGTTCACACCGTATTCTCATTCGCTTTCCAGGCTTTTGTTTGTGGAGACTTCAACGCGCCGCGAGAAATGCCATGCCCGTAACGTTGGAAATTTTCGAACCCTCCTGGAATGCACTCATAGTGCGAGTGTAGTTGCAAAGTGCCCAATTATTCTCAATTAATCCTAATGCGAATCAGTGAAGTGCCCACTAGAAGACTGGGCGTGATGGTTTTCGGGATAATGCGTTATTTTTAGGGGCGAAGCACCTCTCGGCTTGTCACGGGCGTCTCGCGCCGCCACGAGTTGCCATGCCATCGTGAGCAGGTATGCGCCCCAAAACTGGGTGAATCCCGCTACTCGCCACTGGTCCACTATGAATGAGGAAGGCAACAGTTAGCTGAACAAACAGCCTACGACGCTATCGTGGAGCTGACGATAGTTATAGCGCGAGAACAAAACGACGACACAGAGACAAGAAGGTCGTCGTTTTGTTCTCGCGCTATAACTATCGTCATGCCATACCAACTAGCCCAAGCTGCCACACTTCTAAGGTAAAGTGGAGCTGAAACACACATGCTGTATGGAACTGAGGTCGGGAACATAATAACAAAAAAAAAAAGAAGAAGAACGGCGGCATGTACTTGGAAGAACCTACGGCATCGAGAAATGACCACCAGAGAACAACTATATACTGTGTGAGTGGCTCAGAATTATGCCATGGGCGTGCCTGGGAGGCAAGGGGCAAGGGTTTCGTTGTGCCTCCACATCGTTGTCGTGTATGAGCGTTATCATTGTGGATTCACCGTATGGCTGTTGGCTGTCGGGCTCCGGGACCAAATAAAGGTCGTTCAAACCAAGACCATCATGAATAAATAAATGAATAAAAGCAAGAAGTGGGTACACGTACGAGGCAGCAATACCTTTATGCCTAACGTACGTTTCAGCCGTGGCACGGCTGAAACCTTATATAGGCATAAAAGTATTGCTTTCCTTACTTTCTCTCTCTCTTATATACACACACACACACACACACACACACATATATATATATATATATATATATATATATATATATATATATATATATATATATATATATATATATATATATATATATATATAATATATATATATATATATTACACTCAACATTCCGTAATTATTTCGAGTGGAGAACAGGGGGTACGTAAGAAATGAAAACTGGATGAAAAGGAATACAGAAAAGCACATCATATACCTCGTTTTCAGCTTCCTGGATAACAACCTTAGTTTGGGTTTTTTCCATCGCGTAACCTGAAAACGGATCTTTGTCACACATAGGTCATAACAATAATTCTGCAATGACATGCATCAATTTCACCTACCTTCAGCGATCATTCTGGAGCCGAATATAACCAGAAGGATCACGGACAGGTAGTGCGTGTAGTCCTTCTGCATGACTGAGGCGATTGAACCAATCATAGCTAAACAAAAGAGAGGTAGTAGATATATATTGCAATGGTGCTATATGGTGCAGTCATATACATTCAACGGAGCTTGCAATAGAAATTTTCGC
This sequence comes from Rhipicephalus annulatus, assembly GCA_013436015.1. NCBI lineage: Eukaryota > Metazoa > Arthropoda > Arachnida > Ixodida > Ixodidae > Rhipicephalus > Rhipicephalus annulatus. The sequence continues at coordinate 9,761 of WOVY01004656.1, forward strand.
CACTAAGCATACTGATCGAAGCGCTGAGTCAACACATGCACGAAAGAGATGTCACACAATGGAACAAAAAGCCCCCACTAAGGCGGTCGTGAACTATCATGTGGGCGCTACACGCTGTTTTTTGTAGGTGTACTATATACATACCTGAAAAGACAGACATTAATGCGTTGGCCGACAGCGCCCCTGCGATGGCGGATGCCTTGGAGTGCTTCATTGCCATCAGCGCCGTAATGAAGAAGGTCTTGTCCCCCATTTCGGAAAATATGATCATGGTGGCTATTGCAAGAGTTTGGGAATCCATCCTTTTCCCGGCGATGGTCACTCCTATTGCGCGTTAATTCTACAACGGCTGGGCGACTGGGGCACTCGTAAGTTGGAGAAAATTGGCGCAGCAGCTTTGGTTGATGTGCGCTTACCCTATAGACAGTCGAAAGATCTTCAGCTCCTTACGATATAGCGTCACTTTGAGGCGTCTGGTGAAGTGTCGGTTTTTCCTGCCGCTGCCGAAGCGTCTTGTTTATCTTCTAGAAGTACGTACGCGCACATATGTGCGTCTTGAGTCGATTGTGTCCTTTAAATTATCTTATCTATAGTCTCCACGTGTGTTCAAGCAGTCATCGCAGTCTTCGAAGAGGCAAGAAGTGGCGGGCTTCTTCAGATAACTTTCTTAGGTGCGTTGGACGTGCGCACGTATACTACAGAACGCGCGCGTTCACGTATAGGCTATTATAAACGTTTGCACGTAGCCGCATCAAAACTAATTGTCAGGTTCACGTGAAATACTCGCACTGTGAACATATGATGAATGTGACATATATATGTCTCGCACATGCACTTAGTGACGTCTGTAAGAATATATATATATATATATTTTCTTTTCGGGATACGTGTCAGCATTGCAGGAAAGACTCTTCGAGGCAGTGCCATTAATATTTCTGTGATATTTGTGAAGGCTTCAGGTCAAATTGAACGCAGCTGTTTGTCTCGAAGGTGATCCGCCTGAAAAATAAAAAGAAAGAAAACTGAAGAAAAAATGGCAGATCCACGTACAGTGGGAATCGATGAAATGCGAATTAAGCATCAATGAGGAAGGTTGATATATGTTACTTTAAAATCAGCACAATGTTAAAAGGCAGATGCAAATTATGGCGCCGTGCATGACTTCCATATATGTCATTTGATTATCATGCTTGCGCCTGGCATTTGTGTTCGTTGTCCATTCACGTAGTGCCAGATGTGGTACATGTGAAGCTGGCGAAACGGCCGCGAGTAAGCTATGAGCGTAGCATGTCATGATTTACATGACACACATGTCATGATTATCATGTTTGAACGTGTCATTTATCTTCGTCGTTCATTCACGTAAGGTAACACCAAATTTGGTATATCTGGATGTAGCTGCGAAACGGCCGCGAGCGTGCTATGAGCGTAGCATGTACTCATGTTTTACATGACTACACGCTTCATGCATGTAATCATATGCATGTTATGATTCATGTTTAGATGTGTTATTTACCTTCGTCGTCCGTTCGTGTCACGTAATACCAAATTTCGTGTATGTGAAGCTAGCGAAACGGCCACGAGCGCACCATATGAGCGTACGTCTAGTGATGACTTACATGATGCATGCATGTAATGATTTCCACGTTAGGGTCTGTCACTTGTGTTCGCCATGCAGTCATGTCATACCATACCAATTTTGCAATATGTCATGTAAACGAAACCACCGAAAGAGCAGCAAGACCATGGAATGTAAATCATAATATTCATGACTTACATGTCATGATTTTCATGCTATGACTAGTCACTTATGCTACTCATAGTCGTGTTATGCCATACCAATTTTGGTATAGATACCATTATCGAAACGGCCAGGAGAGCTAGAAGTCGTAGGCGGCCAAGATAGATAGCTAGATAGAAATGGTCAATGTTGCCGAAGTTCGTTAAAAAATGCTTTGCATTTTAAAGAAATGAGAGATGAAGGGAGAGAAGTAGGAGCGGGAGAGAAAGAACCACTCGTCGTGAGGAGCGTGGCCAGGAGTAAGCGTTAGTGTGTCTTGTTGCAGCGGAAAGTGTGCGAATAGCTTTTGTTGACTCACTCATTTCCTTTTTTTTTGATCGTTTTTTTTCAGCGGACGGCCACGCTCGCAACCGCACTCATCGAAGCGCGGCAAAAAGATACCCTGAGGAAGCAGAGCATGGCCAACGCACGCGCCAGAGTTGACCGTACTTCTTCCCCGTATCTACGCATGCGCTCGTCGGCTTGGCAGTCGTCGGTCAGCCGACCAGCTCAACACACAAACTTCGCATCTGCCCCAATCGTTATGGGTATCCAGGCCCTAGGCCTAGGAAATCAGCGTCTCAACGCCCGAAACTGCAGTATTTCTTCGACCGAGGAGTAACATATTGTTCACAAGCAGTCAGCAAAGGTTCCACAAACATGGAGACTGAATCTCCGATGCAGGAAACCGTCTACGGAACGACCAACGAAGAAACGCACGATGTGATGTCCGAAAAGGTGCAGACGTTGGCTGGTAACATCTACCAGGAGTTTCAGCGTATGATCGAGAAGTATGACGAGGATGTGGTCAAAGACCTCATGCCACTGGTTGTGAACGTTCTGGAGAGTTTGGATTTGGCTTGCATGGAGAATCAAGAGCACGAAGTGGAACTGGAGCTGCTCCGTGAGGATAACGAACAGTTGGTGACTCAGTACGAGCGCGAAAAACAGCTGAGGAAAGCCGCCGAACAGGTTGATGTTGTGTTCATGTCACTAAAAATATTGATTAGTGTGTAATGTCTCGACATTGCTGTATTTAGGCAGGCAAAAGCGAAGCCCTGTCCGGAATCGAAAGGGTCAACTTCCGGTGTGGAGCTTTGTGAAAGGTTGGCGAAGGATAGGTTCACGCTCTTAATTCATTAGCGAGCCTGGCTCATCCTGGAGAACGATCGAACAACGTGCTGCTGTACCAGTTCACCATATTTTGGGCCATCCTTCACGGACTCGAAGCGTCGGCAGTCGTTGAACCTGGCGGATTGACTATCTTCGTTTCCGTTGCTAATCAGGGCGCTTTCTCTGATGTCAGCTACAAAACTTAAAATTGCCAATAAAACGGAGTTGTCGCGCGAGTGTTGTGCTCACGGCAGGCTTTCATCGTCGCACGACATTGCGTAGTTTGCATGCGGTGGCCAGCCATATGTGTTGTGAAACAGTGCGACACCGTGCATAGCAGGCTATGCACCGTGTGAGTGGCGTAATGGCCGTAAGCACACACGGGCGCCGTCGGGGCGCGAGTCAGCTGTTCGACCACCCAAGGAATCTTGGAAGCCCCGTTGAGAGGGTGACCTAGTTTGTATTATTTGGTGCGTGCACGGGGCGCTACGATGTTATGAAACACCAGAATACAAGCAGTTTCTGTTCGCACTTTGGTTGTCAAGTGCCATTAAGCAAGAAAAAAAAAAAACTGCCTGTGAGAAAAAAGATGTCTCGTATTTGAGGGCTTCTTCCGCACCCGTTGAACCCCGAAATACCGTTAAAACACGTCGTCTTGTTTCATTGAACTGCCCGTTCAATGTGGCCGCAATCGCCCACTTCCCGTTCCTGGGTGTATCCTATGCGTGGTTCGACCGTGTGGGTTTCACTTTCTTGCCCGATGCGTGATCTATCGCGTTCGTCGTTTTCTTACCCTTGGTTAAATGTCTTTTTGGCTGCCAGAATGCTGCCATCTGTGTCTTGCTCTGCATTTCACAATTGTAGCTCTCCTGGTATTCATTTGTGTCCACTGGCTGGTCTGTATGTGTTATGCCTGTAATCGTTTTCGAAGCTTGACTTAGCATGCAAATAGCGAGAACTGCGGGGATATCGGTTGGGATCGTGTGGACATTTAAATGGCTTGCTATAGTGTCAGCTGTTCCGTGTGGCTGTTTACTTTCAATTTTTGTATGTTGATGTTGCAGAAACTTTTGGAAGTCGAGTACACTGTGGATGATGATCGCCGGGACCTTGAAGGAAAGGTTGAGGGGCTAGAGTCTGCTGTCCGCATACTAGAGCTCAAGTCGAAAAATTCGTCTGATCATGGTGTGTTTCACTTATCTTAGATCATAGCTGCTTGCATTGAAACTTCAGTCGTTAATCTTTCTTTAACATTTTTCCAGCTTCAAGACTGGAAGAGAAAGAGTCTGAAATGAAAAAGGAGTATGCAAAACTACATGAAAGATACACTGAAGTAAGTAATCCTTGAAAAAATATATATATGTATATATATATTGTGTTGTTCCCTGGTTCCCTATGTAAATTCTTATTTATCTGCTTGTAGCTATTCAAGACACACATGGATTACATTGAAAGAACAAAAATATTGTTTGGCTCTGACAGAATGGAGATGGCAGGGGTGAAAGGAAGGTGAGTGTTCGTAAAAAAAAAAACTTGTTTAAAAGTTTACAAATCTTAAAACTGACAGTAGAAGCTTCACCCATTGTCTGTATCATTCACAGTTATGCTGGAAGGTCTGTTTGCAAAAAGCTTGTGCTGGGCTGACTTACCACCCGTATTCGCAAACATGCAAACGCATTCAATCTCAGTGCTCGTCATTGACATCGTCTTTGTTCGTCAACAGCACTGCATCCTTGTGATGAAAATTGTCGAAGCAAAGTGCAGTTGCTGGAAAACACACCTGTGACACTCCTCAATGTAAAATTATAGCTCTGGAATCGTCATAGAGGGTTGTTGAAGGCTGTGACTATTGCGACCATAAGCTGTAACAGAAGACGCAACACATTGTCATGTTGAGCGGCTGTGCTTGATCCCATTCGACAGGTCCAGACAAGATTGTTAAAAGGGCAATTATGCATGAAGACAGCAATCATCATGTCTAATATGACATGTTTTCTTACCCTGCAGTGTCCACTGTATCCTATTTAGTACCCTGAATTTAATGCCTCAAAAAAGGTGATAAACTTGTCAAAGCAGCATGGAAGAGTAGTTATTGCATATTTAATATGTTATAAAAATGTTACTTAGTTTACAAATTTAATCATTGCACTTGATTATTTTTTAATTAAAAGTAATTTAGTTTTGCCTCAAATAAAATTTGTCTAATATTTCTCCTAAAATGAACTGTACTAGAATATTAAAAAGGGCAAATGTTTTCTCATATTTTTCTCAAGGCATAACTGCTTTTGGGCATTACAGGCTTTTAATGATGAAAGCTTCATCAAGCTCTGGGATAGCGTTCTATTGCTTGTGTCCTGGATGGTGCTGTTGTTGTTGGAATGTTGAGCATGCAGTTTAAGGATTGACACTGTGGCAGATTCTAGTAGCTCAAGCACTCGACTACTGACCCGCAGATCGCGGGATCGAATCCCGGCTGTGGCCACTGCATTTTCGATGGAGGTGGAAATGCTGTAGGCCCGTGTGCTCATGTTAAGACGGTAAAAAAAACCCAGGTGGTCGAAATTTCCGGAGCCCTCCACTACGACGTTTCTTATAATCATATGGTGGTTTTGAGACGTTAAACCCCACATATGGATCATATCAATCGATCCAAACGTTTATACAAGTAATGCTGGAGTGTTGCTTACACTGCATTTTCTTTCCATGTGGCTGAGCAGCAAGATGGGAATGCACTTTGCACTCAGTAAATCTCCTGGTGGCCAAGCTTCCTTGGGTCTGTCGGGTGAAACCACGGCCAGCTAAGACAATTCCTACATCGCCCGACTACCCAGATCTCATTTCACCGTCAAAGAGCAACGATTCCAATGCCAGCCTCAAAAGCGAAATACAGGTTAGTTTTTAAATCAAGCATTGTGCAGAGTCTTTCATGGTTATCTGGAAAGTTGTTCAAATTTTATTGCTCTGTTATTAACTGTTCTTGTCATGTTCAGACACTGTGGTAGGGAGGCAGTGTAATCTCATATATGTAGAGACTGTGGTTGTATGTTGTGCCTTGAATCACACACCTTATAATATGAAAGAATTCTTTTTTTAAGGGTGTAGCCATTTGTAAAGTTTCTGTTGGTAAATTTAAGGACCCATTAATTACCAATCAGATGGGCTTAGACAGTTTTCAATGTTTAGAAAAATGGAAGCAGATGGGAAGCAACTAATATTTAGTATCTTTGAAGTTGCTGGAGTTACACATACAAAATACAAAAAGAGAGAAAGCAATTTGATGGCCAAAAAAAAAACGGCCCTTGGGTGGCCAGTCTTAAGTATGGACCGATAGCTGGCTCACTGCCTACAAAAACCAGCCAGACTGGTCTAAAGCTGGGCAAGTGGCAATGCTATCTCCTTTATATATCTTTGCTTTATAGTTTCTAAGCTCCTATTTGTAATAGTCACTGCGAAGGCGATGTCTCATTAGTGTGGCTAAGGGATGGTAGTATTAGCCAACAACCATGTTTAGCCCACACCTCTATCAATATTGTAACGGATATAACAACCTCACAACCAGGACGTCCTATTTACAAGGTTTAATAAGGGCGAACTTGTGCCCAAGCCAAAAGAACTACACAGTAGCTGGGAGAAAGCAGCGAACGCTCGTCGTCCTCTTCTTCTCTTCTTTTTCCTTGGCCGCTGCTCGGTAGCAGCTCGTGCACAGGCTGGGCCGGCTCGTGCCTTCCGGCGGGCTTCATGAGTCGTAGCGATGCCGTCAGCGTTCCTCTTTTAACAACGTCTGCGTTGTACTGCGCCTTAACAATTCCTCGTGGCATTATCCCCCCTCTCAAGCGGCATCGCCCCGATGCTTGCGATGAGGCTGTTCAGTACTTTTTTTTTTTTTTTTCTTTGTGTGTACAAGTTTGTAAAAATGAGGTTGCAGTACGTCAAGGGATTGGGGTGGCTAGGTTTGGAATCGGTCGTAGTACGGTTTCATCCGTACAATGTGTACACGCTCCGTGGGATTGCGTCGCCTCGAATGCAGGTGGCCTGCAGGCTTGACTTCGTAGACGAGGTCATTGTGTCGCTGTACTATCTCGTAGGGGCCAAAATACCGGGAAATGAGTTTTTCGGAGAGGCCTCGTCGTCGTACTGGAGTCCATATCCACACTTTGTCGCCAACGTCATATCGCGTGTCAAGTCTTCCTCGGTTGTAGCGGTCGGCATCGATGCGGTGTTGGTGGCGTATTCGGTATCTTGCTAACTGGCGGGCTTCTTCCGCTCTTTGTAGAAAGTCGTCAAGATCGGGGGGGTAGTCATCTTGGTCTATTGGTAACATAGCATCCAGTGTTGTGGTAACAGCACGACCGTAAACTAGTTCAAATGGGGTGATTTTGGTGGTCTCTTGCACAGCCGTATTGTAGGCGAAAGTGACGTATGGTAAAATTTCGTCCCACTTTTTGTGCTCGACATCCACATACATGGATATCATGTCCGCTAGAGTTCTGTTAAGGCGTTCGGTCAGGCCATTGCATTGAGGATGATATGCAGTGGTTTTCCTATGAACAGTGTGAGTCATGTTGAGCAGGCACTTCAAAAGTTGCGCCGTGAAAAGCCGTTCCGCGATCTGTGATTACAACCGTTGGAGCGCCATGTCGCAGGACTATTTTGTGTACGAAGAATTGGGCCACTTCTGCTGCCGTTCCTCGTTCCAAAGAGTCTGTTCGGCGTATCTAGTTAAATAATCAGTGGCCACAACGATCCATTTCTTGCCGAGTAAAGATGTCGGGAAGGGTCCAAGGAGGTCCATTCCAACTTGGCGGAAAGGCGCTTTCGGTGGATCTATAGGTTGTAGAAGGCCCGCTGGTTTTAGAACTTGGTGTTTTTCGTCTTGGCACTCGCGGCATGTTTTGACGTAGTGTTTGCACTGAAGCTAGTAGCTTGGGCCAATAATAAGGGAGACTGATCCTTGCAAGCGTTCGCGTCACACCCAAATGTCCAGATGTGGGCTCATCGTGACACGCTCGAAGTATTTCTTGTCGCATAGTTGCTGGAACGACAAGCAGGAAACTTTTCGCGGTTGGGCTTGAAGTTTCTCTTGTAGAGAACGTTTCCTCGGAGGCAGAACGATGCGAGGCTTCGAGAAAATATACGGGGTACTTGTACGTCAATCCTTGCAGGTGTTCGATAAGCGGGAGTAATTCTTTGTCTGTACGTTGGAATTCGGCTATTTGAGTGGTCTCGACA
>WOVY01004657.1:0-57281 GCA_013436015.1 Rhipicephalus annulatus
GCAGAAGTCACTTATACTGGGTAGGTACCTAATATTTTACGTTGTGTCAAAGTAAGTGAAAACAATGTCAAGGCCGTGTGTGTACGTGTAAAATTGATACAGGGTCGGTTGTAGTACTAACTGTGGTAATGAAACAAGCACAGCACCATAGTCTTAGATCTTAGATTATGACCAAAGAGAAATGTAGTTTTGTAGATTACCATCCTAGGTAATGTTTGGAAGATGAAAGGGCCCAGGAGTAGGATGGGTTAGAAGAGAAACACATGTGGGCAGTTTTAGTAACATCAAATACCGAATTGGAAATGTGGGTGTTGTGAACGTGTATAGGAGCAATACATGCAATGTGTACCACATAATTTTGCATGACTTAAACATACACATGCTAAGACAGCCTCCAGATTGTTCCTTGAGTACATAATAAAATATATTATTGTCCTTTGAAATGTCAGTACACATGGTACTTTCTCTGCACACAGTACATTGTAGCAAGAAACTGATTTCACGCCACCAATATTTATTTCTTTGTATGTGCAAGAAAAAACACACCACATAGGTGCAAGTAATTACAGGAATCGTGACTAGATTGCAGGCAACGACGAATTGTTACAGAGACACTTAGGTCTTACATTGGAGTAGACAAACTGAAACTATAAAAAATGGAGAGCACGCACCCATGCCCCTCTCTTTCTGTGCCAAAGAATGTGGAGGAAGGTAGCATGCATGCTCAACATTATCCTCATGTTTCTATTCAGTTCAATAATTTGCTCAGAAACGGTAGGACACCAAGAAACTGCACTTAGCTACAGGACGATGGTCGGCTTGGGTTGGGAGTTACACAGCCAGCCAAGCACAAAGCAAGGAAAATGGTGTCGTTGGTCATTTGGCATCAGTTCAATAAAGGGATACAGTTATCATCTATCACTTTAAACAGACATATGAAACACATGCGAACTTTTGCACTTATAACATTTTCTTGCAGTTATAATTTGTTTTACTGTTAGAAAAGTTTTCTAGTGTTTAATTATTTAAAGCCCCATGGAGAAACAGTGACTAGCTGTTATGAGGCCATGAGAGGGGTTTCAATGCAGAGCCTGTTGTACACATTCCTGTTCAGTGCGTACATATCGTGCCATGTCGTAAAAAAAGTGTGGGAGCGACTTGAATCCTGCCCATTTGCTTTGTGTTTATGTGATATTTTTCGATGTGACACCACTCAGAGATGACCTTGTGCTATCCCCTTGTGTTGAAAGTGTTGTTAACCAGGTCTTGCTTGTAAGCTTTGTGTACAGTTGACAAATGTCGTGCAAAATGTGGCATGGAAAATCAATTTTAACGAAAATACCTGCATTGAATAACAAAAAGCCTCTGCTGTTTACGCATAATATAAAATGCAGTAATTAAGCATTGAGGTTAGATAAATTATATTGTTACTAAAATTACTTTAAATCTAACTTGGAACAAGAATATTGAAAAAATTTGTGGTTTGGCGGACTGTAATCGGGGCGTTCTAAGGCAAAACTTAAAAAATGTCTTGCCTGACACAAAGCTGATGGTCTATATGAATCAGCTGTGTGCTAAATACTAGAGTGCAGTATCATTTGTGATGCACACATTCAAATAGTTGATGAGCTTCAACAAATACCTAGAACAAATAAATATTAAGTTTACTTATAGGTAACACGGGAAAATGCAGCTAGTGACCGCGTTACTTTGAAGAGCTACTCTTATCAAGTTGTCAACAGAAAAAGAATCGCACGCTTGATATTTTTGTACAAACGTTTACTAAAAGATCACACCTTGTATACTTTCAACCTTCAGCCAGTGTCGCCACGTATAATCGTTTCAAAGTGGTGTACACCAGCTTTTCTCTCCACCTCGCGCATTTATCAAATGAACCAATTAGGCTCGACCCAACAAGACAAGTTCATCATCAGTTAGCTCAAGTTTCTCAGTGACATTTTGAATAGTAAATTATAATGTCCTCTCATACCTTTAACCGCCTGCAAGGACTTATAGTGCTCTTAAAAAAGAATATATATATATATATATATATATATATATATATATATATATATATATATATATATATATATATATATATATATATATATATATATATATATATATATATATATATATATATATATTGTGCTCACTAGCACCTTCCGAATAAAACTTCATTGTGCAGGTGTAGGTATATCGGGCAGTCTTAAGGAGCCCTGAAGATAATTTGTGCTTTTGTCTGAAGAGGTACGTAAGGGGTGATAGCCCGTGGAGGAATGCCAATTCTCGAACCAGCCTTGTTACGTTATGTCCAATGGACCATGTGACGGCAGTATGAGTTGATGCCATTGGACCGAGCTTTTTTCAGAGCAACTCTGCACTTTTTTATAAATCACAGTTCCATGTTTCGCCGTAGCGGAGAGTGGATGGCAAATGTATAGTGGAAGCGATTGCCAGCCCTTGAAGTAAAGCTTTTATTGCTGCACAAAAGTGTCGGCATTGGTTGTATAGCGTTGCATCGTGCGGCGGACCCGCCACACAGAGCACACAGGGCACGACGCTGAAGCGAAACTTTTGTTGACAGTGCAGTCAGACGGAAAACCTTGCGTTTTTTTGAAAGTGTCGAAGGGTTCTGGTTCGAAACCAGACCTACAAGAGAAAGAAAAAGGCAAAAAAAATTCGCGAGAGATGATGTCGAAAAAAAGCACTGTAAGAACATATCTCGCCTCTAATAGCGGCTTTGTTCGTTTGTTTTCCCGGACTCATGGCTCACACCCACTCAGGGGGATTTGCAAAGAAGGCGTGGTGCATTTTTTTCTGTAAGCAATATAACTGTGTGTAATGAATTTCTACAAAAAAATGACGAACGTAAGGAAAACCACATAAAAAGTGAGCAAGCGGAAAAAGAAAAAAAAAGAAAGTCAAGTTGAGAAATTCAGAGATTTCAGATGTTGTGATTACCACTCAGCTGCGTTTACTTCACATCACCTTTTAGATTCTTGGGTAATAAATAATAAATATTTGATAGAAGATCAGAAAGGTATACGTTTAGATGCGTGAATATAATCGCAAACGGCATTGAAAGCATCCCTGAGGCGATGTCCCAAAACTGAGGCACCAAAGCTTAGTGCAGTTTCCGCCGTCAATGTAGCGCCTATTTTCAGAAATGGAATAACTAGAATCCTTTTTCGAAGTATAGCATATCAGTGACAATACAAAAAATAACGTTCAATCGATTCCATTTCTCCGCAGAATTCACACAGGGGGGGGGGGGGGTTTGTCTCACCAGCTCTGTGTAGATACAGGTTTATGAGGGGGGCGACATCGGAATTTGGTAATTAAAACTTCGAGCTTTCTGGACTGGCTCCAGTGGGGTCGCCATGGAACCTTGAGAGGGTTATATTTTGTCCATGTATTTACTTTTTCATCATATTAGTGCAGATTGCTGATTTTCGATATTTTATTGTCGTAATATATTCAACATCTGGCAGTACGGATAACATATGGCCATCAAGTGTGGCTCGGCTAAGGAATCAGCCAGTCATTTAATCTTAATCCACAGCGTCCCAGAACCCACAGTAACCTCAGGAGTCTCAACTGCGGTGGTACTAATGCTCTGAATGTCCTTAGAATTCGAGAGTTCTCAGAAGTTGTCAGTGCTGCACAAACTGAAAGAGAATCCGTCATTATGATAGCGTTGTTTTTATTTGACGGAAATTTTCGAAGAGCTAAAGTAATCGCCACAAGCTCAGCTTCAAAAACTGGAGTAAAATCAGGCAGTCTCACTGAGAAGGACCAGTCAAGCGAATCAGAGGCAATGCCTACACCTGCCTTTTGATCATTAAATTCGAAGCATTTCTTAGCATCTATCTATCTATCTATCTATCTATCTATCTATCTATCTATCTATCTATCTATCTATCTATCTATCTATCTATCTATCTATCTATCTATCTATCTATCTATCTATCTATCTATCTATCTATCTATCCATCTAGCCGTTTCCGTTTGTGTGCATTTGTGGTCACTCCCTTAACTTGGCGTGAACCAAAATTAGCATGGGAGGGTAATATAGTTTGACAATGGTGACGCGCTGATTAAGACATGAATAATGTCACAATCCTGTCGCGTACGTCGTAAAACACTTGCCGTCAGACAGTGGCATTTACTCACGGGCGGGTATGTGCCACTGGTAAGTGGGTATGTGCCACAGGTGATTGACACTTGGTGTCTACCCAGAAACGACGAGAACTCACATGGGTAATTTTAACGCTCGGGCATTAAGCAATACCCGACATCGGTAGAATTGACCCAACGAAGGCATAGAATAAATGCCAGTGTTAAGGAAAACCTGACATAGGCAGCGTTGGCTACTCGCCGAATGCAAATAATAAATTTCAGGGTCCCAGCAGGAATCGAACCCAAGAATTCTGCGAGGCAGTCAAGCATTCTACCACAGAGCTACTAGTGGTCTCGGAACTACTTTCCAAATAGACGCTAATCTTCGTGAAACATCAATAGTGGTTGCAGTGCTGCCTACCCAATTTTATAAACATTGCATAGTACTCCTTTCATACAGCCGTCACGTTGGGTTAAAGTCAATTGTGTACGGTGCCATGTGCTGAAATTGATTTAAGTAGCAGTGTCAAGGCCCAGCATCATGGCGACCATCAGCGCTTCATATCAGCTTCTGTTGTTGCTAAAACACATTTCCAGCTGACCTCATTGTCCAAGTGGAAAACTGGTTATATAAACATCTTCAACTTTTCAACATGTGTCTCTGCATGCAACATTTGTACATATATCAAGCGTAACTTTATGATGTGTCGCTCACAAGAAAAAAGCAAAATGGTCACCTTTCCTCCGCGTGCTTCACATAAAGTTGATTGCCAGGTACGTGGGATCTGCCGAATTTTTTTACTGAAGCATCTGTGGCTACTATATTTTGCGTTTCTGCACGCTCCAAGTAATCTAATAATATCTTATTTAAAAATTTGAGAGATTGTAACTTGACGTTTGGGGGAAAATATTATTGGCACAGATGGTACTTCGTTATTTTCGTATATTTCATAATGAAAGAACTAAGATACATACAGACGCCTCGTGCACGGAATAAGCGTCAGCCTATGCGACCTCTATATCCGAAATTCAGAAAAAGAAAATGTACAAATTATTGCACATTTTTTCATCGACTACAGCAGAATTGGTGGCTATCTTTGAAGCAGTTAAGCTTATCAGCGGGAATTCCGACCCACGAAAGTGGCTGATATGCACGGATAGCGAACTTGCCCTTCAGCTAATCAGAATTGCGAGATCACTTTACAAAAACGGTGAAATAGCACAATGTATAGCAGAAACTGTGGAACATGCCTAAGCGCAGGGTCACCACATCGTATTCCGATGGATATGCCCAGTCACATAGGAATAAAGGGAAATAAAGAGGCTGTGAGCTTGGCAAAGAAAGCAATGAACGAAGGACGGGATTGCGCAATCTCTATGTCTGGGGTGGATATTTGACATTATATTACGCAAGAGCTATATAACCATTGTTAGATTGAGAAGAAGTTTGATAGCCCTAAATAAAGGAAACAGTACTTCATGGAGTTGATTTACACAGAAAATTTTTCATAGCAACAGATTTCCCACAACACTTAGAGACATTAATCCCCAGACTTCGATTGGAAATAGCACACAAACAGCTTCCTGCACGAAATACATCGATCCAACTCACTGGAGTGCCATTGTGGTCATGCAGGAGAAAATGTTCGCCACAGTCATTTGGAGTGCGTTTAATACGCGAATGAAATATAAAAAATAAAGAACAAATTAGCAAGTTTGGGCAGACAGCCCCTCACTATAAAGAAATTACTTGGACCATGGCCTAAGATGCATCTTCAGAAAAAGGCGAACATCTTCCTGACATACTTTTTAGTTGATTGATTTGATTGATTTGTGGGGTTTAACGTCTCCAAACCACCATATGATTATGAGAGACGCCGTAGTGGAGGGCTCCGGAAATTTTGACTACCTGGGGTTCTTTAACGTGCACCCAAATCTGAGTACACGGTCCTACAACATTTCCGCCTCCATCGGAAATGCAGCCGCCACAGCCGGGCTTTGAACCCGCGACCTGCGGGTCAGCAGCCGAATACCTTAGCCACTAGACCACCATGGTGGGGCGACATACTTTTTAGTGGAGACTAGACTGAATAAGCGCCTGTGATAGACAGCCAGGAATTGATATATATGAAATGTGTTAGTGCATATACTGACAGTAGAAAAGGAAGGTGTGCGTGTAAACAGTTACTGACAGTGTAAACTGCTGTCAGCAAACTGTGTATTGGCATGATATTTGAACTAGTTTGAGTGTGCTATTATGTTTTTTTGGATTGTTCGATTTCGGGTACCGTTCAGTTTTTTTTCGCTGCAGAACTTCGTGATATATTTTCACGGCAATAAAGTCAGTGCAAGTAACAGTGTAGCAATCAACGGAACAGCTTCGATCAAGCAGCGAGACTTAGTCGTTGACTTGCTGCCGACCAAATCCTTCGACACACACAAGTAATAATGAGACTAGCCACGCAACAGCCAGAAACCCACTACATGTTCGTGTCATTGCTCCCTCTCTCGAGAAACATCGACTCGATGCTTTCAAATGTAAGAAGGCAAGAGCAAGTCTTCAGCGTGAGTAATACGACTTCATCCTAACTGCGTGAATGATGCCTGGATGAGCACCACGACGGGAGGACTGCACGCTGGGCTCTGCGATAACTTCAAAGTTTACATCGCTGAGGCGCTGAAGAACCCGGTAAGGGCCGAAATAACGATGCAAGAGCTTCTCAGAGCGGCTGCGTTGGCGTACGGGACTCCAGAGCCATACTTTTTCTCCGTGGTGGTAGGTGACTTCTCTCTGCCGAAAGTTGTACCTATGAGCATCGTTTTGTTGCTGAGAGCGAATGGGCAAGCGAGGTAGTTGTCGAGGTTTTTCGGCGCGCTGCGCATACAGGTCAGCATTTTCGGTGGTGGTCGTAAATGTGTCAGATAAGAGCATGACGTCTAACATCGTAGTAACTTCGCGGCCATGAAGCAGGCGGAAAGGTGTAAACCCTGTAGTTTCTTGCACGGCGGTGTTATATTCGAAAGCTACGAAAGGGAGGACACTGTCCCAGTTCCTATGGTCTACGTCGACATACAAGAAAATAATGTCTGTGATGGTCTTATTGAGCCGTTCTGTTAATCCGTTAGCTTGTGGATGGTAAGCTGTCGTTCGGTGATGTACGGTGCTGCTGAGTGTCATCACTTCTTCCAGTAGTTGGGCAGTGAAGGCCGTGCTTCTCTCTGTTAGAACCACGGCCGGTGCACCATGGCGGAGGATGACAGCATGAATTAGGAAATCCGCGACATCGCTTGCCGTACAACGCTGGAGTGCTCGTGTTTCAAAGTAACGGGTTAAATAGTCAGTTGCAATTATTACCCAGCTATTCCCCGCTGTTTATTTAGAAAATGGACCTAGCAACGCCATGCCAACTTGTTGAAATGGTTCTTGGGTAGGCTCCACAGGGTGTAAAAGACCAGCAGGTTTCATGGGCGGAGTTTTGCGACGCTGACAGTCTCGGCAGGTTTTGACGTAGTGCTTGACGGTACGGGGCAGTTTGGGCCATTAGTACGTGTGGCGGATACGTGCCAGAGTACGCGTGAACTCTTAATGCCCAGAAGATGGTTCGTCATGGCACGCTTTAAGGATGTCGTCTCGCATCACAGATAATACGGCCAGTAGGGCGGTTAGAGCGTTGGGATCAAAGCTCCGCTTGTACAGGACGTTGTCACGAAGGAAAAATGATGAAATCATGCACCTGAATGTTCGTGGTGGCTGTTCAAGCATGTCTTCGAGATAGTCGGTGATCGGGTGAAGTCCTGTGTCATCACGTCGTTTTTGAGCCAAGTTGGAGGCTCTGACGGCTATGAGGAAACTTTCATCGTCAGTTTGGTCAAGAGGGATCGACTCGACTGGGGCACGTGACAGGCAGTCAGCATCGGCGTGCTTGCGTTCTGATTTGTAAACCACCGTAACATCAAATTTTTGTAAGTGGAGACTCCATCGAGCTAGGCGGCCTGAGGGGCCAGCACAAAGAATGGTGGTCAGTGACTACTTTGAACGGTAGCCCATACAAATACGGTCGGAACTTGGCTATGGCCTACACGACAGCTAGGCATTCCTTTTCTGTGGTGGAATAGTTCGTTTCAGCCGACAAGAACGTACGACAAGCGTAGGTGATCACTCGCTCGATACCTTCCTGTCATTGTACAAGGACGGCTCCGAGGTGGACATTACTTGCATCTGTATGCACTTCAGTGTCGGCATTTCCGTCGAAATGACCCAAGATTGGAGGAGTTTCGAGGTGTCATCGTAGCTCGCAAAAAGCTTCGTGTTGTTCTGGGGCTCACACAAAAGCAACGTTGTCTCTCGTGAGTTGGGTTAAGGGTACTGCTATTTTGGAAAAGTTTGGAACGAAGCGACGATAGTACGCACAAATGCCCAGAAAACGGCGTACGTCGTGTTTGTTCGTCGGAGTTGGAAAGGCAGTGACAGCCAGTGTTTTCTCGGGGTCTGGGCGAGTTCCGTCACTGTTGATGACATGGCCGAGAAACTTGAGCTCCTCGTAGCCGAAGTGGCATTTTTTGGGCTTGAGCGACAGACCAGCTGTTTGTAGCGCCTCAAGTACTGCACAAACACGCTGAAGGTGTTGCTCTAAAGTCGATGAAAAAAACGACGAAGTCGTTCAAATAGACAAGAAAAGGTTGCCACTTGAGACCAGACAAAACTGTGTCCATCATTCGTTGAAACGTCGCGGGAGTTGAGCACAGTCGAAAAGGAAGCACCTTGAATTCGAAGAGCCCGTCAGCAGTAATGAAGGTGGTCTTTCCCCGGTTACGCTCATCGACCTCAATTTGCCAGCATAAACACTGCGTAGATCCATGAATAAAAAATATCTGGCGTTTATAAGGTGGTCGAGTGAGTCGTCGATGCGAGGAAGCGGATAAACGTCTTTCTTTGTCACGGTGTTCAGTTTGCAATAATCAACACAGAAGACAATGTGCCGTTTTTCTTTTTCACCCACACAACCGGCGATGCCTATGGGCTTGTAGATGGCTGAATGATGTCGTCCGAGCAAGCATTTGTTGTACGTGGTCGTGGATGGCGTTTTATTCTCTGCGGGAAACTCGATAAGCATGTTGTTGAATAGGCCTTTCGCTGGGCTCAGTTTAATTCTGTGCTTTGCGACGGGTATCTGTTTGATTTTGGACGTCGTGGCAAAGCAATCACTGAAGGAAAGCAGGAGGAAGCGAAGACTCTCTTGCTGTGAAGTCGACAGTGCGCAGTTCACATCAAGTTTAACCGGAGACTGTCATCGCGACGACCGGAAGAGAGTTGCGCGAGTGAGAAGCTGGCTTTCGGGCCTCCGATTTCTTCGAAGTAAGCGATGACACACTGCCTCATGAAGTGCTTGTATTCATGACTGAAATTTGTTAGTAGAATTTTCGCAGGTTCTTGTGTCAATTCTATGAGACCACGGGCAACGCATCCTTGACGAGACAAGAGCACGGACACATTGTCTTCCACAACTCCGAGAGCCGTTCGGTTGATGTCACTCAGCACGTTAACCAGAACACTAGAACGGGGTGATACTGTCACTGAATCGTCGAATACACGTAACGCCATCATGCGCGATTCACAATCCCGAGAATGTTCGTTACGTGAAAACGTCACCAGCAATTGTTGGAGATATAAAACAGCCCCATATTCTCGAAGGAATTCTAATCCCAAGATGACCTGCCTGAAGCATTCCCGCAGTGCGACGAAAGTCCCAATGAAGGTCGAAGCGCCAATATGTACTGGGACAGTGCACCTCCCAACCGGCGCCACTAGACGACTACCCGCGGTACGGAGCTGCGGACCGTTCCATGGCGTCAGCACTTTTAGAGAGCAGCCGCGAAGTTACCACTCATAATGGAGTAATCGGCACCAGTATCCGCAAGTGCGGTGGTCGAGTGATTGACGACGGTTATAGAAATATCGGCGGAAATTGCTGTGTCACGTTCAAAAAATTTCGTGAGAGAAATATCGGCGTCGTCAACGTGTCACGGCGGAGGATGTTTGTCAGTTCGGTCAACAGCGGCCCTACCCCCAGAGGCCCCTGCCTTCAGTTTTTCTGGCGTGGGCCAGGACTTGGGGACCTGTTTCGTGCACCAGAGAACGTGGCGTAATGACTATAGGCGAGCCGAGGTGCCGAAGAGAAGGTGAGCGTGGCTGGTGGCCTCGTGCAGGAGGAAATTGCTTCTGCGCTGCTAGGTATTGCTGACACTCGCGAGGACGCTCCCCGTTGCTGGGTCGACGTGCGTTAGGGTGAAAGCCCTCAAGGCCCATGCTGTGATACGCACACTGGCGGTACAGATGGCCCGCTTCACCGCAGTTGTAGCAAAGAGGCCTGTTGTCAAAGGTGCGCCATACGTCAGATTTACGGGCGACTTCACGGGAAACGTCATACTGGAAAGTTCTTTCGTAGTTATTAGCAGCTACGAATTGACGGGGCGAGGATGAGAAAGTAGAGGGTGACCAGCGTTCGGTAAAAGGTTGAGGACTCCTCAATGCTACGGCGTAAAACAGAGCAGGAGATTCCGCACGCATTGGGAGCAACGGTTGGGTCACATTCATCTGTTCATCGCGAATAATATCTCCCAGAATCGTCGCACTCGGTTGAGCAGACTTGTGTGACCTTGCTTGACTTGTGCCTTCTCCTGTTATAGGTAGGCTGTTTATCTGGTTAGCCTTTTTGCTAATAACCTCTGTGGCTGTGGATCCCCGCAATTTGTGTAACGATGGGTGTTGACCTGTGTGCTTATCGCGCTCGAATCGGCACGTTCTCTGCTTGTAGTGCACCTAAAATCTTCCGCCATGCTCAGTCTCAGCTGAAACTAACCGCAATCAGCGCGCTATGCCCCAGGCCGTCTCTGCTTTTGGCTTTAACGTGTCTTACCTTGCTTTTACTCTGCGCGGGGGACGTGGAAGCTAACCCAGGCCCCAGGAATGAGGATGTGGTCACCCTCATAAAAGAATGTCACGACGAGACAACAAAAAACTTGAACGATATCAAACAGCACTTGACTGCCTTGAAGACTCGTGTCACGGCCACTGAAAAAACTTTGAACAGCGTGGCGAAGTTCAAAGACAACTTTGACGCTGTCGCTGAATCTGTGAATGAAGTTAAGTCGAATATAAGCAAGACAAGTGGACAGCTAGTTGAAGTAGTTGACGATATGAATAACAGAATGAGGAGGAACAACCTTATCATCAAAGGTCTTCCTGAGGGTGATCACGAAGGATACACAGAGACAGAGCAAATTGTCAGGGATTTATTCACTGACCACCTTATGATTACAGCTGGAGATATCGAAAGGGCACACCGCTTTGGCCAACGTTCGTCCCGGCTTTCACCGTCCAATTATTGTTAAGTTTCTTAACTTTAAATCTAAAATAGATGCCCTGCGCAACTCGTACAAGCTTAAAAACCTAGAGACACCAAAAGTTTGGCTTGAAGAAGATTTCTCGCCGAGTGTTCAATTCGCAAGAAAAAAACTTCGGGACTTCGCCAAGAGCAACCGCACTGACAACGCCCGCTTTTCAGTGCGTTTTAACAAACTTCATCTACAAGGCAAGGTTTACCAGTTTGACCCAGCCAGTGGCTCGGTGGTTCAGGCGTCCTTAGACTCCGAACGATCTGCTAAATGATGTTTAGCGTCACATAATCAGCGCCCTTCACCTATTGACTCATTTTTGATGCTTTTGGCTAACTTCCGTAGCCTATACCATAAGACTGACATCTTAAAAGCCATCATGCACACGTGCTCTGCAGAAATCATTATCGGTACCGAAACGTGGCTGTCTGAGACGTCACAAGCAGCGAACTTTCGTTACCATCGTCACTCGTCATCTTCCGCAAAGATAGAACCGGCTCCCGAGGAGGTGGTGTGGTTGTTGCGATAAACGAATTATACCACCCCTCTCCAATTTCAGTGGACTCACCTCTCGAAATAATCTGGGCATCATGTCACATTGGTCATGTTGCTTGCAGTCATTGGCGCTTGTTATCGACCCCCCGACAGCAATTCAGAGTTTCCAGAACTTCTTGGTGATGCCATTGAACAAGTTACACAGAAATTTCCTAATTCACTTTTATTCTTAGGTGGTGACTTTAATTATCCAGAAATAGATTGGTCCACTCTGTCTGCCCTTCATGACAATAATCGATCTGAATGTATTCGATTTCTTCAGCTGCTCCTTTATCACAATTTACCACAACTTGTACATAAACCTACGCGGAAGGATTCGGGTTTTAGACTTGGTCCTAACTAACAGCCCCGAAATCTGTAGCACACGCGTGCTAGAAGAAATCAGTGATCACAGGGTTGTCCATTGCTTGGTTTCACTTCCTACTGCAAGGAAATCAAAAATTAAAAAAAACAGTTGCTGAACTATGCGCGTACCGACATAACAAAAATGAACAGTATGCTACACACTTTCGCAGCGGAATTTTACGAATACTTTGACGACCGTACAACTAATGAAAACTGGTGTTTGTTCCGGGATAAACTTAAAGAAATCGAAGCTACCTGTGTTCCTAAACTAACAATAAGTTCTAGATCAGATGATCCATGGTTCACGCGAGACGTAAAACGCGCCCTGAACAAGAAGAAAAGGGTTTACAGAAAAGCAAGTCGCTCGAACTGTCCCCAAGATTGGGAAGCTTACGAAAACATTTCAGCTGAAACACACAGCATCATTTTCAAGCGAAAGATAAATTCTTTAACGAAACGCTACCTAACCTCATGAAAACGGACCCTAAAAAATTTTGGAATATCGTGAACCCCAAAAGCACCCACTCAACAGCAGTATTAATGAGGGAAGACGGCAGCACCTTATCGGTAGAACACTCCGCTGAAAAATTCAACAAACACTTCACTACGGTATTCACTGACGAACTTCCACTGAATGATTCTCTTTCACTGTCACAACTGCTCATTGAATACCCTTTTCCAGCAATCCTAATAACAGAGCACGGTGTAGCTAGCGCTATCATCAGTCGACTTCCCCTTGAAACCAGTCCCGGCCCCGATGGCATCAGCGCCAAACTACTTAAATTAACCTGTCAACATTCAGCTAAGTTGCTTGCATTCATTTTCCAGCAATCCCTTGACTCTGGTTGTATACCAGATGACTGGAAATTGGCTAATGTGGTACCCATCTTTAAGTCCGGTAACAGCAATCACCCCAACAACTATATGCCAATTTCACTCACGTCCATTTCGTGTAAGTTACTAGAGCACATCATACACTCCCAGGTCATGCGTCACCTCAACCGTAACAATTTACTTCTTCAAACCCAACATGGTTTTCGAGAAAAATTATCATGTCAGACTCAACTTTTCGAACTCGTGACAGACCTGCACACAGCTCTTCATATGTCCATCTGCATCGACGCGCTTTTCATAGACTTTTCTAAGGCTTTTGATCGTGTTCCCCATAACCGGCTAATGTTAAAAATACGTCACCTCAGCCTCGACCAGAAAACGACTGCATGGATACAAGAATTTCTAAACAACAGGTCTCAGTCAGTTAAACTTAACAACTACATATCTCATCCTACCCGAGTAACATCTGGTGTGCCACAAGGCAGTGTGCTGGGTCCTCTTCTCTTTTTAGTATACATTAATGACATTGCATCTAACATAAGTTCATCAATTCGTCTTTTCGCGGACGATTGCGTTGTTTATAGGAAAATAACTTGCACAGATGACGTTGCAGAACTACAACAGGATCTTACCAGGTTAGGGGAATGGTGCAGCAAATGGCAAATGGAAATTAATGTCGAAAAAACCTAGCACTTAATGTTTACTAATATCACTTCTGCATGCTATAGCTCTTATAAAATAAACGATTCGATAATAGAAAAAGTCACGTCATTTAAGTATCTGGGCGTAATACTCACTTCAGATCTAAGCTGGACTGCTCACATAGAGTATACTACTAATAAGGCTCTCAAGAAACTCGGCCTCCTTAAACGTCGCTTGCATTTCACTAATAAGGACACAAGACTGCGCGCTTTCAATTCATTGATTCGGCCATCCCTAGAATACGCTTCAATCATATGGCATCCTCACCAAATCGGTCTTACTAACATGCTCGAAATGGTACAGAATAAAGCTGCTCGGTTCATCTCATCATCCTACTCGCGTTACATAAGTGTTTCTTTACTAAAATCAGACCTTAGCCTTACCACACTTGCCATGCGCAGGCGACATACTCGACTATCGTTCTTTCACTCACTTTATCACAGCAACTCATCCTTCGCCCAGTCTCATATCTTTCCAGCTCCTCATACTTCATCCCGCCTCGATCATGCGCACAAGGTGGCCCCCATTTTTGCTAGGACCAAGAAGTTTCAAAATTCGCCATTATCATTATGCATAATCGAGTGGAATTCTCTTCCACCTAACATCGCCGAAATAACAGATCCTTCCATATTTAACTCCATGCTTCAGGGCTATTTGCATAGTGAAAAACATGGCTGACCTGTGTCTGATTGCCCTCGTTTCGTCTGCTGTTTTTGCTCCCGATACTTATTCAGTGTTCTTCGATGTAATTTTCTTAAGTGTTTTCATTATTATTGTACTAATGAATATGTACTCGATTAATGTTGGTGAACGTACTTGACTTGATGCTGTGCTTCGATTTACTCGCTGTTTCCTTTTTATTGTTACTTTTTGGTATTCTGTTTTCCGTTCATGTTGCTTGAAATGTATGTATTCACTTAAATCCCCCCCTATGTAATGCCCGATTGGGCCTTTAGGGTATTGAAATAAATAAATAAAAAAGCAGAAGTGGGACGGACTTTTTAAAGCTCCTCGCGGACCACGCTCAGCACAAGCTCGCGGAGTGCTAATAAATCCTGTCCACAGGTGAAATGTGACACCACGGCAACAGAAGCTTGGCGGTCGTACTGTAGAGAGCGTTGCTGAAGTGTCCGTTCCATGGTAATAGCTTCCGCGATGAACTCATTGACAGTAGTTGGGGGCTTGCGTATGAGTCCCGCAAAAGTTGCTCTTTGACGCTTCGCAGGAGGAGTCGAACTTTATTTGTTTCATCCATCCCTAGGTCAACGTGCTTAAACAAGCGTGGCATGCCTTCGACAAACGCCATGTTTTCATTTGACTTCTGAACCCGGCTCTGCAGAGCCTGCTGGTCCTTTTTTCTCCTTTCGGGATTTATGAATGCCTGTCATAACTGTCGCTGAAATTCTTGCCAGTTGATGATAAACGACTCATGGTTCTCATACCAGATGCGAGCACAGTCTTCAATTGCGAAACGAACGTAGCGAAGCTTCTTGGTGTCATTCCATTAGTTGGCGGCTGCGACCTGATCGAAGTGGTCTAGCAGTCACCTACGTACTCAAATACATCACCGTGAAACGGCTTCGGGGTGCGTGCTGTGTAGACGACGCTTGGGGTGGATACGAGTTGGTGTACGTTGCTCTCTTGCGTATGACTTGCTGTTGTGGTAGTCAGTCTTGCCGAGCTCATGGAACGAAATGCAGGAGGTAGTCCTAGCAAGCGGCGGCTGAGGCGAAGGGCCAGGTTATCCTCCGGGAATTGTTGAAATGGTGGATGCTTCAAGCGGCTTGAGTTAAAACTAGCGAATTGGGATTGTACCCAGCACTTACATCAGTTTGTCACGGTAATAAATTCAGTGCAAGTAACAGTGTAGCAATCAGTAGAACAGTTTTGATTGAGCAGCGCGAGTTCATCGTCGACTTTCTGCCGACCAAATTCTTCGACACGCACAAGTAATGATGACACTAGCCACGCAACAGCCAGAAACCCACTACATGCTCGTGTCAAGATATAGTAGCCGAGGCAATATGGACCTCAACCTCTCCACAGAAAAACAGATACAGCAACAACAACAACAACAACAACAACAACAACAACAACAACAACAACAACAACAACAACAACAACAACAACAACAACAACAACAACAACAACAACAACATTTCTCCAAATTTGTTGAGAATCAAGAAGAGACTCGTGAACGCAAAAAAGAAGTTGTATGAAAGTGCAAAATGAGTCAGCGAAGAGGCATTCGAAAGTAATATTAGGTCTCTTTCCCCAAAACAACAACTCGCTGTCAAGAGCTTGCCGCATGACGGTAGTCGCATAAAGGCATGCAGCACAACGATGAGTGGATTGTGGAATGCATAATGAAGATGCGAAGCCCGAAGTTGTGTGAACATCTCCGCTAAGAAGTCATCATGGTACTGCGTGGGTGAAGTTGTCTGCGAAGGTACGTACCTGCAGAGTTTCGAGGGTGATATTTGGCCTCTGTGCACACTTTCTTTAACAATTTAAATGAACTATATGTGCTAACATATGCTAAAGAGAAGCTTGTGCAAGTACTATTCGAGGCAGGGCATGCTAGCATCCAACGCACGCCGCGGCTGTGCAACGTGCGTAGAAGACATTAAAAGCTTTCGGTTTAAAAATTCTGCCGACGTCATGTATAGCGGCACTATTGTGTTTCATTAAAATAAATAAGCCTATGGTTGCTTCACTGAACAAAAAAAAATGGCAGCATATCCACGGAGTGAATGATGGAGAGTGGGGCGAAGCATTCGTCCGTCCATGCGTCCGTCTGTGTGACCGTCAATGCGTCTGTTTGTGCGCCCGTCCCTGCGTTCTTTCGTGCATCCGCCCCTGCGTCCGTTCATGCGTCCATCCATGCATCTGTTTGTGTGTCCGTTCGTTCATCTATTCAACACTCCAAGTCCCACCATCTTGCATCTTTTTATCATATATTCCCCATATAGAAGCACCGCCATCCAGCGGACATTCCAAGAACTAAACGAGAGGTGGCACACGCACACTTTCTTACGGCCTTGCGCTTTGGGTCCACTTCCCACTTTTAACCACCTCGAGTTCATGGTATATTCTAGTTCACTGTATTCCTGGCACTGCGACCAAACGCTCGCCTAAACCTTTCGAAAACCAAGGAGGTTACGCCCAGCGAGTATAACGTAGCAACCTTTCCCTGTCAGATAGGGCTCAATTTACATGCCAATGGCTGCTAATGAGAAATTAGAGACAGGAGAATTCGGCTTTTACTTTCTTACGGCTTGCGCTTCGTATCTACTTCTCATTTTTAGCCACCTTGAGTTCATTCATGGTATATACAAGTTCATTGTATTCATGGCACTGCGGCTCAACGCTCGCTAAACCTTTCTAAAGCTAAGGAGGTTACACCCAGCGAGTATAATGTAGCATCCCTTTCTTGTCCGATAGTGCTCAATGTACATGCCAATGGCTGCTAATGGGGATCGCAGCGTGCGCGTTGACTAAAAGCCGAATGCTCATGTCTCTCATTCCCCATTAGCAGCCATTGGAATGTACATTGAGCACTATTTTTTATTGTTAAACAACGCACAGAAGAAATCTCTCACTGGCACCACCTTGAGGTCAAGTGTTATACCTATTTCGGGTATGTGCCACTGGTGGTTACATACGAGGGACGCCCAAGCCACGCCATAAGGGGCTTCGCCCCTAAAAATATTCCGCTTCTAGCATCAAAACGGGCAGCGGCTCCCTTGCCGATGTGTGGAAACATGGCGGGCTATGAGAAGTGAGTGGCGCCGCGGCACCCTCCCTCGCTGCAGCGCTCCAAGCGGCAGTCACCGACATTCATCCAGTCTGGTGCAACCTAGAAGGCCGCGGACGGCACACTAGCCAGTGTATTCTAGGCACTATACAGTAACTCCATAGGATGGATGGATTGATGAGGCTGTACCCTTTAGATTAGGCGGTGGCTCACGCCACCAAGCCGTAATACTTAGTGAAACAAAAACTAGATTTATTATTTTTTTCTTTAAACAGTGAGGTTGAGGAATCGTACTTTGCAGTGAAGGGTTTAATTTTCACTGATGCCTTGACTTTAGCCACCAATCAGATAACCTTCTTCTTGTTAATTCTACCCGCTTAAAGTCTATTTAGCCCTCCCTGTCCCTAAACCCCAGTGCTTTGAAGAACTCTGCGCCATCATCCTGAACTATAGGGTGAAGCCCTTTACAGAACATTATGAAGTGTTCGGCAGTTTTCTCTTCCTCTCCACACGCACAGAATACCGTGTCTATCCCTTCGCATTCGGCGCGATATGTCTTGGTTCGCAATACTTCCATCCTGGCCTCAAAGAGTAGAGAACTCTCCCGAGTATTATCATAGATTCCTTTCCTTGGCAACTTCCTGCTTAAAAGTTCGATAGATCTCTAGTGTGGACTTCTAATCATGCCCATTCTCCACATATCGGTTTCAGCTTCCTTCACCTTCATGCATGTAGCAATATTTCTGCATGGTATTCTTTGTTAGAAAGACAGAAAGCTGTAAACTAGTACTTTTTTTAAGGGATTAAATTATTTTTCATCTTAAGAAGGTTACCTTTGCCCTGCCTTTACTGCCAAACATGTAGCACTAGGCCCCAGCGGTGGCTTTCCGGTAGCGAATAGTGCATGTCATGCAACTGCGTGTCACTTTTTAGTTTTATTTGTAGAGAACATAAAAAAATAGAAAATATATCTTCAGCCTTGTACCAATAAAAGCCAGGTTATATTCAAACGCTTCTTAGTCCTCATGAGCAGAATTATAATGTTGTCGATGGCCTGCAACACAGAATGGGGTCCTGTGTGTCGCTTCTAATAATAAATACGCATATTCCTTATAATTATTACCGATATAGTTAAACTATAGTTTACCGAATCTTTTTTTCTGTTGTTCCAAGTATAGCCTGATGCGTCAGCGCTTACTATTGGTGTGCATGATGAAATGATGTATGCTAGGCACACATGTTGGAGATCATTCGATATCATGACCAAAAATGATACCTATTTCACATCGCCCAATCTCATTTAAACTTTCTCTGATATTTTTTCCTAATAGTCCTATGGTGTTGAACTTGTTAAAAGCACATCAAAATAATGGCGAACGCTTTTAATTAAAACATCGTCAACTTTTTCAGGCCATTAAGGAAGAGGATCAAGCTATGGGTATCCCACCGGTGTCCTTTTGTGGGGGGAGGGGGGGTGGAGGTATAAATATTGAATATGAAAGAAGTCTCTCTGAACTAAGTAATCGATTCTTGGCCAATTCCCCTGAGTGGGTAAGAGCCATCCATGGCTGTGGATTCGTCATCATCATCATCATCATCATCATCATCATCATCTCGCCCACCAGAAATGGTGAATTAAGTGTAGTTTGTGGGCCTGATATCGAATCATCTTGAACGTGTACCCCTAGCATAGATCATTTCGTCATGCACAGCAGTCGTACCACCCTAACCTGAAACATAATAAAATGCCTTAAGTAAACTACACTTAAACTATGACAATAAATAAAATTAGGAATACGTGCATCATTATCAAAAACCCAACACAACGTCATAATACTGTGTTGCAGGTCATCTACTGCATTATAATCCAGCCACTTGGGACTACGAAGCGGTCGAATATAACCTTACCTTGAGTTGTTCAAGGGGGAGATACACCGTATTGCCCCCTTTTCACGTTTTCGCAGATCTAGTAATAAATATTAACAAAAGAGCTCGCACGCAATGTTTGATGCCAAAAACATGCACTGAGACCTGGCGCTGCCATGCTATAAGGCGAAGGTGAGGCGAAGGCAAGCTTTCTACTACATCGTGGTTGTTCAGACAGAAAACCCCATACTCCTACAAAACAACAACCACCATTTTAAAACTTTCTCAATATCTTAATATAAAGCAGACTATTCAACAATAAATAATCCAAATTTTCAATTTTATTGGTACACTGCGAAAAATGAGCTACAAATCCTAACCTTCCGCAGCTTTGTCACAATATTTTCGCAAAGGTTATGGTGCACTCACTCCCGCAATATTTTAATCATTTATTTTGGAAACACATAAAACAGAAATAGTAAATATACTACTGGCAAAACAATTTCTGGCTTTTATGAAAATTGCTAAACATGCAGCATTATGCAACTTTTCACGAGGGCAAAAAAAAGGGGAAGTCAAACCAAATTCAATAAGCTATCATAGTAGTGAAATAGTAACACCTTGAGGTTAAGCAAAACTTTGTTTCGGAGCAATTGCTCAAACCAGTAATAGCATATAAATATTTAGCGCGACACTTTCACTCTTGTGCCAGAGTTTGATCTACGCTCTAGGCAACGAAACGTCTCATGTATCTACGATTTTGCGCAGTCCTACCATCGACCTACCAAATACTTCATTTTCTGCAAGGGAAGATATCTTAAGCCGAATCAGGTGCTCCCACAATCAGAGACGCTGTGATGTACCCAACGCGTGACAGGTGGGCAATTTTAAACTACTCTAAACGTGCCGAATAAATCATGATCAGCAGCATCAGCCAAACTACGCCCATTGCAGGGCAAAGGCTTCTCCCATCATTCGCCAATCAAGCATGTCTTGTCTTTTCTGCAGCCACGTTACATGTGCGAACTTTTTTTTATCTCATCGGCCCACATAACTTTGTCTCACCTTTGTGCGTTTGAATTTACTGGGATTCCAGTCAGTTACCCTAAATTACCAGTGGTTATCCTGCCAACGTGCCTTCGCCATATTAACTACAGCAGTTGCCTCCCAATAAATATTGTTCGATTACTCAAGTATTGAGTCGCCAAATGCAAATGAACAGGTCCGTTTATTTTGTAATTTTGTACCACTTATCTTGTACCCCAGGTTCAACATAAGTGGTAAACCGTTTTTATACGACTTACATAAGTTATCTTGTACCGCAGGTCTCATTATCGAATTGTAGAGGGAACAGGTTCACTGCGACATTCTAGCCATTGAAAAAGCAGGTAGGCCGAACAATCTACAAGCGAATTTATTGTTCGAGTCTTGTACATTTAGACATGTTTATGCATGCCGAAAAAAGAGTATCCGACATTCAGGGACGCTTACTATCACACAATGGAGCCACTTCCGAGATGAACACTCACATCCAGCGTATATAACACCTGGCAAGTACCATCGGTTCTACCACATGGGCCTGTACAAGCGCCTATATAGTGCTATTTCCTTCGGCAGAAGCGCAAAATGTAGTGTGAAAGCTTTGAGAGAACCGTAAAATATTTTGTCTGGTGCATTGAAACCTCGAGAACACAATTACCAGCACATGCTTGCGCTCGTCTAGGTAAAACATCGAAGCATCCTTGCGCTTTATATTGAAGATGTATATTCTCACTCAGACTTAAATATATATATATATATATATATATATATATATATATATATATATATATATATATATATATATATATATTGTAGCATAGCCCTGGTGTGCGCATAGCAGCGCCGGACCAGCAATGTGTCAACGTAGTCAGCAGAATGAAAAGCACGTTTATTCAAAAGTGTATAACGTATTTATAGGCAGCGTAGTGTTAGCCAGATAACGATGCGCACGTGGTAGTAGAAAAAGTCCGATGTGGTGCAGGCGGCCAGCTGAGGCGTCAACAGGTGCGCGCGCACACACACACAGAAACCGCGAAGACACAACATATATATATATATATATATATATATATATATATATATATATATATATATATATATATATATATATATATATATACGGGACCAATTTTCGCGGTCTCTTACATGATGCTGGTTCTTTTTCAACAACAACCAACGACACCATCACAGACGCAATGCCGATATTTCCGTGAAATGAGCTGTAACGCTACAGCAGTAAAAGTGGGCGTGTTTAATATGATGACCCAGAAACAACACAGTATATACACATTTGTTCGAGGCATCTCATTCTTATGATTACCCTACCGCAATAGTGTAGTGGCTAAGGTACTCAACTGCTGACCCGCCGGTCGCGGGATCAAATCCCGGCTGCGGCGCCTGCATTTCCGGTGGAGGCGGAAATGTTGTAGGCCCATTCACTCAGATTTGGGTGTACGTTAATGAAGCCCAGGTGATTGAAATTTCCGGAGCACTGCATCATGGCGTTTTTCATATTCATATGCTCATTTTGGGACGTTGAACTGCACATATAATGAAATGCAATCTCAATTTTAATTCGCGAGCATAGCTCTATTCGTACATATAGGTAAAACTCGTCAATCAGAGTATCTGGAAAAGCTTCCTGCACACAACAGTGACATTGTAAGGTGGTAAAAATCATCGAGGGCACATTTCTGAAATAATACTGCTCATTTTATGGCTGAAACACACAGCAGGGATAAAAAGTTCTTTCGCACAGTAACAGTATGACTACAGTTCTTTCTTTTAGTTTATTTCTTGTATCCTCCAAGCTGACTCGTAAGCCTGTGCTTTTAAAAGACGCTGCTTGATATAAGAAGTAATTGATAGGCAGGAAAGGAATAAAAGCATGTCCAATAAAATCACCCTTAGTTGATATCGCAAACAGAGCGCGCAATATGAGTATGCGTTGAAGCAAGAGACGATTAATTATGACAGTATGACAGTGTGGTGAAATGAAAATTTTTCAGTAAGCTCCCTCGGTTATGTCGTTAGCTTTATCTCGATCAGCATCTTTTTGTCTTGGCAAAAGCCCTGATTGAAGATATTGATATCTGCCAAGAATGACACGTGAGCATGATGTAGCTTATCAAGACTGCGCTTACAGCTACAAGGCAGGTCAGCGACTTCGAGTAGATCCCATCTCCTTCCGTTCGGATGTATCACGGTAACCGACCGAGAGGAAGGCAACCACCGAGCACCTTCACGCAAATCATTAAACTCGATCTCTATCGCAAAAAGCGTAGCGCCGTGAGCAACGTGCTTTCCGACAGTGACCACAAAGTACGTGTCTCTCATGTGCCACGTGGTCACTTCAGCAAACGTACGGTCCTCCATCCCACTCGAAGAGATTTCGTCGGCATTTTTAAGTGTCAGATTATAGGTGACGCTAGGTATTTCTGCTCCGACTTGAGAGTTGGTTGGTTGTACTTGAGTCAAATGACGAAGCCTATCGCGACTAGGAAGCACGGGCTCACAACGAGCAATTACATGAGGATAATCGAATTGACGCATGTTCTGACGTAATTCTTCGAGAGTGCCGAGCGTCACGTTGGCGTAATGTTCAAGCTTTCTAAGTATGACTACCTTCTCCGAGGACAGTGACAGGGCCGACGATGTGGCGTCATCATCCGTGAAAATTTTCGCCTTCGGCTGTCGTGGCAAACTTTCGGAAATCGCTCTTGTTACGACCTCGGTCAGGGTATCCCTCAGAGTAAGCGCTACTACTTTTTGCCCGTCAATGACTTCCTTTAGTACGGCATGCTGATAAGCGACACGTTTTATGAGCACAGCCATCTGGTCCTGAAGTGCAGACAGCTGCATTTCTTTGAGAATGTCTCTTAACTGCGCCTTATCGTGTTCCAGCATTGACGCTGGTACCTGCAAAAGCAGCAGCTGTAGTATGCGAGTGGTTCTCGCTGACGCTGGAATCTGTAGAAGCAGCAGCTGCAGTATGCGAGTGGTTCTCGTTGACGCTGGTATCTGCAGAAGCAGCAGCTGTAGTTAGCGAGTAGTCCTCGTGGACGTTGGTATCTGCAGAAGCAACTGCTGCAGTTTCGGAGCGGTTCTCATTAGACGCTGGTATCTGCAGAAGCAGGTGCTGTAGTTTCCGAGCGGTCTTTATAGACGCTGGTATCTGCAGAAGCAGCAGCTGTAGTTTGCGAACGGTCCTCATGGACACTGGTATCTGCAGAAGCAGCTGCTGTAGTTTGCAAGGCCGAGTGATACAACTCGGAGCACGGAAGTCTCTTGTCACGCATATTAATGAAGTGCTCTACAGCGAGTTCACGATGCAGGCAGTGCCTTCCTGTTTCGCAACGCAGCAAGTGGAAGACGCAGTCGTTCTCGTAGTGCTGCAGAAGATCCTCAATGGGGCCCTTGAACTCGCAGCCTGATGAGTGATTCCAACAGTACACCTTCAAACAAAAAAAAAACACACAGCGTTGATTATCACATCAACTCTGTGCTTTTAAGACAACATGACTGACCACAACATTTTGGATATTGAAAGAAAAGGTTTTTTTTTCCACACGTGATTGTCCATCTGAGTCAATAGTGAATGCTAGATAAGCATTGTAAAAGTTCGCAAGAAAACCTTCAATTTGTCGCAGTTTAGCAGACTATTTTCGGTATAGGGTTTTTTAAACTGCATGGTAAGAAATAACAGCTACAACTTGCATTATCAAAGCCCAGTCCTATACATGCAGAACCTATCACCCGGTCGGTGTGGTCTTGCAGACCTACAAAAATAGAAATATCGGCAAGAAGTCTAGTAAATACATCCGGAGAGCTATCGCAATGATTATCCCATATTTATACAATCATTGCTTGAATAAGAAATACTTGGCTTATGGCTCTTATAAAATTCAGTAAAAATTCGAATGAAAAAACGTGTTTTCAAAGACTTCTTGGAACATTGATTGTGTTTTGTTTTACCACACGGATGAAGTACTGGTATAGAGATCAATTGCAATGACACATGAAGAACGTGAAGAAAGGGACGCTGCTCGGATCTTGCAGTGCGATCCACAAGCAAAAAGCAGGCACGAAAAGAACCGACAGGATGAGCGTAAACCAACGGATGTCACAGCTCGACAATTAACTTTTCTTAATTACAGAAAAATACGCAGCAAACTATCACACAAGTGCGCATGAACACTAACCAAGAACTGTCGCACTTGTTACTTCGTCGTGGACGACCAGCTCGCTATATTCGAAAACACGTCTGCTGGAACAAATGAAATGACCTTTGCGCTTTCTTTATATTCAACGCGAACTTGCGCTGAAAGCAGATGCAGAGCAAACCATCCACATCCGGATATAAGTAAATGCGCGGACGATTGATCTTGCCATGTTGAGGCGCGTTGGCGCAGGGCGATGACCCTTGAAGCTCATCTAACCCGCTCTTCGCGCTATCTCCCTCGTGATAAGAACCCGCCGAGGTCACCAAGCTCTGATTTGATTAATTTATATGTATATTTATGACGTCCCAAAACCACCATATAATTAGGAGACACGCTGCAGTGGAGGGCTCCGGAGATTTCGACCACCTGGGGTTCTTTAACGTGCAACCAAATCTGAGTACACGGGCCTACAACATTTCCGCCTTCATTGGAAATGCAGCCGCCGCATTCGGCATTCGATCATGCGACCAGCGGGTCAGCAGCCGAGTACCTTAGCCACTAGACCACCGCCGCGGGTCATGCGACCAATCTCTGAGTACCAACATTACTAGTAACGTTGCTGAGTACTGCTAATTTTAAACGGCGTTTGTAAATATCTCGTTGTTAGTAGGTTAAGTAACGAACGTAGGTTCACCGAGCCAATTCACACTGCGGTGCTAGACATCTTGTTATCAACCCCAGGCGACGGGAGTGCAATAGGTGACCGGTAAAATAGGCAATCACAGGGAACTGTGGGATACAATGGCTTCCGGTTCGATGCATCACACGCATCAGCAGCGGCATGCACGCGCGCATTTTGATACTGCTACGTTGAAAAAAAAAAGCTTCTGGTGGTGCAATGTCAGTGCTTTAGAAGTTTTTTTTTGCCAACCGTGACTGTGACGATGACAAGCTACGAAAGCCATGAACGGTCGGCAAACTTTTTTGTCGCACTAAAATGATGTGCAATGCTTTTATGCTGCTCGGGGGTGTTCTCAGTTTGGCTAGCAGATCAGTCAATACGCAAAACAGTTTTCCTTGTACGATACTGTACTGCAGATAAAAGTCATCCTTTTAAAGGTCTCAGGGGATAGGGGTTGCTGTAGCAGTTTGCTAAGAGTTCATTTCGGGATCGCTGCTACGGCCGAACTCGTCAGTTCATCGGCACGAAGCGCAATACTGATTGAGCACGTTGAAATTTTTATTTTTCAAGCCTTAAGCGCGCTATAAGATGCATTTCTTAGTCGAAGCCAGATGCTTATTTGAACACTGATCTCGGTCAAGCTGCATGGCAAGGCGGCACATAAGCAATACAGTCAGACATAGATGGCGCCGAATAATCGAAACCCTACGCTAGTTTAAGGCACTTCTTCCTTTGGGTGCCGTCCTGGGGCACAGTTAGACCAAGATAAACGCATATGAACTCGTCCAGCGCTTCGTGTAAACTTACTCTTGAGTGAAGCTTTCGCGCTTTCTGTCATGAATATGGTTGCAATGGCCGGCGCTCATCTCGTATGGCAGGTAGATTTCGCCCGCGAGTTCCCATAATATCCTTGCTAGGCGTGCCTGGGCGACAATTTATTTCTCAATAAAATATTTGCTTACGCATAAAAAGCTTACGCATAAATTATGCGTAAGCTTTTTTTTAGCGTGGAATATACACGTACCTGTGATAAAATGGTTTTCGCACAGTCTGGCTTCTACGTTCCATACTCAAAGGCTACCTGTCACTGTGACTCTCTTCACAGCCGTGGCCCACTCGATTTTTTTTCTTCGTTCCATGGAAAATATATCTACGTTTGCATTTCACGCTCGAGTAAGAGCCGCCAACGGCTGAACAACCGACCATTGTTTATCAGTATGAAGATAAACTGGTGGCAGCACGCGCGACTCCCGAATAATCCGAGGCTCGCGGCGAAGTGGTTCGCCATCGTCTACTCTTCTCAAACCGGGAACTGGTAGCAGACGGTGCATCCCACAATCCCTCGCTCTTTTACTGGTCACCCATTGCAGTGCAATAGCAGGGAAATGGCCATGCGCGATATCTAGCTCCTACGTGTTTCCAATGTACTTGGTGAGTCGGTAGCAGTTCGCAGTCCATCTCGTGCGCTGCTGCTTGGAACACAGGTGAAATTCGCGGAATGGATGCGCTGTAACCCGGTCGTTGTCATGGTTTGCAAATGCCACTAGGCTATCCGATGCTCTAGTCTTCGATGATTCTCGTACGCAGGAAGCAAGAAAAGACAGTACTGCTTACTTTGCTGGCAAGTGGCTGTTTTGTAATGCACGAAGAGCAGAAAAACAACACCGACGCCAGGGGCGTTGGTGGGTTCTTTTTGCTCTACAAAACCGCAACAAGCTCGGTCACGCCAACAGCAAGCTTGGTCACCTCTTCCACGAAGTACGGACGTGAAATAGGCACAGAGTAGGTTTAACTCCTGTTGGTTTCAACATTCAGTTACGTTCACTGTGGCATAACAAGTGAGTAGGGCTTGGCCGCCATTTTGCAAAATTCCTTGACTAGCGCTCCTATTGGTCCGCGAGGACCGATTCGGCGGCAGATTCCGCTAAAATTGGTCCGAGAGCGATCGGTGCGGAGAGGGCTCTTTCAGCGAATCTAGCCGCCGCCGAACTGGATTCGGAGCACTTTCGGCGGCCGGAATGCTCAGTGTGAACGCGGCTTAAGTGTCATCCACCGGACAATTTTTTTTTGCGTTTGTCACAGATCGTTTAACGGTAGCGGCTTGCAAAGTACACAAAAGCCAGAAAATTTTACGTGTAGCTAACATAATGGGTGATGAACCCGTTCGCTACCCGTGACGTCCCGATGCGCTCTACAATGCAAAGTCAAAGCGCCGCGCTAACGCGCAAGGCTGGCCTGATTTAGGAGGATTTTGCTGGTTCCGCCACATGCTTAATGTGACTAGAAGCGTTCGTTTTCACACCTCGCTATGGTGCCGCGTGCACTGAGATGCACGGCACGACCGCGTCCAACCTTCTTTCATGGGAGGGGGGGGAGGGGCATGTTAGCTCCGTGCTTGTTACTCTAGCTACCATCCAGCGCCATGCGATTACGGATACTAAGATTGTGCCGTTATCTGCTCCTGATACGTAGGTTTTTGAATACCACAGCCTTTCTTGGGACACTTCAACGAAAAAATTTTGTCTGTCTGTCTGCCGCCCGATCCCGCCACCCGACAAATGCTTGCCACTTCCTCAACGTCCAGCCAATTTGAGTGGCTGCTTGCGAGCGTATTTGCAAAGATTATCTATCAAAAAGCAAGTGTTACGCATATTTGACGTGAAAATGAATACACAAGTATTACGTAATGTTTTATCTTGAAAATGCATACATAAGTAATTCTAAAGACTGTATTGCTTATGGCGCTCTGCTGACTATGTGACGCTTTGAATGAAAAAGCAAATGTTTCCAATGATTCGCTAAAACGACACGGTGCTGCCACCTACCAGTGGCTCTGTGTTCAACAACTTTCGGTTCTTGAGATGACTGCCAAAGGGCGTCCATATCTGACGCAGCGCCTCCAGACTATCCAGACAGAAGACTATCGCCTTTCGACGAGCTTTGCGTGAGAAGCACGCAAATGCACGGACAACCAATTTACTATGATGATTATTCTGTTGGCGTGTCTTTGAAATCCAGTATTGTTCAAAGGTGCGCCCGGTATTGTCACCAGTAGACCAGTCATGAATCAATCGCTGATTTGGCTACCTTGCTCGCCTTGGCCTGCCTGTCTTCCGTCAACAGCAAACAAGGTGTTGTACTCTATATCCATGCCTGTATATTATCCAAAATATACAATTTTTCAATTCTCTGTGTTTCAAGTTGCCCTGATATTCCTAAAAACAAACACGCAAAGCAGTTGCGTCACGGCAAGACATACCCGATGTAGAGAGGAGGTAAAGCTCTCGTCAATATTAGATCTTTTTTTATATATATCAGAGCTATCAAGATGAATAAAGATCTGAGCTCACGCTTCCCACGTTTGACAGGAAAATGTTTTCTGTTGCAAAATGTACAATGAAAGCACATAAATATCGTCATGAAATTCGTATTCGACGTTATTTTTATGATATCGCATGCTAACTTGTAGCACCCAATCACTCTAAATTAGCCTCACGATTGGAAAACCGGCATCCCTTTGCCTTGCATATTTTTCAAGTTCTGAAATCACTTGCATAAAGTACAGAATTAGGCATTCGTTGCGAATGAATCTTTGGTGGTCTGCGTTCTGCTGTGGTACGTGAAACTTCTGATAAAATTCACATCCCTAGCGAGAAATTCGCACTACGAGTTCGCATGCAGGCAACTCTACCCACCCCAAGGTACTTTTGTAAACTCTGGTATTCAAATCCCGAGTAATGCAAGTTTAGCCAATACATTAGGAATAAAAAAAATTTTGTAGTTCACTTGAGCCTATTGTTGAAGATTGGAACGTGATTACGATATCAGGCCCCACGCACATTGCTTTCAACTGTGCCGCAGTAGAAAAAAAATTACAGATGCTTATGTAGCTGATGCGGAATAAATATATACGAAAACCTTTCTTGTAATCGATGGGCATTTCAATCAACCCTTTGTTGCACTATTCACATGCGTAGACGCGTTGCGTCATCCTACATACCTGCCACGCACTATTACATTTTTGGGGAGATTCTCTGCCCGACATGATAATCATATACAATGTTTTGCTTTCGAGGTAGTTTTAACCAATAGAGTCCCTCTAGGGATCAACATATAAATATGGCCCGAGGTGAATTCTCAATAGCAGTAAAGGCATTACTTATTCAGGTGCCATTTTTCAAGATTTTTTGGTCACGGACAAGATGACTATTTTTCGCTCAAAATCAATGACGCTGGCACCGATGCCAGTGAACGAGCTCAAGCACACCCACCAAACCGTAAAAATTTTAAGCGTCGTTTAGATAGTTTTCGAGTTATTCTGCACTGCTGCTTTCTCTTAGTGGCAATTATTACCATATTTCATGGGTCTTGGCAGCAAGAGAAACGCGGGCTAATGCGGATATAAGGTCTCAGCAAAATACTATGTATACCACTTCGCACTGTTCACTCTTCTACTGCCATGAAAATTTTCTTACAGTAAAGAATAATTGTTCTTAAGTAAAATAATGTGACAAAAAAGTTAAAGTTGCCATAAGCCTTCCATCAGAGAACGTGAAAGAGTGGGGTACACTGATAATTTCGGAAGTCGTACTGCACGACAATATCGAGCCCAAATAAAGCTTGCTCCTCGATTTCGGACAATTTCTAGTCTCTGAACACACCTTCACTGATGAGGGGCACAAATTATGCTAGCGCACTTTTGCTTTAAACAAACACGGGTTAAATATGCTGTTAGTTTAGAGTGCCAGTCCACGGGCTCTTTTTTACTGTGTAATGGAAAGAGTATGAGTGCATGAACATGATATATTTCGTAGGGCAAGTTAATGAAGGTTTAAACAAGTAGTAGGTGTCAATGATTCTTCCCACAAAAGATCGTAAAACAATATAAAAAGGTACTACGCAAAGCACATTGTCATTTTGCTTTTACCCCTCAAGAAACTCCGCTAATACCCCTCGCTATGTGTCAAAGACGCTAAGATAAAACAGATAGCTTAAAAATGCAGAGCCTCATACTTACTTTTAAGCGGTTGGCTTTCTTGGCGGGGAAGCTTATGACTGCGCACTTCGCTACCTTGAAGGTCGTGCGATCCACGGGGCACAGCCCGCTGCCAGACTGGGAGGCGCAGTCGAGGCAGTACTCGCACAGAAAGTGCTTACATGGCAACCTCACTATCTTCTTCGGAATAAGTTCACAAACGCGGCATTTGCGCACCTCAGGCACGTCGTCGACCAGCCGCGTCGGTCTCCAGTTGACGCCGCTGACCGGGTGTCCGGTGAAGCGGTACAGGACATATTTTTCGTTGTCCTTCATGAATGAGTTTTAACACTGAGCCCCAGACCGCGAAAGACGTGAGAGACGTTCGGATAAGGCTGGCTACAGCTCACACCACTGAAAAGAGGTGGCGTAAAGAAGAAATAGTTACATTAAGGTTTGCCTATTTATCGCGTTGATAAACGGACTGCGGAATTCCACAATCATGTGTAGCTGATACTCCGTGTCACGTCACATGGTAGTGCCTACGCCAAGAACTGATATGAAACGGAAAGCACTTGTCTGCAGAAACTATCTAAACACCTGACTGACGCAAGCAGACATGCGCCGATGTGGCAGCTAGTAAAAAAGAGTGATGAGCACCGGTTATGGATGGTCATTCGAAAGTAAGCCGTATTATGTAAAAATGGATAACTTGGCGGTTCAAGACATTGGGTTACGTGAAGCCTGGAACTAAGAAAATGTCGGGGCATCAAATGTAAGGAGGTCGCGCAGAGCAGGGGGGAAGGGGGTTGCAGATGGCTGGGAAAGTAGTTCGTTAGGCAATGACCATTATAGACACGTTAGCAGCTGGAAAGCGTACGCTTGCGCAGTGATCTAACATAAAATTAATCAAAGCTCGCTTAAACGTGTCTATTGCTAACATGCAAACGTTCTTATTCTGCATGGAATGTTAGGTTTATTTTACCGTTGGCTAAGAACATTCAAAACTTTCCCACCGCGTGTGATACATAGGAGCTAACGTAAATGAGGATTTTGGTTCTGGGGACCTCGACTTACAAGAAAACTATTGAATTGTAATTTATTAAAACTTATTAACATGACTGATTCATAATATTCGTTAAATTTGAAGAAAACAACTGCTTAGAATACAGAGAGAAGTATTTTACTTTGTTAGTGCTTCGAGTCCCGAAACGATGATATGATTGTCAGAGACCCCGCAGTGGAGGGCTCCGGAAATTTAAACCTTGTGGTGTACGTGCGTTGGCATCGCTCAGTCTACCATTTCACGTCCATCGAAATGTGACCCGCACGACCGGAATCGAACCTGCAACCTTCGAGTCAGCAGCGCAGGTTCCCAGCCACTGTTCCGCGGAGGTAGTCAGTGACAGAAATGCAATGTAAGATAGGTGGCGAAGTGAAATGGGTTCTGACAAGAAATTTTTTACTTATCGTTTTTTTTCATCAAATGATAGGCCAAGCACCCAAGAGCGTAGAAAACGTATACTGGTAAGCGCGAGTGCGCCCTGAAAAATAATTACAGCATCCTTTTAAAATCTGGTTTCTGTTGCTAGTGTACCCTGACGTGGCGGAGGTGTGTGTACACGCAAGTTTTCGTGGCGTTTCCTCGTCAGCACGTCGCTTCGACCGTCTGCTTCTTCTGCTGCACACCGCACGTCTGGCAATTGTCATGGCAGGGAGGCAAAACGTTAAGATGGTTGTGGCAAGGCAATTACCCCCCAAAAGGATGAACCACAGACCCCTTTTCATCCTCTGTGGCTTAGAGCGTTGTGCCGATTTGGATGCGGTTCGCCTTACGGCTGTTCGCGTTAGCAGCCGCATCTGCGTGGGACATTGACCAGAGGAGCCACTGGTGGGCAGCCATTGTATATTTCTTCCTCGCCACCCAGATAGCCCCGATCGCTCTTGTATTTGAGTATATCGCTGTTACTCATTGCATGAGACATTGAATAAACGGTATATAACCTCAAAGGACTCATGAGTGAATAAAGTGAAGCTTCAAGTGGGTGGTTTCTGTGAGGCAACGTCTGTTGCCAAACACACAACGAGATATCGAACCGTGATGGTAGGCCATTTCGCAGGTGAACAAACAATTGCAGTGACCGTCTGGGCGAACCAGCCCGCTTTGTTCCCACCTTTTCTCTTTACACCGAGAGCTTTGAGAACGCGTTAAATATGTGAAAGTGTCATATAAGTGTACAAGTATTTATCGTGTGAACATAAAGAAGCGCTTCACTACGAGCTTACCTTAGAAAGCGAGAATGCTACCCAGAATGTCAGCCTTGCTAGGATTATGCTCAGAGTCGAGAATGAATGTGGGCTGTGGTGATGTTTGTCGCTTGCGGAGGTGTAGCTTTGTTGCCAATACGTTATCATTGCGATAGAAATTATATGAACACTCTCGGCTGAATTTTGCCACCGGCGTCGATATCGGCGTCGATGTCATGTACCGTATATGTATACGTCTCTATATATATGAAAATGCAAGAAATAAAAAAAACATCCAGAAAAAGCACTCCTGCGTGCGACATAGAACATGGGATCGTTGCGTTGTGAAAGCGAAGCGTTACCACTGAGCCATCCCGGAGCACACACTTCACCGTTCAAACGTCAAGCTACTTATATCTACCCCTTACCACTGCTCACGGGCAAGTCGGGGTGGGGGGTGGATTGTGTTTTCAGATTAACAGCAAGATGGCGTGATGAGTGCGCGTCACTACATCGCGCAGCGGCGCCCGCTCTAATCTCCTACGCGTACTTTGCCCGCCTTAGAGAAGGAGAGCGACGCTCCCTCACGCGTCCTTATCTCGCGGTGGCGCAGAGGGGAAGGTTCTACGCCTTGGCTGGCCTCAGGCTTTACCTGGAACGATTCTGCTGTAGTTATCGGGTGCACAAAGGTCTATGCAATTATTGCAGTCTCCTTTTGCGAAAAGCGCGTGCTTTTTACACACAGCAAAGTAGCAAATGAGACGCTTTTTCACGTGTATCTGTACCTGTGAGTACGTTTTCTGCGTCATTTGTGCGTGAAGAACGCGGGGCAAGTTTCGATATGCTTTCATTATGCACGTGACCTTAAGCTGTGACCTTTTAGACAACAAAGCATGGCTATATGAGGTTGTTTATTTTGTGCTTCCTAAGCAGGACAGGATGCGTTTCGAGCGTGCAGGCTGAGGTGCCGTATGTGGGTGGAGACCAAGCGCTGACGGCTCGTTGCCCCCATGTGTCGTGAATCGTCGTACGCCACGTGCGCCGCAACGCACCGAATCGAATGCCGAATCACACCGTGTTTCCAGCGCTTTGAAGGCGCAGGTTCTTCGTCGACAATCTGTCGTCGGTCAGCAACTGCGTGCAGTGCATGTACGCGTACGGAGTGAAGGAAGGGCAGCGAACAGAGTAAACTCTGCTTTGTTAGCGTCCAGGCTCGGCTTCAGCCGGTGTGCACGAGGTATACATACGCTTGCATCAGCGCTGGATTGGAGTGAAATCGGTGGAACTTTCACCTATTGTCCCTCGTCTCTCTGGCGCAAGCCAATTCACAGGACAAAATATTGGCACCATGACGACTGATTTGAAAACAAGTAAACGATCCCTTGGCCTTCTGATAAGCTTATATATTTTATCGGCGTAAAGGTACACCGTATTCCAGACTGTGCTAGCCCACTTCGCAGGTACGCTAGACAACAGTGACCACACGGTGCGAGCAGACGATCG
This sequence comes from Rhipicephalus annulatus, assembly GCA_013436015.1. Lineage (NCBI taxonomy): Eukaryota > Metazoa > Arthropoda > Arachnida > Ixodida > Ixodidae > Rhipicephalus > Rhipicephalus annulatus. Next base: position 34,188 of record WOVY01004657.1, read on the forward strand.
ACATGGCGACGCACTAGTGCCATTTATAGTTTTGGTGCTTGACGTCATCACAACTTGCCAGACCGCTGAGGAATGTCACCAGGATTAGTACTGTAGGCTGACGTCAATTCAGTGTCGATGTTGGTAGCTCCAGAATGGGAAATTCGACTTTGAAATCAAACTAAAATATCTTATCAGCACTTGCTGAGCGCTCCACTTGTTCACAGCAGTCTCTGTATACATATGATTTTTATGGCGGAGTAAACTAGCCTCCGAAAAAAGGTTTCAATACCACTTTAAGGGCCCATGCTTTGTCTGCCTTGCTACAAGCTGATGTAATGAGAACCGCGGAGCAAGTGGTAGAGGGAATGAAAGTCGGTGCTGCTTCAATGTCAAATTCTTGAATGTCGCATGCCCCGCCCACGTTAACCTTTATGCAACTTTCTGCAACATGACCGCCTCGATAGCGCAGTAGGCAGCGCGTCAGTGTCATAATCTGAACTTTCTGCAACAGGTGCTTTTAGTACGACACCGCTTTAGCGCTTAGTTGAAGCCACAGCTGCCTACTAGACAGTGACATTCGCTGAGAGCTAGAGCGACAGAATCATTACGTCTACACAGTTTCAGTATTTTGATATACCAATTAGAAAATGTGGGTTACTTTACTGGGCCGATATGGTCACCTTTCACTGTGTTCAGGCTGTTTTACATCTTGCACATTTATTTTGCAGCGTAGCTCCATGTCACTCGTTCACGGGGTTTCTTCGTGTCCAAAAGAAATATCCCAGAAATAATTGAACAAATTAAATAAAGCGTTTTCCAAACGTCGGATTTGAAGTGAGCCCCCGACGCTAAGCATCAGTGCTTCCGAGCAGTGCATACATATATATTAAAATAGAGGTGTGGCACGTCGAGAAAGGTTCATACGCAGCTTGGCAAAATGTGCTTTATCAGGCAGGTCTGGCTAATGGCGAGCGGCGTGCGCGAGCTACTACTAGCCACAGAACATCATCGCCTTCTTCATTACCAGCAGAGCATCCGTTATTCAGATTCATTACAATTGCTCCCCGCGAAATAAGTAGCCAATAAGGAGCGCACCAGCACTTCGCAACACGTGGTGCTGTCTCCGTAAAGCTGGTGCTCATGGTTTCCACTCGTCAAAATCACATGCGTAATTATCAAAGGCTCTGTTTTTTTTTTTTGATGATAACCTACCGTCTCTCTGTTTGTTTGATTGATTGATTTGTGGGATTTAACGTCCCAAAACCACCATATGATTATGAGAGACGCCGTAGTGGAGGGCTCCGGAAATTTTGACCACCTGGGGTTCTTTAATGTGCACCCAAATCTGAGTACACGGGCCTACAACATTTCCGCCTCCATCGGAAATGCAGCCGCCGCAGCCGGGAATCGAACCCGCGACCTGCGGATCAGCAGCCGAGTACCTTAGCCACTAGACCACCGCGGCGGGGCTCTCCGTTTGCTTGAAAGGGTCGCAGTGTATTTGTAATTGTGCGTTCATTGATACGTGGCGTTTAACGTCCCAAGACCACCGTGATTATGGAAGACGCCGTAGTGGAGTGCTCCGGAAATTGTGACAGCTGGGTTTCTTTAACGTGCACTCATATTTGAGCACAAGGCCCTAAAGCATTTTTGCCTCCAGCGAAATTGCAGCATCCGCAGCCGGAATTCCATTCCGCGACCTTTTCGTCAGCAGACGAGTACCTTAGCCACTAGACCACCGTGATGACGTGATGATGTTGATTGTGCGTACGTTAGAGCGCAAGCCTAGGTGACAGTTTTTGTGAAAATGTGCGTCTCGCAGAAAGAATATGGCCACTAAGAACGGAAAGTCATTCTAATCAGCGTGATTAACCTCTTATTGTTTGCGTCAAGTTCATAGTCTTTACATTCGTATTTTGCACTGTGGCCAACAAATATTCGCAATTTCATTTTTTTGTTTAACTGTGCAGCTTACAGCTGGGTGTTAGCCACTATAGTGTATCACATCTACACTTCACGGCGTTGCATCACTACAAACATGGATCGAAACTATACTCTCTTATTTACAGCAGCCGACAGTGCAGTAAGGCGGCATTGTTAGAAAACTTGAATAGTTCATTTAACGTGCGCCCAGAAGAAATCTTGGCAGACTCGAAGCCAGCTGGAACGCTTCTCCTCTAGCTTACGCCCTAGCCACGATTTCCTCCTTTTTCACGGCAAGAATCCAACCGTAATCATATGCGCACACATACTCGTGTTAAGCTTTTTGCCGTACATTTATTGTCGAACATTTGTGAACAATTGTCGAACATTTATTCTATAAACACAAACATGCGATGGGTTCTTTGCTTCGTAAGCAGAGCTGAGTCACATGGCCGCGCAGCAGCAGACCATTTAACCCCGTTAGCAATAAAAAAAAGTGTTTTTCTTCCTGCTGGTCCACCTTTTCACCCCGAATCAGGGCTGGGCAAAGATACTTTCAAGTTGTATCGCTATACGATACATGATACTGAATGAAAAAAGTATTCAAGGTATGGATACAAGATGCTACCGCAAAAACTGTGTCTGATACAATACTTGCCATCTACATACCAAGAAGTTTCAATACATTTGCGCAATGGTTGTTATAAGCCCGCATATATGTATTTTTTGGCATTTCCGATGGAGGCGGAAATGTTGTAGGCCCGTGTGCTCAGATTTGGGCGCACGTTAAAGAACCCCAGGTGGTCAAAATTTCCGGAGCCCTCCACTACGGCGTCTCTCATAATCATATAGTGGTTTTGGGACGTTAAACCCCACAAATCAATCAATCAATCATATATGTATTTTAGCAAATGACTCTGCACAAAATTTCTAGTTGAAGATTGCCTAAGTCTGGCCAAGTTCACTTTGATGAAATGTTCGTTTTGCAACAGCTAATCACCGGTGCACAGTCTGTTTCACACAAGGGGAAATATCAGAGCAACTGGTATCGTGAGGCGGCCAGTGCCGCAGCCGCGCGTGCACAGTAGCTTCAGGAGCGAAGTGTTGAACGTCGCGTGCTACGGTATTGCGCACTCGTCGCATTGTCAGACAGCGGGCTGATCTTTAGGCTACTTCGGAAACTCGGCCGACATATCTCATCGCTCGCAGATGGAAACAACTTTATTGGTCGAGTCACTGTACGCCTCACTGCCGTGAAAGTGAGCACCGTCCGTGCTGAAGAGTCAACGTGGTGTTAAGTAAAGCAGGAACCTTCACGCGTGTGTTCCGGCGCTGGCTGGAGAGTCCTGCCTGCGTGCAACGAAGCGTTGTCGAGGAGCCCGCAGAGACCGTTATCTATAACCTCCGGAGCTTCTGAGTTCGTTCCCGTCATTTTAGTGCGTTTAAGCTGCTTAGATGCACGACAGTCTCTGTTGAGGGCTTCGATTTTATTTGGCGTGAAACCAATACCAAGCACGTTATGTGCTCGCTATGGTCCTTCCCGTCGCAGCTTGCTGTGGTGGACACACAAAGAAGATATATACGTGAACGTGGTCCGTACCATGGTGCTTCAAAAAGCAAAGAAAGTATGCTGTGAAATACTGTTTCTAGCAGGTCATTAACGTCAATGAAGGCTGGCAGGTTGGCGTCGCACAGTGTTTAGGCACAATAGCGGCTAAGATTCCGCAATCACGCGGAAATCAGCAGGCTGCAATGCCATATGGCAAGCGTGAGTCAACGTAGCAGACGACGTGTTTCAACATCAAGCCATTAAGCGGCTGCTTATGTGTGAACTGACGCGGGTGGCTGACTGCAGCGCTGGCCGCAAGCCGTGCGTTCCGAGATTTCGTGATTTTTAAAGACGATAGTTTTTCTTGGGGACCTTCGACGCTAGAATTTTGGTCTGCCTGTCTGTACATTTGTCTGTTTGTCCGCGGTTACAATTTCTCTAACGGCACCAAACGATACCTCAAACGACCAACCCCATCCGGAGCGCCCATTAGTATTTCTCAAGTTTCGGCGTTCATACGTGTGCGATTTCCAATTCAAAAATTGGCCCCGCATCTGCATGTTACACCACAAATGTCGTCGAAAGACGATAGTCTTGCGTCTCGAAAGAATGAACAAAACATTTATTTGATGTTCTGCGCAAGAAACTCGGTGAATGGTATTCTGGAGGCACTGCGTTAAAGTGCCTTGAGCGTGCAGCAGAGGCGAACGAGCGCACCATAGAGAAACATACATAAAGAGCGGACAATCCCGTAGGCCCCTGCGGTCCAACTACTGCGCTGCTTTCAGTGCCACGAGTAGTTGGTCAGACCCTATAATCTATTCAGCATAAATAAAATAAAAAAAATTTCTTCTTTCCGACGATGGGATTTGAACCCGCATCCTTATGTTCCGAAGGCGAATGTCTTTTCCACTAGGCTACACACTTTTTTGTTTATTATCTGTTTTTCTTTACAGGTGTTACCACAGAGACATGAATGATAAAATAAACTTGGACCAATATTTGATCCGAAGTGCTCACATTAAAATTTTTTCAGGTTGCACAATTCCTCTAACATTGTTAGCCAGCTGGGAGGTTCTTCTTGTTGTTTATACACCTCAGTGATATACCGCGTCTTTGAAATGACGTTCCGGTGAAGATGTCTGTAAGCCATTGTGGTCTGCCAGATGCTGTGAAGGCTAATTAACATAACCATGTCGTATGGTATGCCATTGTCATCATCCACAGAGAGAAAACAAATGCCATGGCTTGTAATGGGGAGATCTTTTTTTAATGTTCTTTGAAGGATGTCCCAATGAAAGACAGCGTCCCAGCAATGAATAAACACATGGTCTATTGTCTCAGGTGTTTTACAAAGTAAACAATTGGTTGTCCATGGTACATGAAATCCCTTGTCTGCTAGCCACTGCTTTACGGGGAGAGTCCCGGAATGCAATTTAAAAAAAGAAAGTTTTTGCCCCTGCTTTTACTTTCATCCTTTTGACCCTTTTCAAAACGTCCTGTCCGGGTACTCCATTGAACATAGATCTATCTGCACAAAGGTGTTGGGAACAAGACATCACGGAGATCCCTGTAGAGATTTTTTCGCTTAACAGTGACAAGATATTCCAGCGAAAAGAGCACTTTCAAAAACTCAAAAGACTGTACAACTTTCTAAAAAAACAGGTCACATATCGGCACATATCACTGTTTGTAGACACAACGAAATCTGGGATGCGTGATGACAGCTTTACGTTTATCACTGTTTGCAGAAATTTGTTTCTATGATCGCGAAGGAAAATAAACCGAGAGACAACTTGTTTAATAAATAAAAGACATAAACCGAGTCCGCCATTGCTAACGGACTGGAATAAATTAGACCGGCTTGTACGTTCCCACGGCGATTTCCACACAAACACAGCAAAAATCCTGTGAAGCTTCTGTGCATTGACGCGTGACATACATATAACTTGCATGACATACCAGATTTTTGATATCAAAAACATGTTGCATACAGTCGCATGTGCGAATATAGACAGATCCCGACCATCCCAGGCACTTGTTTTTTGCCTGAGGGTTTCTGCTTCACCTTTCCAGTAATCCACGTTGTCGCGATAGCTGTCCAAGGGTGCACCAAAGTACTTTAGGGGTTTGCTTTCCCATTTTACGTTAAGGTATACCTCGGGCCTCACATACCGATTGCCGTACCAAAAGGCAGTTGTTTTATGCCAGTTAATTACACTGCCAGTCATGTCACAAAACTTATTTGCCATGTAAACGACTTCACATGTACTTTGTCTATCTTGGCAGAGTACTGCCACATCGTCAGCATATGCGAGTAATTTTATCTTCGTGTTCTGTAACAGAAAGCCTTGCACACTTGACATTTGAATGATTGATAAGCAAAATGGTTCTAGGTAGACGGCGAATAACAATGCTGAGGCCAGGCATCCCTGTCTGATAGAACTTAGTATTTCAATTTCTTCACTGAGCTGCTTATTGACTATCAACTGCGTTACACACTGTGAATTTGCCATCTTCAAACCATAAAAAATTACGTCACCAACTTCCACATGCTTCAACACTCTGAACAATACTTCATGGGAGACACGGTGAAAAGCTTTCTGTAAATATATCTGCATGATTGCTATTCGTTGTTCAAAGGCGTCACAAATCTCTAGTACACTTCTTACTATATGTATGTTTGTTGTGATGCTGCGACCCTTTATGCCGCATGTTTGGTGTGTCCCTACAATCTTTTCAATGATGTTCTGAATTCTCCTGGCTAAAACCTTCATGAATATTTTATAATCAGTGTTCAATAGACTGATAGGTCGATATGACGTTACAGATTGAAGTTTGCTGCTATCATCTGTCTTCGGAATCAAGGCAGTATGCACCTGCGTGTAAGAGCGTGGCAGTTTTTTCTTTTTGTATACTTCTACGATAACTTCGTATATCGCAACTGCCACGTCTTCTTTATAAACTTTATGAAACTCCGCCCCGATTCCATCTGGGCCGGGCGTCTTGCCTGTACTTAGGTCATCAATAGCTTTTTTTATTTTTTGTACGCTGATAGGAGCCCCTAATATTTCTCGTTTATCAGCGTCAAGCTTGAGCATCGTACCAAGAAAGACATCACTAAAACACCTGGCCATCGGTACTCGTTTTCCGAGCAGATTGCGATAATGGTCCACAAACGTCTCCATTATCTGACCTTTTTCATTTGTCAGCCTGTCATTGCGTGACTATTTCTCTGATTTCATTTCTTTGTGCGTATTTTTTTCGTCACCCAAAGCTCGTTTTCTGGGTGTCTCACCTATCCAAAGTTTTTTCACTTCTAGTTCTTATTATAGCGCCTTTATACTTCTCTTTATCTAAAATCTCCAGTTTGTTTTTAGTATCTGTTATTCCATTGGTAAAGGAGCCGGGTTTCACAGTTTCTTCCTGCAAGAGCACTTGTAATTGCCTTCGCAGGTTCCTTTTCGCCTGTTTCTTCTCGAATTTATTTATTGTAGATCGTTCTATCGCATTCATTTTAACCTCTTGTTTGAAAAATTTCCACTTTGTTTTCCAGTCATCTTTTTCATTACCGTAGAGTTTCGTGAGGGCTTTGGTTACATCTTTACCATAAGATTCATCTTTCAAGATATGGCTGTTTAGTTTCCACAAGTGCCAGTTAAATTTCGGAATCCTGTCTTTAGCGACAAGTGTGAAACTAATCATACAGTGGTCGCTGAAAGACACTGGTGTAACAACATATTCATCACAGCACATAATAAGGTGCAGTGATATGTACGCTCTGTCTAAACATGCGTGGCTTAGACCCTGAAAGTGCATAAACCGAACACTACAATTAGACATACATAAACCAACATCTTCCAGGCCATTTTCTGCAATCATCTCATTTAAGAACACTGCGCTTTTATCAAATGACTGGGCCGGCTTGGCACGGTCCTCCTTTCTACAAACACAGTTAAAATCACCAAAAAGAACTACATATTTGTCACATTCCAGTAAGTTACTTCTTTCTTCAAAGAAAACTTTCCTTTTACGGTCTCGGTTCGGAGCATAAACGCATATGACACGCCATTCGAAATTAAAGAAAGAAGAGAGAGAGAGTGAGTGAGAAAGGAAAGGCCGGGAGGTTAACGAGATATTGGCATCTGGTTTGCTACCCAGCGCTGGGGGTGGGGAAGTAGGGGCAAGAAAGAGGGGTTAGAGAGAGGAAAAAAAAACGCACGCGCACTCCTAAAAAAAAAAAAACGAAAACACACACTGGAAGGGCGTCCCAGCTACAACCGTTCAGCAAGGCCGGTCAATCGCAAAAAGTGCAGCAGCACTTTCAGGGCCCTCTTCTGTGAAGTCGCATCCTGACGATACTGCAGAATTTCCTGCTCCGACAGAGGTTGATCATCTAATTTGTTGAGTTCCCTGCGAATGCATAGTCGCCACCTACTATACGCTAGGCACTCACAAAGAACATGTTGAATGGTTTCCTCCTTGCCACAGTGGCCACAGGCTGCGGTGTCGGCCATCCCAATGCGGAAAGCGTAGGCGTTGGTAAATGCAACGCCCAACCACAGCCTACATAACAGGGTCTGGTCTGCTCGGCGAAGCCTTGACGGGACTTGAAGACTTAGCGTAGGGTCAAGCGAGTACAGCCGGGCATGCTTGAAGTGCGGCTGATTCCATTGCGATGTGGTTTGCCGGCGAGCAAGTCTGCGGAGCTCTCGTGCAGCATCCGTCCTAGAAAGTGGTAGTCGCAGTTTATGATTTTCTGTGTGAGCTGAGCGGGCAGCTTGATCGGCCCGTTCATTGCCGATGATTCCGCAGTGACTGGGCAATCACTGAAATGTAATTTGGTGCCCTTTCTCAGTCAGGTGGTGTATAATCTCTGCTATCTCTAGTACCAGCTGCTCGTGTGGTCCACGGCGTAAGGCTGATAGTAGAGACTGCAGTGCCGCCTTCGAGTCGCAGAAAATAGTCCACTCGCGCGTAGGCTGATCAACTACAAATTGCAACGCGGCACGAAGTGCTGCCAATTCTGCTGCCGTTGATGTTGTTGGGTGAGATGTCTTGAATTTAATTGTCGTGGCCAACCTTGGTATCACTACTGCTCCTGTAGAGCTGTCCGGCTGAACCGATCCGTCAGTGTAGATATGTGTGGAGACTTGATATTTCTCATACAAGAGAAGTAGTGTGAGCTGTTTAAGAGCCGGTGACGACAAATTGGCCTTTTTCTCGACGCCAGGTATGTTAATATTATTTATTGGTTGAGCGAGGCACCATGGCGGAGTCACAGGTCTAGCGGCAGGAGAGAACGAAGTTGGGATCGACTCACCATGTGCGGTCACTGTTTTGCAGTATGATGTGCGTGGTCGGACCACTGGTAGAGAGGCTAGGTGATGTCGAGGGGTTCGAGCAAGGTGTCGTATATGTGTCCTCAGCACTTCCACATTAATGTGGGTCTTGATGAGGTTGTCCCTTGTGATGGCGATAGTCGCCGCTGTTGATGCACTTTGGGGCAAGCCTAAACATATCCGGAGTGCTTGAGCCTGGACACTTTGAAGCATTCGTATGCTTGTTTTACTTGCGTTGGTTAACACAGGTAGGCTGTACCGAAGGAATCCAAGGAAAAGAAACCTGTATAGTCGCAACATAGCAGTTGTGGACATTCCCCAGTTCTTTCCAGCGAAGAACTTGAACAAATGACAGATGCCTGTCAATCGCCTTTTCATGTATGATACATGTGAGCTCCATGAGAGGTCTCTGTCAATTATAACACCTAGGAACTTGTATGACCTGAGGTGACGTATTCTTTCGCTGTTTATCAGAACGCTGTAGTTATGCATTGGTTTGCGCGTAAATGCCACTAGTGCACATTTCTCAGAGGAAATTTCCAGACCTCGTTGACGGAGGTAAATAGCAACTTGAGTGGCAGCTCTCTGAATTCGCGCTCGCAGCTGTAGACGTGTTACTGCAGACGTCCAAACGCAGATGTCGTCCGCGTACATTGACAATCTGACAGTACTTGGCAGATGCTCATTTAGAGCTATTAGCGTCAGGTTGAATAGTACATGGCTAAGTATGCCACCCTGGGGAACACCACGGTGGCTGTAGTGTAGCGAAGTGTCACTATCCTTGGTTCTCACGAAAAAGGATCGCTCAGAGAGATAGCTGCGTATCCACTGAAACATCCGACCACCCACTCCTACCTCCTTGAGAGCGGTGAGGACAGCTTCATGTGTGACGTTATCGTACGCCCCTTTAACATCAAGAAATAAAGAAGCGCAGAGACGCTTACGGCCTTTTTCGTGTTGCACGTAGGTGACCAGGTCCATGACGCTATCAATTGATGACCGGCCGCGGCGAAATCCCGTCATAGCGTCCGGGTAGATGTTGTGATGCTCCAGGAACCATTCTAGCCGTCCAAGTACCATCCTCTCCATCACTTTGCCCAAGCAACTAGCCAGTGCAATCGGGAGGTATGATGTGAGCACCAATGGTGACTTGCCAAGCTTCAGTAATGGAACCAAACGGCTGGTCTTCCAGTTAACTGGGAGGGTGCCCTCTCGCCACGAGTCGTTGTATATCTCGAGGAGGGCACTCCTCGCACACTCACCAAGGTGACAGAGTGCTCTGTATGATATTCCATCAGGCCCGGGTGCTGATGTCCGTCTACACAAAGCCAGTGCTGCTTGAAGCTCATGAATAGAAAAAAAAATTGGTCCATGGGGTGATCGTGTGATATCGTGCCACCGCGTGAGAGCGTGGAGATGTTGGGATCTGCGAGTGGACCAGATAAGTTGGCACAGAACTCTTCTGCCACGTCGACCTCTGATCTCTGTTGAGAGAGGGCTAGAGCCTTGAAAGGAGACCGCTGAATGGGAGATGTCCGGAGCCCTCTTATTGTCCTCCACAAGTGTGATAAAGGCTTGCGAGGATCTAACGAAGCGCAGAAGGCTGCCCAACGTTGTGACTCTAGCTTGTCTATGCGGCGTTGTATTTTCTTCTGAAGACGTCTAGCGATTCGTAAATTGTCGATTGCTTTCGTGCGTCGGTACCTTCGTTCCGCATGCCGTCGGAGAGCTCGAAGTCGTTCTAATTCCACATCAAATTCGGTTACTCTCGAAGAGCATGTGAGGGTGCACACTGTGTCTTGCACTGTGGACTTGATCACCTCTTCTAAGTCAAATGAGGTGTTCTCTTGACAGCGTTCTTCCATGAGAGATTCAAACTTGGTCCAGTCTACTTTTCACTTCAGTCTACTTGGTCAAGTCTAGTCTACTAAGTTGCGTGTCGCAAGGTGGCGCAAGTGGCGAGAGGGGCGATTTCGAGGCGTGGCGTGAGGAACAAAAGAGTGACGAAACGTTGGGTCGGGCATGGAGAGACGCCGCGGAAGGGCGAGGTGGAATGCTGGTGATTGATGGGTTGCTGTATCACCGAGAACAGGTACTGGGTCAACCGATCAAGCAGTTAGTTTTGCCGACCACCCGGCGAGCTGATGTGCTCAGCCTGGCGCACGAGTCATAATTGGGCGGACACCTGGGGTTTCGTAAGACGAAAGCGAGAATCAAGCTTAGTTTTTTTGGCCAGGTATAGAAAAGGACGTCCGAGACTACTGCAATGGTTGTAACGCGTGCCAGATCAGGGCTGACAAGAGGCAGACAGACAGAGTTCTCATAACGCCCCTCGTAAGGCAAGTGTCACGCTTGCAAGTGTCACACCGCGGGACTCAACAGTCCCTCCTAATGTGGCCAATCTGCTGGCAGCGCAAACACCGCAGCGCTCTTCTGGTTGCCACAATAAGTGCGAGCTCTCCTCCAACTCGTAACTGGTGAGGTATATCGTAACGTTAGCGTAATGTTAGCCTTTAGCCGAAGCGTCATGATTCTCGTCATGGTATTCTGCTTGGTGTAGCCGTCAAGAAAGAAAAATCACACACTACGTAGTATCCTTTATCGCTGCTTGCTACACTTATTTCAACAACGCCTATCCAATGTCGTATGAAGAGCGCACACCCTCCTGATAAGCCATCAGCATGGGATACACAGATGTTATACATTGAGCGAAAAGGTAACGTCATAAGATCGGTATCTTTCTTTGTCGCTATTTTAGTTTCCTGCACAGCAATCACATCCAAGTCATGCTCCGAAATCAGCTTACTCAACTGGTACTGCCGCCTTCTTGAAGCTAATCCGCGTACATTAAAGCCGGCAAAACGCATTGCTCTTTTAAGTTTCAGGCTCTTTTTTTATTAAATACAAGTAGCTGCTCACCATATTGTGTTAGCCGAACTCCGCCTATTTAGTCGCTCGGTGCACCTTCTTGGTAGAAGGCGACACATAATGTGTTGTCAAGAGGCCGGTTTTCCCGCCGTCTTTTCCCCTTCTGTTATATTATGTTTGACCGCCAGTCGTTGCCTCCAAAGGAGAGCTGCTTTCGGTGGCGGTTCTTGATTGCTCATATCACTTCATTCTGTTGAGGCTGCGTCTCATGGTCGTTTCCCTCCCCTCGGCGTCGTGCCCCTCCATGGCACCACCCTCAGCAGGTTCCTGGACAGTTTGAGTAGATGATTCGCTCTCATCTGTTGCAGCGGTTGCGTCGTTTAAAACATCAGTCTCCTTTGCGCTCGTCAATGATTCTGCGGCTACTTGCATACACGCAGGTTCACTTGTTTTTCCTGCTTCTTTCCCATTCATCACGCTTCCTGTACTGAATGTTTTTTCCGTAGAATTCACTTGTGATTTCGCCGATGCATCCGTGAAAGGTTGCGCTCCCCCACTGTCAGTTGGCCTTGGTGGTTCTTTCTGCAATCGCGTCATGCCTGCTGCACTAGGTGTTTTAGATGCGGAGCATCTAATACTCGAGGCTTGTAGTGCGGCGCCGTCCGCAAGCTTCCTCCTCCTTCTTCCACCATCGGTGCATCCCTTCCTCCTCTACACACCGCGCGCGCTTCACTCCTCCACCATCTGTGCACCCTTCCTCCTCTACACACCGCGTTCGACATCTACAATTCTCCTGATTCTCCAGTGGACGCGCATGCGCCATCGCGCTTCGAGAACATTCAACAGCTGACAGTGCATGCGCCGTCGCGCTGTATATATACTCAAGGTCGGCGCCCGCTTGCTCAGTTGCCGCTCGTCGGTTGGTTTGTACGGCGCGTCGACGTCCAAGCTCGCGGTGAAATCAATTCCAACGAATCCACAAACACAATGATCGACGTCCCTTCGACCAGCGCCGCCCTTTCGCATACGTGTGTACGTGTTCACTCATTTAACACCCCCTCCTACAACCACGTTAACCAATTTAGCCATCGACCCAAGTAAGTCGCACTTTAACACCCCGTTAACCAATTATATGCTCCGCATCCTCCTCAGTGTTCCCCCGAGGGAAGCTGCGGGCAATTTTTTTCCTTCACAAGCCGTTTTTGATTTCACCGATTCTTCTGCTTCGGCCTCGTCCATAGTGAGCTCGGATTTATCCATGCTCCCGGTGTTCAGTGTAGCTGCTGCATACGTCTTCGTGTAGTTCCCAGGGGCGTGTCCAAAACACTTGCAAGTGTCACACCGCGGGACTCAACAGTCCCTCCTAATGTGGCCAATCTGCTGGCAGCGCAAACACCGCGGCGCTCTTCCGGTTGCCACAATAAGTGCGAGCTCTCCTCCAACTCGTAACTGGTGAGGTATATCGTAACGTTAGCGTAACGTTAGCCTTTAGCCGAAGCGTCATGATTCTCGTCATGGTATTCTGCTTGGTGTAGCCGTCAATTTGCCACTTATCCATTCCTACGTCACCACTATGCTACACACCCATGCCAACGCCTTCTAAAAAATCATGCCTGGAACGTCAGCCTCGAATGCGCTGCCCTACCCTCAGTTTTCACCCTCATCCTTCGGTATGAGGGCAAGCGTCTCCGACGGCCACCCCTCCGCAAACACAGCAATGCTCTCACAGTTCCCTCCAAGCAGCCGCGATGTCACGTGTCACGGAGGCGAGCGGTCTCATGCAGCGACCGGTCGCAACACAAGGCAGGAGGCATGGCCTCCGAGATTGCGTGCTGGCAGGAGGCTCGCAATTGAAAAGAAAGTGACGTTCCAGGGTTTGTTTTTCTAGGAGGCGCTGCCCATGCTTCTGCGGCACATCTAAACTACATAAATATGCCTCTTTGTGCAAAACAAATGCAGAAAGACTACACTGTCTAGTCGTACTTTTTTGTATTATGTTGTAATGCAATAAAGTCCTTAGCGGGACATGATGTAGAGTGTATACGCGATAATTGCACAAAGTAGCATAATTTCTTGTTTGCGAAAAATCGATGCCAAACTTGGGTATTCATTGTACTCCTGTGTTAACAGTGGAATAAAAGCGAGAATGGTTACGCCATGTAGCAGTTGGTTAGACCCTTTCTTGCTGGGCAGCGAAAAGGCTCCATTTGCCACTCTTTATAGAGTATCTTTCTCTATGACCGCATCAAGTCACGTCACACGTGAGACGTGAGCGCTATCTGGCAGTTATCTTGGAAAACGGGGAATCACCCGTCTCTGAGGTGATAAGGTGTAAGACGCAAGGTGATGGGTAGGTGCCACCACCGTGTCGTCTCAGCGAAGCGTTGGAAACACTTTCCGTTTTGTGCAAGCGTTATAAAGGCAACTATTCTTAAAATTATTTATGCCTTTTCTAGTAAAAGACACACATACAAAATATACGTTTTGTTATGGTTCCTCAGATAAGCGCAAAGATTGCTTTTTATTTGACAATCGCGCAAGTATGAACGCTGAACATTGAGCAATATTGGTGGCCACTGCGGATAGGGTTGCCCGTTTGGAGTATCGTTTGGGCATTTCGGTGCCATTTAGGGTACCATTAGGGATATTGTGATTAGTGTATATATATGTTGCGTATGTAGTCATTAGCAACATGGGTTAGGGACACCCTACGGATTTGGACACTTTTGTTTATATCTGTCATGTATGTTGTGCTTTGCCATTTGTTATTTTGCTTGATGTATAGACGCTTCTTTCCTAGGTTCATTTCGTCTCACGATAGAATAAGCTTTGTCTAAACAGCAAACAGACAGACAGACCAAACGTTTTGTGTCGAAGGTCCCCGAGAAAGATTCTCGTCTTTAAAAGCAATTATTGCGCATATCTGCGGCCCCGTAAAAGCACCTCGATGTTTTTTTTGTGTGCCTCTTTACTAGAGAAGTCACACAGAAGCAATTCTAAGGACCATAGCATTTAACGCGCTCCGTTTACAGTGCAACGCGACGTTCAAAAACTCAAGTGTTTTCAGCGCTTTTCTAAGACGACACGGTGGTGGCTCCTGCCCATCGCTTTGCGTTCTACACCTTATCGCCTCGGGACAGGCGTGCTTCTTTCTCCGCGGGCGCACACGCCTTCCTTCGTTTTCGAAGACAACTGCCAGATGGACCTCGTTTGTAACGTTCCTCGATGTGCTCGTGCACCTTCGCTGCACGGGTAGAGACTCTCTAACGCAGTGCTTCCAGAATACAATTCACCTAATTTCTCTCGCACGAATACAAAATAAACGTTTTGTTCTCTCTCTCCACACGCAAGACTATTGTATTTCGATAACATTTGCAGTGAAACATGCAGATAGGGGACCAATTTTTTCCCCAGCGATGTTTTGACATTCTCCAACTGTGATAAAGCTTTCAGCATATGTTCCCTTTGGAACGTGCGATATTATATGCCAAATAGTAAAACCGCAAGTGATTGAGTTTTAAGAAAACAAACTTTGAAATTAGCAGCCAATCCTACAATCACATTTGGGAACGGGCGGAACCCAGCGTATGTGACGTGTCTACGCGTATGGCCTCAGAGCTATTTATTCATATTAGCGGCGAAACTACCCATAGAATATGTGTATAAAAATTCAGACAAGTCATTGGCCGAGATATTGGGAGTGAGCAGATGGTCGCGTCACCTGTTAATCAGCACATCCATTGCTAAACGCGTATTTGTGTTTTATGTTGCCGCTTCTAGGTGGTGCGGGACACTAGATAAGTCTTGGAAAATCGGGCCAACTGTGTATCCCGGTTTTGCAACTGGTATGATTGAATAATTCTGGTCTGGTCTTTCTACCTCGCCTCGCCCAGCCGACTGATGCAGCGCCCTCTTTCTTCTACCAGATGACGACGACACGAGAACAGGTCAGTTTTATCATCTTAATAATGTCTTAGTTGTCGTTGACCTCCAGTCTCACAACAATAATGCGCAACGAGGAGATCAATGCGGGTCAAGTATGGATGGGGACAAGTAAGCTGGTTCACTTGCTGACATGTTAAAATGAAAAGTCGACACTTTCGCGCTTACATAGTAGCCTGCAGTAAGTGCTGAACTAGTGATACTAAGTTCAGACCAGCTGTCGCAGCTCAATTCCACGTCGGATGGCATCGTCAACTTGCATTTTGCACATTACAAGAAGCACGTGTGCAATGTTTACACTTTGCCAGCCGCGCTGGCATGCAGCCATGGTTACGTGCTGCCATGATATTCCACGCGGAGCAGCTCTCCGTTTCGGTCCTGGTTCATAGGTTTATTGCTCATTTACAATTATTGATGAGTTCCTCGGCAAAATGAACCACCCTAGCTGCTTTAAGCCTGATAAAACTATTGGAAAACGCCATTACCTCAATATAGTCAAACATGCAGCCGAGTTTTCCTTTAAGAGTGAAAACGACTTAGCACCAGCAAAAACAATTGCAGAGACATACCTTCTGGTGTGTTGTGCAATCGCTATCAACATCTACTGGTATAAAGCGTAAGTTATCTATGTACTCAATAACATGCAATACATTTTTCTTCAGCGAGAGAGTATGTGCATTTCAGAAATTGTCGAACCTATTGTATTGTCACGTGATGGTGGCCTATGAAAGATGTGGTGGTCACTCTGGTAGAGAGATGAAACTGTTAGGCTAACTCGTGCCCTGAAAATTAACTTCGGTGTACAAGCATGGCACTCTGTTTTCTGATAGCGCTAATAAATATGGTAAGCCTGCAGCAAAATAATTTCACTTTATAAAGAAGTGATCGCATTTTCCAGCGTTATCACTGTTGCTCGTCTAAGCCAACGAATGAGCTTAGGCGAGTACCTGTGGTACACCTCGTATTGAGGTTACTTTAGTAGTACTATGGGGTGTTTTTGACAAGATTCTGATTGACGGAAGAAGTTACGGACCCCGGAACTTTAGAACATGTGGTCTTTTTTAACGTGCATTGAAGTTGAAGTACATGAGCGTCCAGCATTTCGCCTCCATCGAAAGTCAGCCGCTGCGGACCCTAACAAAGAAATCGGAGACAATCAGAAGAGCTTACGAAACATTGCGGTGGGCCTTGCACCAGTTGGAAATAACTTTTTTCGGATATGCCCCATTACGTGACCTTAAGAGAAGAGGCGCAGTAAATGTGTGTCTTTTCTAGCGGGTGGCCGGCTTAAAGCATGATGTCACTATTATAATCATTTTTTACACCCGTTAGCAGTGTACGCTTGTGCCATGCATTATTAGTGCACTGTTGCATCCTATGTTGTGAATGCATGTAAACAGGACGTGCGTGTTTGTAAAGCATGTGGTTGCGTTCACTATATTTCTAAGCAGAGTAAGGTATTTAATTGTATTCGCAAGCAAAGTGTGGCTCTGTGGTAGAACGTCCACTTGCCGCGCAAACGACCGGGTTAGACCAAAGGAAAGACCAGGATTTTATTATCTCTTTGATTTTCATCTTGCAGATTTCTCGGTCGCGCACAAAACAACTTTTCGCTCACCACCGACTACCCCAATCACGAAATTTCTTTGAAACTAGCCCATTAAAGATATCACATAATGATATTTTACCTGACGCATTGACAGATCGAGAATACAAAAATAGGCATGTGTTCATGTTCGTGGAAGTAAAGCCTTGATGCACACTAGCGCTTCGTATTTAGGCGTAGATTTTTAGTTGATCCGGAATATTTATAATTTTGTTTCACTTAAACAGGTCAATATTTGGTCATGGAAAGATGCAAATATTTTTCATGACAACCAACAACGCCATCACAGAAGACAAAGCTGAAATTCGAGCGGAGGGGGTCTCTTTAACGCTACTGCAGTAAAAAAATAGGGTGTGTCTAAAATGACAACTCAGAAAGCATCCAACACAAGCCGCATTTTTAAGGAAACCATCAAGTATTGCATTTTTATTATTGTATTTCGTGAGCATAGCTCTAGTCGTACATAGGTAAAAATCTACATAAGTAATGAACACTGCAAAATCTTCCTTTACAAAAACAGTGATAAAGTTAGAGAGTGAATATATTAGAGGCCACTCTTCTGTAATAATGTTGCTCATTTAAGACAAGCACGCTGCATGCACGATTGACTACAATTGTTCGTAGAGGAGCAGTTTCACACCTTGAAACAATACCGCTTCGTTGTAGCGCGCATCTGCTGCCTTTTGTTCGTCAATTTCTTGTAGCACCACAGCCAACTCGTAAAACCTGTAAAATTTTAAAAACGCTGCTCGATATGGAAAGTTAACAGGTAAGCAAGCAAGTGATAAAAACACGTGTATTAAATGACCCTGAGTGGATATCGCGAACACAGGTTGCAACATCAATATGTTATGAAGCAGTGGACGATTACTCATCAGAGTATGATGAAGCGGAATTCTTAAGCACGTTTACTCAGTATGTCGCAGCTTTATTTCGATCGTCATCTTCTTGTCTCGGCAAAATCCCTTCGTGAGGCGACTGATATCTGCCAAGAATGATAGGTGAGCATGATGCAGTTTATCAAGACTGCGCTTACATGAACAAGGCGGGTCATGGACTTCGAGCATATCGAATCCCTTCCGTTTGGATGTACCACGGTAACCGACCGAGACGAAGGGAACCACTGAGAACCTTCACGCAAATCATTAAACTCGATCTCCAAACCTAAAAGCATAGCGTCTTCAGCAGCAATCTTCGTACAGTGACCACAAAGTAGGTGTCCTCTCATGTGCCACGTGGTAACTTCAGCGAAACGTACGGTCTTCCGTGGCGCTTGAAAAGAGTTCGTGGGCATTTTTAAGTGTCAGATTATAGGTGATGCTAGGTATTTCTGCACCCACCCTGAGAGTTAGCTGTTTGTACTTTAGTCAAACGACGAAGCCTATCGCGACTAGGAAGCGTGGGCTCACAACGAGCAATTACTGCAGCATGATCGAATTGTCGCATGTTCTGACGTAACTCTTCCAGAGTGCCGAGCGTTACGTTGGCGTATTGCTCAAGCTTTCTAAGAAGGACTGCCTTCTCCGAAGACGGTGACAGGGCTGACGTCGCGGCATTATCACTGCTCGAAACTTGCTCCCTTTATCTGTTTTTGAAAAGCTTCAGATATCGCTGAGGTTACAACCTCGGTCACGACATTACTAACAGTAAGTGCAGACTTCCTTTGCCCGTCATTGAGTTTCCCTTATTAAGATTTGATGGTACGCGACATCTTTAGCAAGCTGAGGTCATTTTGTTCTGAAGTGCAGCCAGCTGAGCGTCTTGAGGAACGTCTATTGCAAGCGTCTTCTCGAGTTCCTCATTGACGCTGGAGTCTGGGGAAGCCACTGGAGTAGTTTGCGAGGCTGAGGGCTCCGACTCGACACACGTACGTTGGTAGCGGCACCCGTTCATTTTGTGTTCTACAGCTTCATTGCGCAGGAGGTAGTGGTTTCCTGTCCCGCAATACAGCACGTGGAAGGCGCAGTCGTTCTCAAAGTGCTGTAGAAGGTCTTCTAGGGGTCCCGTGAACTTGCAGCCCATTGATTCGTTCCAACAGTACACCTTAAAAAATATAAAACAACGTTGGTTATCAGATCAAGTCGCTGAGTTTCAAGGCAACATGAATGGTCGGATTGGTGCGGATAATAAACGAAAAGGTTAATTCATTGTCACAATAGTGGTTTTTTACAGGTGATTGCACAACAGCATGAACAGTGACAGCTCCGATGTACAATTGTAATAGTTTTAAGAACAGCATAGGTTTGTCGCAATTTTTGCATACATTTTTTAACTGGAAGGTGATGTAGTAACACAGACGAACGCTGGAGGCCAACGAAGAAATGTCCTTTATTCAGATAAAGCACGTGTTTAACTAGGTTTCCTTTTACCTGCGGTGGTGCTGCTGCAGCGCTGATGTTGGTGCGTTGGCACAGCACAGGGAAATAAGTAAGAACCGCTGCTACTTGCATTACGAGAGCCAGCTCTAGACAAGCAAAAACTATTACTCTGGCGGAGTGATCTTGCAGACGCAAAACAATCACTACTTCGGCAAGAAGAAAACTCGGTATATCTTGAGAGGTGTCGATATGACCATAGCGTGAGTACGTAAACTATCGATTTAATAACCTATATATGTATTACGCCTCAGTTTTAGGATTCGGGTACCACACGAATGTTAAAACTCGTTTTCATATATATGATAAACCGCTGATTATGTTTTGTTCGATATAGAATGATATACAACATAGAATGATATAGAGAAACTAATGGCACATGAGGAAAGGGACGCAGCCCGCGTTTTGCAGTGCGTTCTTCAAGCCAAAAGGACGCACGAACAGAAAACAGAGGATGAGCGGGAATCAACAACTGTCACAGCTCGACACTGAAAGCCTCTCACAAACACAAAGAGGCACGAAATGACCGCACAAGTATACATAGAGACGAGTACTGTAAACTCTAGCTATTGTTACTCCTTTTTGTAAGAGTGGCTCGCTACTTTCTCCAAACGCGGCCACTGCACCACATGAAACACATTTGTGCTTTCCATAACTTCAACGCAAACCTGCGGTGAAAGCAGATGACATGCAAGCCACCCACATACGGGAATTATTTGCGCGGACGATCGACCGCGCCATGTTGAGGTGCGTGGGCATTGGAATGGGTGGGTGATGACCCTAAAGCTCGTCCAACGCACTCTTTGCGCTATCTCACTCCTGATAACACGCCGAAGCCACGAAGCTCCGAGTTCTGCCAATGACAAATAGTGTTCGTAAATCGCTCGCTGTCACTGAGTTAAGGAACGCATTCATTGCGGCCGAGCCCATTCACACTGCGAAGTGAGCTTATTCTGACTGAACATTCTGACCGCCGAAATCGCTCTATGCGCACCGATCACTCTCGGACCGATGTTTGCGGCGTAGGAGCGCAGTCGAAAATTTTGAGTAAATGGCGGCCAAGTCCAACTCGCTCGTCATGTCATAGTCTAGCAACGTGCGCTTAGCAGAAATGCTCATTGAATTGGGGCGCATCCACCCCGTCCTATACGACAAACGCCACACCAAGCAGACAGCTTGCTAAAGCACGCCTTGTGGAATAAAATAGGAAACGAGCCCGGATTGACTCGTAAGTAGGAGTTGCCTCTGCCTCTGTTGCTTCGCTCCTGAAATCGCGAGCACCTCGTAATGTAGTTGCCTTTCTCTTTCGAGTTGCGACGAGCGTTGGAACGCGCAAAACTAAGATCTAATTCTTCACGCGAGCACTGAAGTTGCAAGCCACCGACAACATTTGATTAACCACGCATTCAGCCCGCGCTGAACCCGGTTTATTGTTCACTCCGCAGATGGCTATCCGGCGCTGCGGTGCGCGTCCAGCGCGAACGACGCTGCGTTTTGGTTACAGGAGAAAATTTCAGTCGCTGTAGGAAGCAAATGCTTCAGTGTTAACTAGGGTTGTTATAGAGTCCTGCCACGCTAGTGCAATCGGAGTGTCATCGTGTAGGTTTCGCGCGATAAATTACGTCCATCTGTAACATTCATCTCGTGCATGTTTCAAAGTTTACGTTGCGATTCGGTAGTGGTTTAATGCTGCTTCGACCTGTGGTGAGAGTAGTCCGTGAGGCACACAGAAGTACGGAGAAAAGCATTACTTTCTTGCCACTTTTACTTGCACTTTTTTGAAGTGCTGATCTGCCTAACTTGGCCACGATTATGCTTGCTGCTTGTATAGTTTTTTTTTCAACATAACGGCAAGAGAATTATTCATGTGCAAAGGAAGTTGTCTCTATTCGCCAGACAACCCTTTTTCACGCATCGTTTAACCGTTCTCTCGTGATCTCCTTATCAAGGCAAATGAAATAGCAGCTCCGAGATATAAAGCATCTGTTTTTTTTAACGTATGACGGTACAGCTACGAATGCCAAGTGTAGACACATGCTTGCGAAGTACACGAGACAAGAAAAAAAGTACGTGTAGTTAATTTAGCATAAACGGACCCTCAAACAATTTTACAGTTTCGTATCAACACTTAGGACCCATAGACAATCCTAAAGAGTCAGTTACAGGTAAGTTTGAGCTCTCTGCGTAAACTGTACAATTATTACAATTGTTTACCCAGAGAGCTCAAACAACGTTTTCAATGGGTCCATTCACAGAGCGACATGCTTTGGCCCGTTGGCGTCACCGTCACTGATGATCTGATTGGCTGCGGAAACACGTGGTACAAGCCAGTGAAGGAGGAGCTTAGCCCCTAGCTCCCGAAGGAAGACATATGTGTGGTGCAACGTCTCAAACGCCACCACGTGATTATGAGAGACGCCGTTGTGGAGGGTGTAGCGATCGGGCTATGCCTTGAACCAGCGAGTCATTGCCACGCCGGATTAGTGCAAAAGGACAGTCTCGCCACGTCTGGACGGAGGAGCAACAGAGGCCGGCCCACGAGACGTCGCCTGCTGAGTGACAGCGGCGCCAGCGGAGTGGAAATGTCGCCAAAGAGGCTTTTGAAGCCGCCACTCTATCTCCCGCCTGGGCCAGTCACGCATCGTTAGCGCGTTAACCGGCAGACGACGGACGGCGCTGGTCAAAGGGCTATCCCCAGAGAATTCCACGAACCTGGCTCCTCTCAAAAGGTCGCTCTAAGATCTCCTCGTGGGAATGCAGCCCGCGGCCGGCATCAAAGGGGTCGAGGCGCCCGTGCGTCTTCCGCCTCCCCCTCCCTGTTCTACGGCAGCGCTGCGACTAGTGGCAAGAGTGTGTGTGTATGTGCAAGCCTGTGTTGTGCCTTTATGAACAGACATGATGGGCGGTACTTCATTGAGAGGAACACCCCCACATCACCATTGGTCAGCAGTGTTTTATATAGTGATCCCCAACCTAGGGACTTAGGGAACGCGGGTCAACAAAAAGGGCGTGGAGTGCCTCGCCCAAGCTCTTCTCTTCTCTTCTGTCATCTCGACAACTCCCGTAATGATGTAAATAAATCCGTTAAGTTTGCTCAAAAGCTCTCCCCTAGTCCTTGGCTCGACGGAGCGACGCGATCGGCCCCGCTACCCGCAGACTGCGGTCGCCGCGACTCGCAACAAACTGGTTGGCAGCGGTGGTCTGCCATCATCAGCGACCCCTTTCTTTTCATCCGCACAACTGGATGGGAAAGCGGTTGGATGTGAGCCTGGAGGACGGAGAATGAACAACACGCCGAGATCATGGAGACTGGCAGCTGTGGACTGGTGAGTGCTGGCTTTGGTTTTTTGGTTGAAGGCTGATAAGATAGAAGTGCAATCTTTTCGCTGGTAGAGGCTACCACAGAAGCAGTTGTTTACGGAACTTCTGGGTAGAGAGTGAGCTGCACCACACTAGTTCTCTGTCATGGATTTGAGGCGTGTTGAAGAATCAGCTCCTGATTCTGGG
>WOVY01004658.1:0-30172 GCA_013436015.1 Rhipicephalus annulatus
CAATATGACGAGAGGCCACCGCGCTAAGCCTATTCCGTCGGGCGAGCCGCTTCGTGGCCGCTCGCACCACTCCACCCGCCTCTAACTAACCGCTGACCATCTCTTAATCACTAATTTTACCTCGGGTGACTCTTAAGGTCAGCGCAGCGCTCTTCCACGATTTCTGAATAGCGAAGGGATCGAATCGCTTACCGCTCTGGAGAACGCCATCTTGGACGCCTTCCACAAGGAAAACACGGAACGGCTCGTCGGATGCAAAACAAAAACAGGTAGCAGCTACCTCGATCGCGCAAATACTCGCTTCGGATCTTCTCGTTGAGGATCGCCGAAGCTGCAGCGCACACGTTCGTACTTTGACACCACCGGACTCCATTTGGGAACACATATTTTGCTTAACTGGACACGCGCGTGGACTTTTGCTATTGCTAACTACACACACGCTGATGGGTGTAAAAAAAAGCGATAAAAATCCAACATGGCGGATTCCGAAAAGGACGCGCATCATTGTCCGCTTGAAGTATTGCACCAATCTACGCCAGTGGAGAGGCACGCTACTGGACGGAGGAGTGAGAGGAGGCTGAAAAGCCCGTAAAATGCTTCCGTGGCTCGGACAGATACTGCGATTCAAAGAGAAAAGGGATCGGGGAGGAGGAGAGTTGAAGGAAAAGTCGGCGCCCAGGCGGTAAGCTCTTTCTCAAAACTAGAAAGGGCGCTGTCACTAAGCGAAAATAATTACTGCAAGCTCGCGCGACTGACATGTACAGTTTGAAGGACGCGCAAAACTGATTATTCCTGTCGGCTTCACTGCGTGCCTTCTTCGCTTTCTTCCTCTTCCTCCTTGCCAGGAGCGTGAATTAGGGCCTAAGAGCCTGGTTAGCGTCACATACCGTCCTAAGTCTGGTCTGCCTGGCATACATCTGGGACCGCGAGGGTGAGAGACCGATGAGAGAGGGAAAGCAAGGCGGCGGCCGCTTGTCAGTCAGGTGTCCTCACTCCGCCATTGGCCGAGGAGCCAAGATGGCGGAAGGCACGAGCGCTCTCGACCAATCACCGGGCGAGGGCCGGTGCCAGCCTGATGAGCCGTCTTCCATTGATACCGGGTGAAAGTGGAACCCCCCTCCCCTGTATCGGCGATGATAACTGTAAGCTGAGTAAAGTTTTTCATCTAATGAATAGTTGTTCCAATCGGGTGCGCCATTTTTTTATACATTCCTGAAAAGCCCCGAGGCGAAAAGAGTTCCTCGCCTGTGCCGACAAAGCTGGACGCACAACCTCTTCCCTTCGGCGGCGTGTGTGATGTTTGTCGTCCTCGCCGCAGGTGAAAGGATTGACGGTGACGGGTGAGTGGACGGTGTTTTCATTTTGCACCTAAGAGTGTACGCTAATGAGCGGGCGTTGTATACGCACACTTAGTGGAGGCGCCGTCAGGTTCTTCGCTTCGGGCGACGTGGCCGCCAACGTGTCCTGGTCTGCCCGGACGCCCTCCGGGCATGGCGAGCTCGCACTACGTGGGCGGACTTCGTGCGGAGGTGGCACAGAGATCTGACTCCGCGATTAGAGCCGTTTGGCGAAGAAAAATACATCTTCTCGAGTCGAGTGTTGTTGTTTTTTTCGTCCTATTTTGAGCACTGATCTTGAAGCGACCACCTGGACGCAGGTATCTTAGGGTGACTTACGGGTTTGTTGTCAGTCCCGAAGAAAGTGAAAGCTGATGCACCTACTAAAAGCGATTCTGGGGCCATCACCTCATGGATGTGGGTAAGGTCGAGAGCTGTTAGTTCAGCCGCAGCAGTTTTCACGTTAGTTAAAAGCGAACTGTCATACATGAAAAACAAAAACAAAGAATGAGGGTCTTGATAAATGAACTACTTGTTGTGTGCTCGTGTGTG
Organism: Rhipicephalus annulatus; assembly: GCA_013436015.1. NCBI lineage: Eukaryota > Metazoa > Arthropoda > Arachnida > Ixodida > Ixodidae > Rhipicephalus > Rhipicephalus annulatus. The sequence goes on from WOVY01004658.1 coordinate 1,890, forward strand.
CTCTAGGAATGTGACCGGAACACCTTATAGCACGTATACTCGCTGATTGGGTTAGTGTTACGTAGTAGTTACTACTGAGATTCGATTTGGTCGATAACTTGCGTGCACGCTGGGCGCGACGATCCTCAGGCCATATCCTCGAAGGCAGCACTTGAAGCCACTGACGACCGGCGGCGGCAGCACTGCGCCTATTTCTGAAAATGTAAACAAAACCGAAATTGTAGAATCAAAACTTATTTTGCTTAATGTGCCATATGTGCTCATGTAAAGAAAATGAAGCGTTAAATTACTGCGTCGATATAGTGAAGAGCTTATTTATATAGACTTTTTTCTACAGTAGTGGGAGCCCGTTTTCTGTTTTCTCACTGAATACGCATGCCTTGTTGCGACTTCTGATAAAGTAATGAATATTTTCAGAAATGTCTGCCGCTCAGTATTGAGGAAGAAACACGACTTTGTTTTGCAATGAAGGACGATAATGCCTCCGATAGGGAGGGGGGGGGGGCATGATCATTGCTTTGTATTTCTATCATGCAGAACGTAACATATCAAGATAAGTGTGACGCACGTTAACACAATTTGAATGGATATATTTCAATTATATGATGACTACGTGTACCAGTAGCTATATGCATGCCGAAATCTGTCGGTTATCCAGATTTATGTGACACCATACTTTGTCATTGTAAGTAAAACGGGATTTTTGCAAATCTTAGCTGTGGCGAACTCTCGAAATTTGTGCTGAAATACAGGACTTGGATAGACACTCGAGGAGTGCCTTTCGCGCCTTTTTCCAGGGATTTCTTCTCGGATGCCGTCGTTTCTGCAAGTAGCTACCTGTAAAAGAACAAAATCCAGTTAGACGTTTGGGAGAAAACAATTCGAGTTAAATAAACATTGAAATCAATGGTTGCAAAGGGTCTCGAAGTTACTCGGAGCATATCTTGCTTCATTTATGCACTCAGTCGTCGACGTTCAAAACAACATGTTTCAGTGAAACCTGAAACTTGCGATTCTTTTTATTACAAAGTTCGCGGCAGTGTTTACCAGCGAAAGCCGTGAACACTTAGTGTTAACAGCACTTTAAACACTGTATTTCTGCATTCTAACAAATTTTCAAATAACTATCTGTAAATTGTACAATTTGCTGACTTGGTACAAAGAAACCTAGTAACTGGGTTTTTAGCAATGTTTATCTGATCGCAGGTATTTGTATGTTTGTAATTTAGTATAACAGTAAGCAGGACAACATTTTGTTTATCACATTACTCGATTATCCTTTCACACCAAACTCAAAGCCCCACTCTTTCTTCGAGAAAACGCTTGGGGCCTGCTATAAAACCTGCAAAAAGGAAAGGGGTGACGCCTTATTAAAGGTTTCTGCGCCAACTTGTCATGATGTCACAAATTTTAAAGGCGTGTTTTATAAGATCTAGCTGATTTCAACCATTAAGAATTGGAGAACATTGTCCTGTGTGGGTGCCAGGAGACATAACAATGTCTAATTTCAAGAAGTATTGCTGATATATTGTGTCGAAAACACAAAAAAAACACTTCAAAAATGTTTTGCGTTGCTCTTAAGGTCATGTGCAACTTTATGTAGGTGGCACATTTCAACAATAAAATTATATGTTTACTTTTTTTTCTTTTTAGAGCAATGATCGTGTTATTAGGCACATTAATGTGCTCCAGGAAAAATTGATCGGTTTCACACTGATTCCCTCTAGTTTCTGAGTGTATAGGTATAGCATGCATGAACGTTCAAGTGTGTTTCTATTTGTTTCATTCAAAAACTACTGCATGCCCTTCAGAGAGCGTGCATGAGGTGATAAAACAGTATATTATTAGGTGTCAGTGCATTTATATATATATATATATATATATATATATATACATTGCAAAAACATTGTGGTCAAAATTTCATTCACTGGTGAACGTAACGGAAGTAAGGATATTGAGACAATGTCTCTAGCTAACTTATTCTAGTGGAAGATAGACCGTGGGAAAAGTGTGTTGACACATTGTACAAGGACACGTCTGGCCCATGTTCACGTTGAACTGCAATTCTTCTGACCCATGCACAAACAGGGGAATGCAGTCAACTTTTTAAATATTCTTCGAATGTTCGAAATCACCACCATTGTCTTTTTTTTCTTTTGTACTGCTCTTTGAACATTGTCACTAGGGCTGCAGAGACGTACACTGCTGTGCGAGAGCTGTGCGGTGTGGTGTTGTAACATGTTTTTGAATTTTTCAGTGCTCCATACGAGCTACGTTGTTTGAAGGCTCACGTTGCTTATAGCTTCCTAAAATTACGATGAGCTCATATTGCTTACGAAAAACAAAAACACAGATAATGCTCTTTAACGACAAAGCAACCAAGAATGAATCTTGCAGAACACAGATAATGCTTGTTATGCACGCTTCATGCGTAACGAAAATTTCGCAAAATTGCACTGAATCTCTTAACTCGCGAAACTTCTTAACTTATATAAATAAATCATTACTAAGACAGTCATCTCTGCTGAAGTGCCTTTCTGTAGCTGCTGCATAATGTACGGTGATGTGGAACAAGCAGACAATGTTCTCTGTCCTATCTGTCTTCCTTAAACCTTCCCTGTGAACTAATAAACTATAACTTTTTTTCAAAAATGCAATACCAACCAGCCGAAGTAGCCACTATTTTGCAATATAACAATAGTTTCATTGGGCTGTCATCTGTTATGTTCGTGCAAACCGCTATTGTTTATTTTATGCCATGACATTCTTTGGCTAAAATATATGTGTTTACTAGAAGTCGTACAACGACGTGTCCTAGGTGAAATTCGCTCATGTTTAGATTGCTTCAGTTATAATGGACAAATTCAGCAAACTCGTTGGTTGTGCCGCAGTAGTATGAAGCAGAATGAACGAGCAATCTTACATGAAAAAGGAGCTCTCATGTTAACTGAAATCATAGATTGAAGAAACAGTCCCCCTTTACCATTACCAGCGGTGGTATCGAGGAGCACTTTCAGAGAAAATCACTGCTGTGCAAAACACATTTTCGAAGGGCATTCACTTATGAACGGCGCAAGTTCAAGTTCAAGTTCTGATCATAAGCCTTTTGATACCACGCTTTGAATACAACCATACACCACAAAACAAAACCATTTGGACCGGTCAATGAGCGTATAGCAGGTACACTCTCTTACACACACTGTGAATGTGAAACACCTCAATGGATGCTAATGCTGATAACAATCCTGTGCGCACCTCAGGATGAGGCCTCATCAAAGGATATATTCCAGAAATATCATGCCCGCTGACAAAGGGTTTTATTCTCATAGAGTGACACTCCATGTTTACACTCGCGCACATTTCTCGTGGCCTTATGGGTGGAAGTAATTTACACTCATCGCTCATACCTCTGTGGAGTATATAGTGTGAATTGCGCTGTGCTCAATTCAAACACTAATTCCGTGCATTTAATTTTGACATGCTAACTTGGCGGTTCTGCAATGGGGTATACGATGACGTTCTGATCACGTGCAAGGCATTATTTCTGAGAGTATCAGCGGGGAATCAACAATGTGCAAAACTTTGAGCACGTTTGAAGTGTTTCAATAGGTGCTAGTGCAACCTATTCCTAATTGGTGTATAAAAATTATATTCGTTATGGCCACCTAGTTTGCCAAAGTATCCCATGTGCCAAGTTGAGCAATAAATAAAGAAAAAAACCAGAAGAAAGGAAAAAAAAGGCTGGCATTTAACCGTCAAGAAGCTCACACATTTTCACTATATAGAAGACGAGGCAAACATTCAAACAGAATTCAAATGTTGCAGTCCGCCTGAAGCGATGTTTTACTGAAGTGTGGCGTTTCCTATATTGAACAAGTGACAACAATGTTTGCAATATTGTTAGGTTTCATTCTATGCGGTGCACAACATCGACAGTATCAGTATTTTACACATGGGCAAATGCATTATTACCATTGAGCCTTATTTCTTGATGAGCTACCCTGCTCATTGTTTACACGTTAACTCAACACTCATTCAGGTGGACACAGAGGTTATGACATTTACCAATTCTCTCAACGTTGATGATAATGGTAACCCTTGTAGACAGAATGATGTTGATAAGAGAATAGAAAAAAATTGGCAGCATATCCACGGAGTGAATGATGGAGAGTGGGGGCGAAGCATTCGTCCGTCCATTCGTTCTTGCTTCCGTGCGTCCATGCGTCCGTCTGTGTGACCGTCCATGCGTCCATCCGCCCGTCCATGCGTGCGTCTGTTCGTGCGTCCGTCCCTGCGTTCGTCCATGCATCTGCCCCTGCGTGCGTTCATGCGTCCATCCATGCATTTGTCTGTGTGTCCGTTCTTCCCTCTATTCAACACTCCAAGTACCACAATCTCGCATCTTTTCATCATATATTCCCGATATAGAAGCACCGCCATCCAGCGGACATTCCAAGGACTAAACGAGAGGTGGCACACGCACACTTTTTTACGGCTTGCGCTTCGTATCTACTTCCCACCTTTAAGCACCTCGAGTTCATTCATGGTATATACTAGTTCATTGTATTCATGGCACTGCGGCTCAACGCTCGCTAAACCTTTCTAAAACTAAGGAGGTTACATTCAGCGAGTATAACGTAGCAACCCTTTCTTGTCAGATAGTGCTCAATGTACATGCGAAGGGCTGCTAATGGGAGTCGCTGCGTGCGTGTTAACTAAAAGCCGAATGCTCCTGTCTCTCATTCCCCATTAGCAGACATTGGCATGTACATTGAGCACTATTTTTTATTGTTCAACAACGCAAACAAAAAATCTCTCACCGGCACCACCTTGGAGGTCAAGATGTTATACTTCTTACGCACTACAACGGCTACGAGGGACGAACGGGTGCCGCTATAAGGAGCTTCGCCCCTAAAATCATCCCCAACTTGTTTGTTCTATACCAAGCTGCAACGATACATACGGATGATTTAGAACTTCAAGTTTACGAGAAATTCGCCTTGATCGGGGATTCTAACAGACATACAATTTCAATTCGTACGAATTTCTTCACCGTAGCTTCGCGGTAAAAAATTTATGTTTGTCAGTTTTTTCCTTCATGAACCTTGTTTTAGCATGGAAGCTGCTGCGAACTGACTTGCCAAACGATATGGCAAAGAGGTGCAAGACATGCGTAAATTTGTTTGAGGATTATCTACTACTTGTGTCGAGTGGCCCGTTTCTATTTGAAGGATGAGTCTTCGAGCGGGCGCACACAGTACCAAAATTTAGATGAATAGTTTTGTGAAGTAAATGAATGAACCCATTGAATGTGTGCCATATTGCATTAACAGGTCAATGTGATTTGTTAGCCTGCGTAAATTCAGTTTTCCACCTGTAAGCCGACATGATGTTACCACCCCTTGAAGCAGCATATCATTTAATTTCTTCTCTTATTTCCATTGCTATATACAGAGCAGGTCTAAATAGACTTACTGAATCTATTTAAACCAATTTAGACACATGCCTGATAACATGGCTCAAAAGAGATCTAAAACGTATGACTGCCCACGATGAGGTTGTACACCACATTATCCGGGTCGGCTATTGTCAGATTCTATAGGCATTCTATTGCCCTACTTTGTAAAAAAAGAACGATGTTTGAATGTCATCGGTGGCAGATGGCGCAGCTTAACCTTTTTCCGTGATTTCAGTTACTTTTATAGATAGTATAGTGTGAAATAAGAATACATTGCAGAGTAAACACCGAAATGTCACTGATTATGTTGCAGACCAAATACTTGAAGGGTTCGTATCACTCCTTACAAATTCTCAACGGGTAAGTTAGCAATGAAGATATATCCACTCGAGACGAATTACTGCCGTTTTTAAGTATTCACTGAAAAATAAGTGCGTCGAAATACATCAACCCTGCCGTTTGGCATTTAAAATAGTGCCATGTTTCTTCAAAATGTTTACTGGCAACAGTAATCTAATATAAACTATATGAATAAAACTATTTTTTACCGAGCGTTTAAAAGGGCAAATGACAAAACTGATGCCGTAATCAGAGTGTCTTGCAAGTCGAAACGCCTCGCAAACTCATCGGCAATAATTTAACATGACGTAAAAGCCTTAAAGCAAACATATGTAACCAAACTGTAATTATCGCACTTGTATTTACTAGTAAGATGTGCCTTTATGATTTCTAGCCCAGATAATCTTCGCAACATCGAGCAGTCATATTCAAGGATCACAAATGCGAAAAAAATTTCTTCAGTCCGAAAGCAAACACCGGCATGTACATGGTGACATCGGGTATTAGGAAAGAGTGGATTTTCAATACAGGCAGAAAGGTGAAGCTGTAAGCTAGCGATAAAGAATTCGTGAACACAGGATGCGTGCTGAAGCCGAAATTTTCTCAAGCGGACATTTTTTTCTTGGTGGCTCCAACACGACTGAAAGAGTGGATAGTTTTTGCGAATATATAGCAAACTGATTGCGTGTACGGCGTATAAATGCGGTGACGATGGGCTTGTCTGGAGAGCGCAGTATTTGTGACGCGAATGCCACCTCATTCCGCAGGTGCACCTTGAGGAGGATCTTTAGGTATGTACTGATGACGTACTGAATGTAAACACCATAGGTCGGCGAGCTCACATTTGAGTAGACTTAGACTCAGACCGAGCCGTGACTCAGAATGAGTCCGCGCCAGGGACATTTTGATGGGCCGAGTTCGAGTCAGTCCAGCTGAGGAAAATTTTCGTAAGTGTGAGTCTGAGTGAGTTCGGCCCAGGAAATTTTTGGTGAGTCTTAGTCAGAGTGAGTCCAAAGTGGAAGATATATTTCTTTAGTGAGTCTCAGTGAGTTACATTTTTTTTTCTGCCGAGTATTGCTATGAGCGTTACCAAGACTCACGACTACTCCCACATATTCCAAAGCGGTGTCCCTTATGCACCATTTGAATATTTATTGACCAGGGGCGTGAACGAAGCACAGGGTGTCTTGATCTTCCCCTCGCCAACTCTTCCAGGAAAGTCTTGACTATACCTTATGTTGTCACCTATTCCAAGAAAAACTACCTTACTCATAACTCACTCGTATTCAAAGATAATGTATCAATAGGCACCAAGAAGAGCACAGATTACGTGAGGTATTGGTGTTAAAGCGCATAGAGACCAGTTTTAAAAAAAATTATTCAATACTGGTAGACTCATTAGTCGGCTCACTCAATCACACTCTGACCAAGTCGTGAGCCTGAGTAGTTCGCGTGTGTAATGTTTTGGTGAGATTGAGTCCGATTGAGTTCAGTTGAAAAAAAAAAACACTTTGTTATTGTGAGTCCGAGTGAGTCCGTCTCAGAAAAATTTGTTGAGTGTGAATCCGAGTGAGTCCAAAGCGCAAAATGTGTTTAATTAGTGAGTCTGAGTGAGCTCCGCAAGTTTCGCCGACCTCTGGTAAACACTCACTCGGCTTCTAACACGTCGTCGTGTATTTCTTATAACGTCTTGGTATCCGCCACAGTGGTCGCATTTCAACAAAGAATAAATGCTGTATAGAGGCCTGTTAACTGTGCGATGTCAGTGCACATAATGAACACCAGATGGCGGAAATTTCCGGACTCTCCGCTACGCCGTTTCTTATTACCATATCATGGTTTTGAGACGTTGAAACCAGGTAATATTATAATTACGTCTTTTTAATATATAACGCGGATACATGAAGCAACACAGATATTAGCGTTTTCGGCAAAGGTAATTCACTGATTGTACCATCAACCCTGATTTTATAGTGCGCAAAATTTTTTATATATTGGCGAAACTGTTCTGATCCAATATCTCTCAAAATATGGCTAGAGCATGTGCATCAAATCAAATATTGAATGAAATTTTGGGTGACGATGCTGTGGCTAAAGAAGAGAAAGAGCTAAAATATATCTTTGCATTTAAGCAAGCGTGATTTCGTTTCCAAATACATTATAGGGGAAAGTTTTCATAGCTAATTGCATGATCTCAAAAAGGGAAATATTAGCCACCCTTTTAGCTTTGATGATTTTAACCTGAAATAATGGCAAGAGGTAAAGACTCCCACGAACATCCGCATCTCAGATACCCGTGCTGTTACATAACTACTAATATCTGGCAACATTGCGTCGTTCCAGAAAGCTGACCAAGTAAACAACAGGTAGCGTGCTACTTACTATATACGGAAAATGATTTGCAATAAAGACAGCCAAGCTGGACGTTATGCCACTCCTCTCACTAAGAATACTTACTACAAGGTTTGGGTACGACTGCAACACATCATACAGTATTTGAACTATCTCTTCATGCATAAAATATCCGTTCGCAGGTGTTTCTAGTTCGCTTCGCACGTGAATAGTTGACTGGACTGTAGTCTGGTCACGTATTCCTGTAGTAATATTTTACTATGAACGCCCGCTAGTTTAAGCTTTTGTACAATTCTTTATGAAAACTTAGACATGACAACAAGTAGCATAGTTCTAACTCTACATGAAACAGTATAGCATACATACTATACACTTACTGTAGGAACTTCAGCGCACTTTTTATACCATCAGTATAGCAAACCTGATCTCGGCCAAAAGGTATACGCATTTAAACAGTGGGGAGTTAGGTTGTGGCACTGTATTCAAATGAAAAATGTTTGAACACGTATCCCTAAGAGGCATCACAAATTTGTTTTAGGAGCGAAGCTCTTTAAATCGGCACCCGTTCGTCCCTCGTAGTAGTCGTAGTCATAGTGAGTAACCAGTCTTACGTTTTGACCTGCAAGGTGGTGCCGGTGGGAGATTTCTCCTGTGCGTTGTTTAACAATAAAAAAAAATCGCAGCGTGCACGTTAATAACTAAAAACCAAATTCTCCTGTCTCCCATTCCCCATTAGCAGCCATTGGCATGTGCATTGAGCACTATCTGACAAGAAAGGGTTGCTACGTTATACTCGCTGGGCATAACCTTCTTGGTTTTAGAAAGGTTTAGCGAGCGTTGGGCCGCAGTGCCATGAATACAGTGAACTAGTATATACCATGAACTCGAGGTGGTTCAAGGTGAGAAGTAGACACGAAGCGCAAGCCGTAAGAAAGTGTGCGGTTACCACCTCTCGTTTAGTCTTTGGAATGTCCACTGGATGGCGGTGCTTCTATATGGGGAATACATAATGAAAAGATGCCAGATGGTGGTACTTGGAGTGTTGAATAGATGGACGAAGAAACACACAGACAGATGCATGGACGGACGCACGGATGGCTGCACGGACGGATGGACGCACGGACAGACGCAGGGGCAGATGCATGGACGAACGCAGGGACGGACGCACGGATGGACGTGCGGACGCATGAACAGACGCTCGCACGGACGGGCGGATAGACGCACGGACGGTCACACAGACGGACGCATGGACGGACGGAAGCAAGAACGAATGGACGGACGGATGCTTCGCCCCACTCTCCATCATTCACTCCGTGGATATGCTGCCATTTTTTCTGGGGGGGGGGGGAAGAAACTGTAGATGTGGGAGCAATGGTTGTCCTGCTTGGCGGTATTTTTCCATTTGTGTATTGTTTGTTTGCACCGACTCACACGTTAAGGAAACGGAGTTGCATTAAGAAACGCGCCGATGGTTCGGACAAAGTGTGGATAACTGTGCCAAAGGTGCACCGGAAAGAATTATGGTCTGACCAGGCAGAGAAAGCAATATTCAAAATTGAGAGAAGGATACGCGGAAAATAGAGAAGACAAGGAGTATTTTTATCTGCATTATCGGCATTTACGTCGTTTATTTCCCTTAGTAGGACTACGTTTTGAATCTCCTTCCAAAGTTTGACAATTGTAGAACACAGCTTTACCCCGAAATGAAAGTAAAGGTGAAAATCAAGTGAATCAGAACATATGCAGGAAATGCTGAAGATAAGTCATGTTTTATCTGCATTAAATGGTTCTTGTGCCCTATAGATGGACAAATTTTCGAATCTGCTGCAAAAGTTGGGCGCTCAAAAAAATAATGCAGTGAAAGCAACATTGCAAATAAACCGAGAAAGATTCACTCGAAAAGAGGCGCAAGACACAGACCTTAAGATACAGAAAATGAGTGTCCTATATATGATATCCTGTTTTGTGGAGCTTAAAACGATAATGTTGCTCCCTATATTGTGATCCGCAGCAGCAGGAACATTTTGTGCCGCATAACAGAATATGAAACTCAATATTCTTTATGAGGACGAATTGATAATGCAATGAACACGTGCAGCACGGATTGTCTGTAGATCTTTTCTTTATATATAATCATGCAAAATTGCCAACCATCATGGAGACACTTACAGCAAAGCACTGACTCATTGATTGAATAGTGACCAAACATACCTTGTGGAGAGAGAGCATAACCTTAGTACGGCATTGTAGAGAATGTATTTGGGCTCCTACTCGAAAATTTGCAGGTGAAAACAAATAATTCCAGCTTTAAACTTTTAAGCAGCACTTTGAAAGTACTGGATAACGCATTCACACAACTGGAAACATTTGCTGTTACGGCATATAAGTTCCAAGATAAGATATTTATGCGGCTCTTGCTCATTTTCGCATAGCTTGAAAGTGGTTGTGTATAAGTGGAAAGATTATCGCGTATACATAATAGGAGTCCGGAGGCGACACTGGAGCCGATAGTGTGGAGCTTTGCTAAGGCGATTTCAGCGTAGAATATTTGGAACGGCAGTGCTGTGCTGACAATTTGTTGAACCCGCCATTTTAAGTGATTTTAGCATGCGATCAACTTTTCTGTTTTAATTGATGTAACTGGTGAAAACGGCCTTACTGCTCTCCCATAGTTGAATGCGAAGTACTAGAAATCGTCAGACGCTTTTCTAATCAAATCTCGCGCATACATTGGGCCTGACATCGCTGTTTTCATCAAGAAGTGGTGTGGATAGCAAAACCATATTGCTATAGGTGCCTGCAACGTTTGTAACTTTTTTTTTCTGAAATGAAATCATGTACCCCTTGACGCATGTTTCATTTCATTTCATTTCGTTTATTTACTCTCAAGGCACTGGGCATTACAGAAAGGAGTGGGACAATAAATATCAAAAAGAAGTAAAACAAAACAGCAGGATTAAAATAAATTAAAATGCACTTTCAGAAATGATTGACTTGAACGCGTTGACGTCTGTGATTGAAGCGATCGATGTGGGAAGGTGGTTTCCAGTCAGTACATGTTCTAGGGATGAAAGAATTGAAGTGCTGGTTCGTATGGCAGAAGGGAACCCCAACCTTGTATTGATGGTCATTGCGTGATGATATGATATGTAGGGCACTTTCGTTTATTTACAGAAATTTTAATTTAAGTTATTATTAGGTGCAGTAAATTGACGTATGCTTTCATTGCAAAAAGATGGCTAAAACTGTCAGTACCAAGTACTATACTTTTACATAGCTGCATATCTCTTATAGAACGCGGCAATAAGCTATATGCTATAAGCAGTACTTTTTTTTTTCCCGCAGTAGCTGTGACCAAGGAAACAAATAAATAAATAAAAAATACAGAGGGCTTAGGTGCAACCTTTCATTTCTTAAGCATATGACGTTAACAGGGAGCATACATTAGCAATAAAATGAAATAATTACTTATAATACATATACGCGCAATATGTCCTATATGTAGTTGTGCAAACTGATCTTCCTCGAAGAAATGGAAGAGCGGTTTATTTGAATATGTTGCAATAAACACTTCTCCCATACATGCAACATAAAGTAATTACGCCTATTTACATGTATGAGGGCTTTACAAAGCAAGACAGGCTTACATTATGATGGAAAAGGGCAAGTTCAAATTTAAAGCGAGTATGAATTTCATCAGACACAACAATGTGCACCGCCATTATCTATGCCGGAAGTCTTCATAATAGTTGGTGTTTTGCCTGTTTATATTTCTGTGACAAATATCAAAACTAGTAGGGTTACTGTTCTGCACTCATCATCAAGGTGAAGGTGCACTTAGAAGACGAGAAGGTTGGAGCCCATGTTTAAAACATCATTATATTTGTATTTTTATACGGTTTAGATATTTGAATAGTTGATGATGCACGTCGTTACTGTTACAACTTCAGAAGCCACAATTGAAGCCAGTGTTGAAGCTTCAGAAGCCCGTGTTGGCGCTGCACATTATTCTGCACAGTTTGTGCTTAGTTCACGCAAAATACAGAAATCGATGACCTTAAGAGTTGCTCTTTTAACACGACAGCGTCAATGAGCTCGTTTTGAAGAAATTCCCGCGTTGCTCTTCACGTCGTTTGTTGTGGGCGAAAAAGTGTGTTGTTCTTGACGCAAACGGAGGAACATGCAAATAACAAAAATTTTAAATAATTCTGGTTCCGAGTCAGGATCCAGCCCGGTATGGCGGCAAGCAGGTGGTCTATCACACAGCCACTTGTCTGTTTGGCAAAACAGTGAAAACAACTTCTGCTTGGAAATGCGGCGAAGATAACATGCATGCTGCGTGTCCTGTTTACAGGCTTCACAATACAAGATGTAACATTGCGGATAACATTCATGCTGCGTGTCCTGTTTACAGGCTTCACAATACAAGATGTAATATTGCGGTAATATTGCATATATACTAGCGTACATTGCCATCGGGTGCGAGAAAATGTGATAATCACAACTTTTTCTTTTTTTTTGAAGCTGACCAGTCATTATGAAAGAACATACGTTACCGCGCGTATTTTCCGAGGACCACTTTGGTGGTGAATAGCAAGCTCGAAATTATTTCACGCCCATAAGTGCTTGTTGTTTAATAGACAGAATGCAGTCATATGCGAAAGCTTTACTGACACAGACAACTTTCAATTTTATTGATTACATTGTAATCCATAATTTCATATTCTCGAGTGACATCATACATTAAAAATGTACGCACTAAGTGGTTGAAGTACCCACTAGTGAACATATATTGCTACCACGTTCAACATTGGATGGCGAAGCTTAAGGATCCCCCAATGTTTTGTAATCCACATGAAAGATGTGCTTAAGTATATTCAGCGCAAACGCAGAACGAACTAGTAAAGAATGCAAACATGGGCGAGGAAATGTGTTCTTAATTGTCTGTTTGCAATGCATTGTCACATGAATATCCACCAACTCCATCAAGCCGTATCGCTGCTCACTTATGTGAGGTTTGCGCCATCTTTGAAATTATAACTTCAATCACTCTGCTAATAAAATTATAAAAATGCGAAAATGCCACGTTCTTACTGCTCCGTGCTTGAAAGCAAGGTTCATACAGGCGCAGAGAAATCTACAACTATTTATCTTCGAACGAACACTCGCATCATCAATAGAAGTGTTTGTTTCATGAATTAAGATAATATTATTTTTGCGTGCAAAATTATCGTCGTGCCTTGGAATGATACATGCTTTTATTTGGCGCTAATTGAGAAAAAAAAGCGTGCGCTTAATTTTATAGTAAATATGGGTGGAAAACATATGCCTAACAGCTCTGAAGCGTTATGCAGCCTTTAATCGCCTTGTTTTTTTATTTTTCTGTAATGTTAACGAGCGCACAAAGTTAACAAATATATAGCAATGGGACCACCACAATAATGGTCATGCACTGGTATAATAGAATCATGCCCTAGAAAAACTGCTTTGCAGGCTCCTAATCCTTATACCCCTTTGCAAATCACGTATACAATGTTTCGTGGCAACTTAAAACAATAGCTAAAGGACTCGGATGGCCCCGCCGCGTTGGTCTAGTGGCTAAGGTATTCGGCTGCTGACCCGCAGGTCGCGGAATTGAATCCCGGCTGCGGCGGCTGCATTTCCGACGGAGGCGGCAATGTTGTAGGCCCGTGTGCTCAGATTTGAGTGCACGTTAAAGAACCCCAGGTGCTTCAAATTGCCGGAGCTCTCCACTACGGCGTCTCTCATAATCATATGGTGGCTTTGGGATGTGAAACTCCACATATCCACCCTCAAACATGTGGCCTTGAGATGGCGTTCCACAGAAAGAAGTCACACTTCGCTACTAATGCTAGTATGAAGCTTAACATGCGGTCATTATTCAAGACATCTCAGAAAGGTACTAATGAATCGCCTAAAAGCGATATGTGCAATCGCCACGTGCGCCAATCGTTGCGTGTCACGGTAAACGAAGACCTTATGTTTGTAGAAAGCGGTGATGGCCCTTTTGGCTAATTGTGCAGAGTAGTAAATGATTTACTTGGCTTACGGAAAGTAGCCTTAAAATAGGCCAAAAAAATAATGCAGCTTCATCTCAAAGTGAGTTGTAATACTGCAAGGTCACGAAATTAACGACATTTGTCCTCTTCAAAGAGAGATCTCAGCCTCCTCAATGCTTAAGGCAACCTCAGACTACAACTATCACCAGAAAAGACAGTATCGCTCAGCGTACGTAGAAAGAAAAAAAACAACAAATCTAACTAAAAAAACCAATAGTCTACATATGATTGAAAAAGATATCACATTTTCGAATGAAAAAAATTAAAATTCTCGGAGCACACATTGTTAGCTGCGACAGCCTCCAATAGTGGATCTGCACATTGAAGTGCAAAGAGAGAGAGAGAGATAAATAGAGAGGAAAGGCAGGGAGGTTAACCAAGCTTGGCTCGGTTGGCTACCCTACATTTGGGGTGGGGGAAAAGGATAATAATAGAACGGAAAGAGATAGAAAAGAAGAGGAGTAAGAAAGAGAAGCATGAATAGCCAGCTCGAGACTACACAGCGTAGTGTCGCACAGTTCTTTCACAAGCGGTCGTGAAGTTTGGTGGTCCTTAAAAAGTACAAGAGGGCTTTCGTGGCTTTGCGCGTATGGGAAGCCGTCGGCCAAGGTCCCAGGATCTTCTCTTCTGTAATCGGCCGTGAATCCAGCTGACAGAGCTTGGCTTCCATAATACGTCGTTCGGTCTGGTATGCTGGGCAATGACATAGAATTCGATGTGGCGCATGTTCTGACGCCTAGTAATTAGGTATAGCATAGCATAGCAGAACGTACGCCAAACACTTCTAAAGGCAGTGACATGCAGTCAAGAGGATTCTGTACGAGGCACCCACGTATAATTTCTGTAATCGAGACCTCCCCGACGTTGAAAAGTTCCACAGGGGAATCCCTCATGCGATCACTGGACTGCCAGAGCACAGTGCACGAGGAACGAAGGCGTGCTCAGTCCAGTGCTTATAACACCGATACAGGACATCATAGGTGAGTCATAGTTTTGAACGCGATGTCAACTGAAAAATCCACCACAGGAAAAATAGATCTTGGATTGGGATAGCCGAGCCCGCGTTATACCAGAGGCTCAGAAACAGCTCACTATGCCACCACACGAAGTGCCATCGGGTACGCGGAGGAAATCACATCCTATCGTCAGACGAGATATGAAAGCCACGAAACCTCTTGCGAGTGCAACAGCGCAGAACACTGTTGTCGTCTACACAGGCGCCACAACTGGACGCAGGCTCATAGGCAATATGAGGGGCTGGCAGTACTAATCCCCTGGATTTGGATGGCATCAATAGCAAGAAAAAAAGTCAAGCAGCTTTGCCCTTGCAGCGCGAGAGCTAAAGGCAGCGTGGAGCTGAGCAGCCTTCTTTGTTTCTCTTAGGTTATCATTTTCTTTCCTCTTCTCCTTCTTTCTTTCTTTATACGGGAGCTTGTTTTCTGTTTTTGTCTTTATTTTTGTTTTTATTGCTATTTTTCTCTGTCTTTATCGCTATTTCTATATCTCGCATGCCTCGTATTCCAATTTATATACGGGATTTGTGTTCTAGTGTTTTCCTAGCGGTAGCAGTGGTGCTCACACGTGATATCGTCATGAAGGTGGTCGAGGAGAACGATGGCACGAAGACTTCTCTTTGACGTTAGCACGTACTCAATATGCTATATCTCACTATGCTGTACGTGATTTTGCCTGCGCTATACGCCAAGCAAATACGACGGCATACAACCACATCGACATCCCGGCCCACGAATGGGCTCCACACTTTGCCCAATTTGCTTCGAATCCTTACAGATGCGTATGAAGCTGTAGCTGATTGAATCACGCCAACGACTGAATACGGACCTACAATCCTCAAAGAAGGCTATAGAATGAAGTCGAGAAGTGGGAGGCTTGAACCACCCATACAATTCGCAAGAATCGCAGGGAGCTGAGCCCATGGTAAGTATTCGTGCCGAAAAGACAAAGCGCGCAAACGAAGACTTAAGAGAGGCGTTTGTGGTGTGTTCACTTTTGTCACATGTCTCGTGTGCACATGTATGCCCCGTCTCTCGAACATATTGTTACTGCATATGTGATTTGGGTATGAGCTTCTGGCTAGCGGGGAACAGGCAGATTAGAGAACAGGACGTTCGGCTAGCGAGATAGGCCTCCGGTGTAGTTCAAACATGTGGCTCCGTGGTTAGTCGACGTGCTGTACCCAGCACCTCCACCACTCTGTTACGTTTTGTGTTTATTTGTGTTTACTCCGCTGTGGCGTACCAGTAGACTTGAAGGGTTCGTGCACCGGAGGCTTATCTCGCTATAGCCGAGCGTCCGCCTCTCTAATATGCCTGTTCCCCGCTACACAGAGGCTCATACCCAAATCACATATACAGTAGCAATATATACAAACCCCAGAGTTCTATTCCTAATGATGCCCAGTAAACCTAAATTTCCATTCAAAAACTTGCGCAAAGCATTCATGCATTACATTAGCATTAGAGTGAAAGTAGACCGCAGAAATAGACTATTGGCAGTTGCGCCTGCAGTCCCGCTACATGAGAAAGCTCAGTTTACTCGACAGTAATAATTTTTTAAAAACAAACGTATGGCCGAAACCGCACACATACCACACATACTAGAAAAATGACATGCGACGCGACTTTGGAGTGCAAATACTTCAATGCGATGCAAACACTGTCGGGCACTGTACCGAGCAGATTTAAAACATCTATTTCGGAAATGCACAGCATTCCCAAATGACAGACTGTACATTCAACATTATACTGAACGCCGACATGACAGCCGTACGGAATTCAAAAAAGTCTGACCGTGAAGCACACAAAGCTCTTGCAGTATACGCGTAATCAAGGTGAGCTGTTTCAAGTGGTGTTGCGGAGGTCGACCGAGTTGCGCGAAGACGTGAACTGAGTTGTTTGTCAGAGTTTATTCACTTATTCACTTCTCATCTCATGTCGAACAGCGGGCAAGAGTCGTCCTTTTTTTTCAATAAAGATGACGTTCATTAGTTTTTTTTTTCAAACTTGAGTCTTTCCACTTCTACATTTTTTTCTCTGTAACTCTCGCGATGATAATGCAAACAATCACACCGAAATCGAACACCAATGGTTTGTTTTGATGTTTATTGTGCCATTGGTATAATAAACTTGTCTTATCTAGCATAATAGTGCTGTTTCTTGGTCGAGTGGGAAATCGATACTTGAAGAGGTATACTCGAAATGGACACACATGAAAGTAAGGTGCACTGACACACCGACGAAAGTGCTTCTAGCAAAGATTAGTGATCTTGCAAAATTATTGAAGCTAAATTCGTAATAATTGAAGAGGCGAAATGTTTCATCACAGCATTTAGAGTTTCAGAGAAAGAAATGGCGTTCTTGAGTTTGTCAGTGCACTGAAATTGTACATATATGAAAGGCGAATTTTTAATAAAAACTATATATCTATAGTTGCTAGAAGCGCTTCCGTCTGCGTGTCAGTGTACCTTCTTTTGGTCATCCGTGTCCACTAGCGCTACCTTTCCAAGTAAACATTATCTGACGTGTCCATTCACAAGCTTTCTCATAATTCTCTCATTTTCGTTGGAACTATATATCGTTAAAGTGTGCACTGCCCTGCCACAAGACTTCTTTTTTTTTATGTAACTTACAAAAATGTATCCTGAGATATGCTGTATTCGTATAGCATTGTCCGTTTTATTGTGCACCGTGTTTTTTTAGAATTATTTTTTTAGGCTTTCTTGCAACGCCATTAGTATGTGTTGTTTCTGTTGTTTGCATACCGCATTTTATGCATACGTTTGCATATACGTGAGAGAATGAAGCAAATTATCAAGCCGCGATTTAGTGACTTTTTTTTTCTTCTCTTCAACGATGTATTTTTGTATGCATGTTTAGAATAAAGACCTCGACTTAGACATATTCCCAGTATATATACGTTATGACACCTCGCAAAGTTTTTCACTGTTTTCATATCAGTAGTGCCAGACATTTAGTATTTATTTCGTTTTTAGCTTACCGAAGTGCGCGGTTACCTAAAATCAAACAGATATGCCCGTACTCTTGACTCCATCAATGCCACTTGATCACAATATTAGGGCTATACTGCACAACCATGAAACATCTACCCTGCTGCCATGCAACTACAGTGTTTCGCAATTTGAAGATTTGCAGTATTGCGTACACAAAACTGCACCATGAGAACGGGCTTTCCTTTACTTTTTGTTCGTGACATGAAAGCAAGCAGATGGAATATCGACCAACCGTATTTACGAACTAAAACTGCACAACGATGAACTACGTTTTGGCTATACAAGTGATCATATGATGAAAATTCAGGAAGTCTCGTGTGGAATCGTACTGCATAGCTCGCATCCCAGCTATGTTGGTCGAATTTTTATGTCGGCAACAAGTTAGAGGCCCATGGGCTTAGATTTATGTACGCGTTGAAAAACAGCAGATAATCAAAACTTCCGGATACCTACACTGTGGCTTCCCTCCTAACTATATCTTGGGTTTGGGACGTCAAACTTGGACAGTTTAATTTAGCTGGCACATACACAAGTTCCTTCCTTGATAGTGTTATTCTTCAGGCCCTTCTAATCTTTCTGCAGATAATTTGTAGCTTCCAGGAAGTGTGATTCGTCAAAATATCCGCATAGTTATATAACCACATTGCGAACTGTAATTATATCCACACCAGCACTTGGGAAATGTAGGAATTATTAGCATGATGGTGTAGGAGTTAAGTGCTCAACTGCTGATCCGAAGTTGGTGGCATCAAATCCCGGCCATGGCGGCCACGTTTACTATGTAGGCGGGATTGATATAGGACACTCAGGTGCCTGTACACCCAGTGCAGGTTAACGTTCCCCAGAAGGTCAAAATTCTCGGAGCCTTCCACTACTGTGCCCCTCATATTACGATCGTGGTTTCAGGACGAAACCCCCATTACTTGTATAATATATTTGGGAAGACAACGTCATAATTTTTACCAAGAAAACACAAAAATGAAACGTAAACATTGCTTAGGCGTGACAAGTGTTATGTAAAAGAACTTTGTTTCTTTTAAAAAATGATGGGATCTGCAACACAACGCACAATGCTAGAGTCATTTCCTACCGCACCCAAGTCGGCAACTAGGGTCAGTGGTTGGTTTTTAACGTAACGGATTTGCGTTTAAAGATATTTTGCCTCGCACTTTATATTAAGACTTCGCTATCCCGAATTAAAAACTCTTTATTTTTTATTGCATTGCGTCTTATTTGACAAACATTTTGAAAAGCAGTTCACACTGCATCCTATAATGTGTATTTATATTTTCTCCGGAATACCAGAACATGTATACTATTATGCAAGCGTATTCAGCGCAGTAGCAAAATAGGTGCACTAGCATCTGCACACAACTAAAAGCAGAAACGTAACACATTCTCATCGGTCACATTCATAATGCTTGTTTCAGTGCATGTGATTCATAGACAAAAAAATAAGAAACGTAGTCTTTAATCGTATATACTCAATACTATTAGTTGCTATGAAACAAAGTGCTCGGACGACCTTAACCCACTGACCGCGCACTCCTTAAATGTGAATTAAAATGATCTCCACATGCCAGCGTGTTTTAAATCTACAATCTAATCGTACCAACAGGCAAAGCAGCGCAAGAAATCCTTGACACTACCGCTTGTGTCCTGCCCAATGTCGCTTCTATTTCTTTATGGTAATTGTTCCAAAACCCGCACCAACTGCTGCGCATTTTTTCCTTTTTTCTGTTCGCTTTATAAGCATTCTTTTCGAAACACATGAAAAGCTAGCAAAAAATAGGATTTTGTGTTTTAAAACGCTTTACTACAAAACATACAGTACGCTTTCAGGCATATCATGGCATATATAATAAAATAGTTGAAACGTGGACAGAAAGGCTAGCATCTTGTACTTCACAAACAAACGTGAGCTTCTCAGCATTGTCCTTCAAGGAAAGATGTAAAATAGTATTGAATGTATGCTTGATATCAACGCGCTATCAAGTGGGATACACACACACAAAATAAACTACACATTATTAAGCCACACCTTGGTCATTGGCTGCCAGTATCGAAATCGCGTCATACAGAGGTAATACTAACGAGACTCAGGATAGGACATACATACTCGACACACACATATCTCTTGTCCGGTGGCGATCCACCATTGTGTGACAGATGTGGTGAAGCATTGACAGTCCTTCACATGTTAATCCAATGCAAACACTTAGAAACTCTAAGAAAACAACATTTTCCATTACCCTACCGACAACATATACCTTTACACCCTGCAATGTTCGTCGGTAGAGAACCGCTTTTTAGTTATAAATCAGTGTTAGCGTTTTTAAAAGAAATTCGTAGTTTTCATATCATATACCCGGGCATTCCGTAGCACAACCTCTCCAGAGAGGTTTTTGCTGCGGTGGCTACACAAGAAAGCACTTGCCTCACGGCCCTTGGACGCAAGGGTATGAACCAGTGAGGCACTTGTGCTAATGCCATATATACATATACACCATCGTTTTTATTATCACCAACTTTTATCATCTATTCACACCACACACACCTTTCACGGCATGGTCATGATTTTATTACTTGTATGTTTTTACCCGCCTTACCGCGAGGAACTTTATGGCCCTTATACAGCCGCTAATCACAATCATTGTCCACATTGCTTATCCCAAGAACTGGCGCTCTTTGGCCATCAAATGGCCCTTGCGCCAAAAAAACACCATATATCATCATCATCAACGCGCTATGGAAAATGGAGGCCATGCATATTTTATCAATGAAATTCGCTCATCTGTATACTTTGAGTACTGCTGTTTTTATGAAAAGCTCACTGATTTAAATACTTATCGACCAGTTGTAGCACCTATTTTTCATATATCATATTTTTTGAATGAGTAGACTCTTTCTTTTATGATCATACTTGATCGACTCGGATCATCCTATATTTTTGGTTTATCAAAGAAACCTTGCAACAAGAGGAGAAAAATTCCCGGTGCCCACCACTTGAGCGACTCTCATTAGAATGTAAAGCTGCAACAATAATATGATTAACAATATTATGATTTTGGTTAGGACTATAGTTCCAACTATTCTTGGCCGCCACATGTGACCCGAGGTTAACTTGCGTAATGACGAGAGGGGTCGTTGTCAGAGGCCAGAGATAAAGAAAGAGGACTGAATTGCCAAGGAGATGAATTTGATGTGGTTTGAAACTTCATTCAAGCTTCTAAACGTACTCTATTTTAATCATGGCTGCAACAAACATGAGATTTGTAGCTTCTAAAAATGCATTAAAATCCAACAAAGATATTCTAGCTTTCTGAAAATGTATGCGCAGGCGAACGAGGACAAAGAAAGGAAGACAAACTGGCGCAATCTAACAACTGATTTATTAATCGAAAAAACATTGACTTTATAACCCTCGGAACAGCGCTCCCTGGTGACATACACAAAAAACAACACACTGCACTGCGCACTTACGACAACGATAACAGTTTCATTGATTAACAGACAAAAGCGCGATTTCTTTTGTTAGTAAAGCTACTGAAGGGTGGCTAACACAGTTGTCTTTCTGCTTGTCTATATGATACGCCTCCATTATCTCCCTTGACGTCTTGTTTCTACTCCTATACAGCAAGGTAGTGTCGCTAAAGCACGGAGAGCATGCGCACTTATTGCAATGCATTGCCAAATGGGTTTCAGGCCGACCTTTCAGGCTTGACATATGCTCTCTTAGCCTCGTGTTAATGCACCTGCCAGTCTGCCCTATATATACACACCCGCATGATAAAGGTATGCAATACACCACACTGTGTGCACATTCAACAAACCTGAGCTTATGTCTTATGCTACAACTCTTATGTGCGCTGGTCCCTCTGTCGCATTTTCGGTTGACCAACGCGCACACTCCTCCTATTTTGTTTTTGGCCGAAAACACCACTTTCACATCATACTTTCCAGCCGCCTTTTTAATCTATGTGAAAGCCTATGTACATAAGGGACCGCTACTACCTTAGAGCTAGAACTAGTCATCCCACCTGTTTCCAAACAAGGCGCCGTTTCCCGTCTGAGCTTCTTTAATAACCTAGTGCCTACGGCCAACATCACAGAAAATGGGTACCCCTCGTCCTGGAGCCTAGAGACCTGTTCATGAAATGACTCATGAACAGTATGGAAACAGGATTTAACCAATGCAGACCGAAAACAATTTGTTATAATTCCATTCTTGACCAGCTTAGAATGACATGAAGCGAAACTCATAAGCGGCTTTCCTGCCCTAGGCGAAAGGTCCAACACACATGATCTGACAAAAAGTCCAGCTTCAAATCCAAAAACTGTAGCTTATTTTCAACCGGTACTTCCGAAGTAAATGTCAACCCCTTTCCTAGAGAATTAAAAGCATTCAATACCGAAACCCTGAAGTCCTCTTTTTGCACATCGCACCCCAACACCAAGTAGTCATCAACATACCTGAAGACCTTGTAGACTACACCTTGTAGGCAAAACGACAAGTCTCTATCTATGCTGCCCATGAAAATGTCACTAAGGACCGGCGCTACCTTTGACCCGATGCATACCCCCTTCGCCTGGATGAACGTCTTATCCCTGAACCCCACGTGAGTGTTCTCTAAATAAAAGCTCAGAAGCTCAAGAAAAGACTCGACGGGCATACCACAGGTGTTGCGAAACGTCACTTCGTTATTTTCTGTTATGCACTCTAGGACACAATGCATTAAAGGCACATGCGGCAACGAGTAATACAAGTCCTGAGCGTCAATGCTGATACCCCAACTGTTTTTTCTGTTATCTGATGCAAAAAACCCCGTGATACCCTCAGAATTAGCCAGCAGAAAAGGGTCATTTACTTTCAACGACTTCAACACCTTTTGCAGATACCCCGCAACTAGCTTCTGCCACGCCCCTTTTTCTGAAACAATAGGCCTAAAAGGAACCTCCTGCTTATGGGTTTTTGCTGTGAAAAACACCTTCAATTCCAATCCCTTTGAATTCCCAACATCAGACGCAAGCTTTTCTAAGTTGCATTTCCTTAATAACTCGACAGCCTTCTTCTTCACGCTTTCTACATTCACATGACATTCTTTAAAGCACTTTTGAATTGC
Organism: Rhipicephalus annulatus; assembly: GCA_013436015.1. Lineage (NCBI taxonomy): Eukaryota > Metazoa > Arthropoda > Arachnida > Ixodida > Ixodidae > Rhipicephalus > Rhipicephalus annulatus. Next base: position 25,272 of record WOVY01004658.1, read on the forward strand.
CGCAGAGGCTTTATCCACGTACATAGTCTCCGGTAGAACAACCAAAAAACCTTCTTTGTCCGCTTGAACAACTCTTAAGTTGTTCTCAACCAAATAACTAGCAACCCGAGCGACATTATGGCAAGGCGTGGTGCTTACCGAAGCTTTGGCGACAACGTCAACACATTCCACTACACATCTGTCTTTTTCCTTTTCGGGTACTTGCCGGGCAATGTCTCTTGTGATGGATAGCTTGTCAACAAGGTCAAGTCTAGGCTCCACACAGAACTTCGGTCCCAACCTCAGGACCTTTTGTTGGCGCTCTTCCACCACCGCATCACCCAGGAGTAGAAGGCCTCCCTTCGGCGGATCTCTCTTTTTTCCTGGGCAAGCCCCGACGCACATCATTCCACATGGCCTCAGTTAAAATGTTCGCTTATCTACACCACTCGCGGAAGACCTTGACGTTTAGACGCCCATCAGAAACAGACGAACACGCCACTCTTAGGCAATCCTTGAAGTGCCTAACCTGTCTTCGGCTCTCTGATCGCAGAATCTTGCTGATTCTTCTCGCATGTCCTTCCGAAGGAGGCAACCACCCGCACACAAGCAGAACTTCCACAGGGCACTGTGCATTCCTCAGGAACCAGCTCAGCTTGCGGGCTCTGCATTCGCAGACCGCGATAAACGGCACCAGAACCGCCGGGTTAGATAAGTCAAAGTTAGGACATGAAGAAAGAAGGCCGGAAGAACTAGAAATAAACTGAAGCATAACTGCGATTCGGCCTAGTTGGAATCTATCCATCCTGAAAATGTATGCGCAGGCGAACGAGGACAAAGAAAGGAAGACAAACTGGCGCAATCTAACAACTGATTTATTAATCGAAAAAAACATTGACTTTATAACCCTCGGAACAGCGCTCCCTGGTGACATACACAAAAAACAACACACTGCACTGCGCACTTACGACAACGATAACAGTTTCATTGATTAACAGACAAAGCGCGATTTCTTTTGTTAGTAAAGCTACTGAAGGGTGGCTAACACAGTTGTCTTTCTGCTTGTCTATATGATACGCCTCCATTATCTCCCTTGACGTCTTGTTTCTACTCCTATACAGCAAGGTAGTGTCGCTAAAGCACGGAGAGCATGCGCACTTATTGCAATGCATTGCCAAATGGGTTTCAGGCCGACCTTTCAGGCTTGACATATGCTCTCTTAGCCTCGTGTTAATGCACCTGCCAGTCTGCCCTATATATACACACCCGCATGATAAAGGTATGCAATACACCACACTGTGTGCACATTCAACAAACCTGAGCTTATGTCTTATGCTACAACTCTTATGTGCGCTGGTCCCTCTGTCGCATTTTCGGTTGACCAACGCGCACACTCCTCCTATTTTGTTTTTGGCCGAAAACACCACTTTCACATCATACTTTCCAGCCGCCTTTTTAATCTATGTGAAAGCCTATGTACATAAGGGACCGCTACTACCTTAGAGCTAGAACTAGTCATCCCACCTGTTTCCAAACAAGGCGCCGTTTCCCGTCTGAGCTTCTTTAATAACCTAGTGCCTACGGCCAACATCACAGAAAATGGGTACCCCTCGTCCTGGAGCCTAGAGACCTGTTCATGAAATGACTCATGAACAGTATGGAAACAGGATTTAACCAATGCAGACCGAAAACAATTTGTTATAATTCCATTCTTGACCAGCTTAGAATGACATGAAGCGAAACTCATAAGCGGCTTTCCTGCCCTAGGCGAAAAGGTCCAACACACATGATCTGACAAAAAGTCCAGCTTCAAATCCAAAAACTGTAGCTTATTTTCAACCGGTACTTCCGAAGTAAATGTCAACCCCTTTCCTAGAGAATTAAAAGCATTCAATACCGAAACCCTGAAGTCCTCTTTTTGCACATCGCACCCCAACACCAAGTAGTCATCAACATACCTGAAGACCTTGTAGACTACACCTTGTAGGCAAAACGACAAGTCTCTATCTATGCTGCCCATGAAAATGTCACTAAGGACCGGCGCTACCTTTGACCCGATGCATACCCCCTTCGCCTGGATGAACGTCTTATCCCTGAACCCCACGTGAGTGTTCTCTAAATAAAAGCTCAGAAGCTCAAGAAAAGACTCGACGGGCATACCACAGGTGTTGCGAAACGTCACTTCGTTATTTTCTGTTATGCACTCTAGGACACAATGCATTAAAGGCACATGCGGCAACGAGTAATACAAGTCCTGAGCGTCATGCTGATACCCCAACTGTTTTTTCTGTTATCTGATGCAAAAAACCCCGTGATACCCTCAGAATTAGCCAGCAGAAAAGGGTCATTTACTTTCAACGACTTCAACACCTTTGCAGAACCCCGCAACTAGCTTCTGCCACGCCCCTTTTCTGAAACAATAGGCCTAAAAGGAACCTCCTGCTTATGGGTTTGCTGTGAAAAACACCTTCAATTCCAATCCCTTTGAATTCCCAACATCAGACGCAAGCTTTTCTAAGTTGCATTCCTTAATAACTCGACAGCCTTCTTCTTCACGCTTCTACATTCACATGGACATTTTTTAAAGCACTTTTGAATTGCCGCAGAGGCTTTATCACACGTACATAGTCTCCGGTAGAACAACCAAAAAAAAAACCTTCTTGTCCGCTTGAACAACTCTTAAGTGTTTCTCAACCAAATAACTAGCAACCCGAGCGACATTATGGCAAGGCGTGGTGCTTACCGAAGCTTTGGCGACAACGTCAACACATTCCACTACACATCTGTCTTTTTCCTTTTCGGGTACTTGCCGGGCAATGTCTCTTGTGATGGATAGCTTGTCAAACAAGGTCAAGTCTAGGCTCCACACAGAACTTCGGTCCCCACTCACCTCAGGACCTTTTGTTGGCGCTCTTTCCACCACGCGCACCCAGGAGTAGAAGGCCTCCCTTCGGCGGATCTCTCTTTTTCCTGGGCAAGCCCCGACGCACATCATTCCACATGGCCTCAGTTAAAATGTTCGCTTGTCACACCACTCGCGGAAGACCTTGACGTTTAGACGCCCATCAAAAACAGACGAACACGCCACTCTTAGGCAATCCTTGAAGTGCCTAACCTGTCTTCGGCTCTCTGATCGCAGAATCTTGCTGATTCTTCTCGATGTCCTTCCGAGGAGGCAACCACCAGCACACAAGCAGAACTTCCACAGGGCACTGTGCATTCCTCAGGAACCAGCTCAGCTTGCGGGCTCTGCATTCGCCAGACCGCGATAAACGGCACCACGAACCGCCGGGTTAGATAAGTCAAAGTTAGGACATGAAGAAAAGAAGGCCGGAAGAACTAGAAATAAAACTGAAGCATAACTGCGATTCGGCCTAGTTGGAATCTATCCATCCTGAAAATGTATGCGCAGGCGAAACAGAGGACAAAGAAAGGAAGACAAACTGGCGCAATCTAACAACTGATTTATTATTACTCGAAAAAACATTGACTTTATAACCCTCGGAACAGCGCTCCCTGGTGACATACACAAAAAAAACACACACACTGCACTGCGCACTGACGACAACGTAAACAGTTTCATTGATTAACAGACAAAAGCGCGATTTCTTTGTTGTAAAGCTACTGAAGGGTGGGCAACACAGTTGTGCTTTTCTTGTCTATATGATACGCCTCCATTCATCTCCCTTGACGTCTTGTTTCTACCTATCCATACACAAAGGTAGTGTCGCTAAAGCACGGAGAGCATGCGCACTTATTGCAATGCATTGCCAAATGGTGTTCAGGCCGACCTTTCAGGCTTGACATATTGCTCTCTTAGCCTGTGTTAATGCACCTGCCAGTCTGCCCTATATATACACCCACCCGCATGATAAAGGTATGCAATGACAACCCCACACTGTGTGCACATTCAACAAAACCTGAGCTTATGTCTTATGCTACAAACTCTATGTGCGCTGGTCCCTCTGTCGCATTTTCGGTTGACCAACGCGCACACTCCTCCTATTTTGTTTTTGGCCGAAAACACCACTTTCACATCATACTTTCCAGCCGCCTTTTTAATCTATGTGAAAGCCTATGTACATAAGGACGCTACTACCTTAGAGCTAGAACTAGTCATCCCACCTGTTTCCAAACAAGGCGCCGTTTCCCGTCTGAGCTTCTTTATTAACCTAGTGCCTACGGCCAACATCACAGAAAATGGGTACCCCTCGTCCTGGAGCCTAGAGACCTGTTCATGAAATGACTCATGAACAGTATGGAAAACAGGATTTAACCAATGCAGACCGAAAACAATTGGATAATTCCATTCTTGACCAGCTTAGAATGACATGAAGCGAAAACTCATAAGCGGCTTTCCGCCCTAGGCGAAAAGGTCCAACACACATGATCTGACAAAAAGTCCAGCTTCAAATCCAAAAACTGTAGCTTATTTTCAACCGGTACTTCCGAAGTAAATGTCAACCCTTTCCTAGAGAATTAAAAGCATTCAATACCGAAACCCTGAAGTCCTCTTTTTGCACATCGCACCCCCAACACCAAGTAGTCATCAACATACCTGAAGACCTTGTAGACTACACCTTGTAGGCAAAACGACAAGTCTCTATCTATGCTGCCCATGAAAATGTCACTAAGGACCGGCGCTACCTTTGACCCGATGCATACCCCCTTCGCCTGATGAACGTCTTATCCCTGAAACCCACGTGAGTGTTCTCTAAATAAAAGCTCAGAAGCTCAAGAAAAAGACTCGACGGGCATACCACAGTGTTGCGAAACGTCACTTCGTTATTTTCTGTTATGCACTCTAGGACACAATGCATTAAAGGCACATGCGGCAACGAGTATACAAGTCCTGAGCGTCAATGCTGATACCCCAACTGTTTTTTCTGTTATCTGATGCAAAAAACCCCGTGATACCCTCA
>WOVY01004660.1:0-72500 GCA_013436015.1 Rhipicephalus annulatus
TCGCATCGTTCGGACCCTTGATATACCAACGTTTAAAGTTACCCGGCTCGTTCGTACAGCTCATCTCGAATATAATAACATTACGAGTGGCCTTAAAACGTTATCTTATTTTTTTTATCCTCGCTGTCGGGTGACGTACGTCGATATAACATTGCGTACCTTTCAGCAGGGTCAATGCACGGTGCGCCCTCGCTCGTCTCCCAGTCGCCGCCGTATTGCAGTCACATAGAGTAGGTGACTGATGAGGAGGACAGCATATATACCTGACAGCGCGATCGCTTGTCGTTAAGACCAAGCATATTCATACTGGAAAAGGGGCTCCTCCTTCGGACGTCCGGTAGCATCTTGTTTTTATGGCCGTCTCACTGTGCGGCACTGTTAGCCGCTTGCTGTTATCTACATGCATGGAACGGTCACTGTCGCACGCAATAGATGCGATGATGCAATCAAGCCGCCGAGAAAAACCGCACCGTATTCAACGTCATACGTTGTCGGCCGTACACACGGTTGGCGTGTTCGTCGTAAAGGCGGCTGCTTCGATTGTTGAAAGCTCCTAAAACCTGTTTCGACTTCATGCGAACGTCACTTGGTGGCGGTTGTTACAATAAAGCATTGTGCGCAGTCGTAATGTGTCCGCCGCAGATGTGGCTATCGGCAATACAAGTGCTATAAATCAACAAGGGTCTGCCTACATATATCACAGCAGCATCGTTTCCTACAAATAATGTAAACCGCACTGATTGTACATGGCACATGGTCTTTCTAACTGAGGGTTCCCTTTCCAAGCAGTCAAAGCAATGCTTTCGTCTCTACTTCGAGCACTTCTGCGCGTCTTATCAACAGCCGGCTTTAGTTCCAAACGGCCAGTCTTCATGCAGACGACGAAGGTCGCGTACATTGAACCCGGGGTTGCTCAAATGGTTAGAATATCAGACTGTTGTTCACGCAATGGCATACGACTGGGGTTGCGTGTCAGAAGAAAGACAATCAAGTTTGAACCGGGAGAAAACACTGTTAATCTGCCCTTCAAAGTCTGCGTTTACCCCTTTAGGGGTCGAACCTCGTACGCGTATGCCTGCCTGTAGCTCGCGTGTCGCATTATACTGTGTGTACTCCGATAGCACAGCGACATGTGGATAGGACCGCTAGGCACGCCTAGTCTAGGCCTCTTATCAAGTGCGTACACGTCTGTGATAAAGCACTACTGTGGAGACATTGTTTGCTCGTGATAAAAATAGCACCCACGCGATAAAGGCTGCCGTGCCCAAAAGTATTCGTTTTGGCGGTGAAGAAGGGCTGTGACAGTTGGTCGAGATCAACGAGAAAGGATTGCGAACACTGGTGTAAATCATTAAGGGGCGGGGGCAGTCCTGAGCCCCCTTACATTTAGGCTGGAACTATAGGGGAGAGAGAGAGACTTATAAATACATTGCAGGTGTCCCTGCTTCATAATCGTTTATTTTATTTCATTGCGTGATTTTAAGTTTGATCCAATAAAAATAAATTTATGGCCTGTCTTTATGAAATCTAAATGGCCGCCATGACAAGATTTGTCTCCCCTATCGCGATTTTTCTGGATTTACGCCACCGATTGCAAAAAAAAACGGTAGCTGCACTTGAGATTGTTAAAACTTAAGGTGATTTTTGAAAACTGCGATTATACCTGATCAACACTGACACCCCTTCGCCTTTATCTGAAAATAAATTTAGCGTGTACCCGCCGTGAATCACCTGGTGGTCACGGTGTTCAACTGGTGACCCGGAGGTCGCGGGTTGGAATCCCGGTCGCGGCGACCGCATTTCGATGCAGGGGAAAGGCTATACCGAGCTCCTTGTGCTTACGTTTTAGGTGCGCGCCAAAGAACATTTACAAAGGCCTCCGCTATGACGTCTCTCATAATTGCGTCGGTGTTCTGAGACTCGAAATCCCTACAATTATTACTTGTTGAGAAATTCAGCGTGGCGGTTCTGATAGCTCAGAGAAATGCAAAATGGTGCTTTCGAAGCACTGCTTTGGTCTGCGTTCGCTGGCGATTCCGCGTAAGATCGGAAAGCAAGCCAATCGTCAAGCACGACCAGCGGCGGTTCGCAAAAGAGCATGGAATCTTGTCGGAGTCTGGGGCCCTTGCATTTTCACGTGCAAGCACTCACACTCCCGTGTATGAATCAGACCCGTGTGCAGGTCGTGACTTGAAAGTGCCAAATACGGTCCAGTCGACTGCTACTACTTTACACGGGCCTGTCGTACCAGATCGGCCGGCATATTGACCTTGTTACGCGCAAGGATTTCCAGATGAAGGTATAAAGAATCAGTTCATTTCATGCCCACGTTTACACGTAGTAAGAACATATATTGCAACGGAACAGCCGTATCTTGGCTGCACTTGGGTTAGAGAGAATATGCTAGAGGTACGAGTGCATAGATTCAGATTAAAGAACTCCAGATGGCCAAAACTTCCGGAGCCCTCACTGCAGAGTTTCTCGTAATCACATCGTGATTTCGAGCCGTAAAACCCGAACAATTATCATTAACCGAACAGCGGAGATTACAACACTATTATGTCTATTCTGTAACGTTTCGACACTCACAAGCGTTTAAGTGCCACTATATAAATAGACAAAAGTGGTACTACAATATCGCATACAGTGCCTTTATATCATACGAGATATAGGTAAATAAATAGGCCTTGCAACACTTTTCGAGCATAGCCAGAAAACAGTGCTCAGTTAGGTGACTGATTACCGCCAAAAAAACTGTCCGCCACAATGTATAGATCATCCGGGCGAAGACACTACTCACATTTTTCATCTTGCATTAAAATGTGCGTTTTCAGACCTTGAAATATCTGCACGTATACAATGTGGCTCCGCTTCTTACCAAGTGATTATACATTGGGCAAGCTTTTAGAAGTTACCTTGACAGCTCGACATCATGCGAGGAAGAGTGAAATAAGCAGCACATGCCTTTATTTTCAGTTTGTTGCTGAAGAAAAAAACTAAAAAAACACATGGACACACAAACGCGTAGATAGAGAGAGCAAGCGAGCCTGAGAGAGAATTTTATTTTATGTCCTTCCTGGTTCCAAGGTACAGGTGATGAAGAGGACAGGATGAACGAATGAAAGAGCTTTTTGAAGTCCAATGTGAACAGGAGACATAGAGACATTTTTTTTTATTAAGGAAACTACTTTAAATGTGTATACTTTTTGCGCGGAGTACATTGAAGCACCGTTTGTTTTTTGTTTTCTGCTGCGTGATCTCTTTATCGAATTGAGTGGGCAACCAGAGTGTATGACGAGCTCTAGGTTATTAAAATAAGGCTCCATATATACAAACCGCATAGAGACCTGGTGCCAACCACAGGGACGCGATGAGCTATCACCATCAACGCAACTCAGCGAGGCCAACCCTGGATTTATCCCTAGGGCTTTATGCTCTCTCATAGTAGAGTACCAAGTACTCTAAATCGTTAACAACTTTTTTCTAATCACACGCCTGTGGCACGGGAATGGCACGCCGCCGGAGGTGACTCCCAAGGAACTGCGATGCAGACTGGTCTGTTCTAGGGCCCTCAAAAAAAAAAAAGTCTAACGTGCGGGCTCCTCCTGACTCGTCTTCGAGAGTCTCAGCTGTCCGGCAGCCACTGCACTGAGGTCACAAAATATCGGGAGGATGGGAGAGCCGTTATAGACGTAAACTTAAAAAAGCAACGTGTTACCTTATGCATTTGTCTGAGAGGACTCGAAGATGCAAACCCTCTTCTTATTCTCCATTTTCTTCTCAATTGGTTGTAATGATTACAATGACGTTCGCTGCGGTGGAACAGAGGGGATGGCCCACGGCTGCTAACCCGATGGGGGCTAGATTCTAGAGGGCCGTGTACTGTCATCATCATCAGCCTGACTACGTCCACTGCAGGACAAAGGCCTCTCCCATGTTCCGCCAGTTAACCCGGTCCTGTGCTTGCTGCTGCCAATTTATACCCGCAAACTTCTTAATTTCATCTGCCCACCTAACCTTCTGTCTCCCCCTAACCCGCTTTCCTTCTCTGGGAATCCAGTTAGTTACCCTCAATGAACAGCGGTTATCCTGTCTACGCGCTACATGCCCGGCTCATGTCCATTTCCTCTTCTTTATTTCAACTACGACATCCGTAACCCCCGTTTGTCCCCTAATCCACTCTGCTCTCTTCTTGTCTCTTAAGGTTACACCTACCATTTTTCTTTCCATTGCTCGCTGCGTCGTCCTGCACTGACAGTACGCTGGGCGTACTGTCAGTGCAGGACAGTACACTGCACTGACAGTACGCTGGGCGTACTGTCAGTGCACGTTAAAAAAAAACATCGGATGATCCGAATTTCCGGAGCCCTCAACATGTGAAGTCAGGTTATGTCATGTCATATAATTATGTCGTGATGGCCTCACTGGTGGCGTCATCGCACGTTTATTTTATGCATCACTCGCGCCGATGCCGCCGATGATCACTTCAAGCGTTCCGTCAGGCATCCAAGGCCTTTTCTTTAATCGGTGTCTTCTCATTTATAGCGTGACAGCAGAAACCACAGAACTGGGTTGATTGGCTGAACATGGGAAAGGTATTTGCTCTGCAGTGGGCGTAGTCAGGCTGATGACGATGATCATGATCTCAAACGGGTAACATCGAAAGATGGTGATGTCTAGTATTTTGTACAACGCTCGTTCTGGTTAGCGAGTTTATTATATTTTTTTCGGGTTGGTCGATTTGAAATCTCGCCTCTTCACGATCGTGTGTACACGTTCTCACCGTGACTTCCCGGCAGCCGTAATCGTGAGGGCGACCCCGCATGTGCGCGCGGCGGACGCCGTTATGTAAGCGGTCAGCGCCAAGTGTTGCCGAGGCCGAAGGAGAGCGCGCTTCGAGGTCATCGCAGCCATGCGTGGTCAGGCGTCGTCATTGGCGCCGGCCTTACACACTTTATATATATAAAGTGGACCCGCAACACGGGAGCCTGTCTGGCCCGCCTCCGCTGGGGCCTTTCCCCGACGCCCTCTTCAAAACGACAGCAGCGACCGGGTCGCCGGGATCGTGTACACACATACACTCACACCTACGCGGCTATACCATATACGCTCGCTGATCTGCATTCGGCACTTTTCAGCCGGTGCGTACGTTTTCTCGTGCTTGATGATGATGATGATGATGATGAACCTTTGGCTTTGCTGGCACTCGCCCACAAAGGGGGATCGGCCAAGAACCGGGCGGCAGGATCATCAATTGTGTTCAGCCAGGCATTAAGCTAGCCTCGTAGCCGTATATAATAACAATAGGCTAACAGGGTAATCTCTTTGTTGCCCTTATGTACTCGCACACAGCAGAGAAAACCTCCCTGTGGCTATAACCTAATGTAATCCCTCCGAAGGATAAAATTAATTCCACGTTTATTTTTAAACCTAGCTTCTCAATTGGTTCGACCAAGTATCTTTTCCTTTTATAAGCATAACGTTTATAGGATAAAAAGAAATGATCTATTGATTCCGATTCCTTGCAAAAGAGACACAACGGGGATGCTGTTAGTCCAGCTTTATGTAGGTAGTAATTAAGATGCGGAATTCTGCATCGTAATCTGGTGATTGTGGTTTTTAACTGCCGAGATACACACCCCTGTTTGTTCCAGCAATATCTTAGATCGTGCTTTTCCGTGAATTCGTGGCTCGTGCACCTGCGTATGTGTACGTTTACGGATATGTGTGCATTGTATGTTTCTGAATGTATACAATACTTGCTTGCAAATACAGAACCGTCTATTGGAAAGCGCTCGGCATGACTATAATTTATGATGCGACGTGTCAGTTCTAATCAGATGACATTGTGCTCGCTTGTTCTCGAACGGCGCTTATAAAAGTCACGTTAGAATTCTTCTCGCATTGCTTTGACGAAGCCTGGCTCACCGGTCGGAAACGTTGCATACATATATCGTCTTTCCAGGGTACTTATATAAGTGCGCTGTGTACGAGGGCTGGGAAAGTTGCTTCACGTGTGTGCTTCGCGAGAACTCGTGCTTCACGAAATCGCATTCCAGTGGAAGCGTCGGAAGGCCTGACTGCATGCGCGTTGGGTGCTGCCTTATTGGAAGGGAATAAACGAGCGCTTCAGACAGGACGAAGTGAGTGCGACAGCTACATCGCCGTGTATATCATCACTTTGTGCTGTCTGAGAGCGGTTTTTTTAATTCTATCCCAGTGTGTTCCTACTATAGTGCTGGCGCAATTCGCCGTGAACGAGGGGACGAATCAGCAAAGCATTCTCCGCGAATATCGAGAATAATGCATTATTCCGATGCTCGGCAGCGGCATTAGAGACGCATTACTATCAAAGATTTTCTGCGTTCTGTCGCGCGGATCGAAGAAACACCCAGAATACCGCTTTGATTCGCCCTATACCTTCTTTAGTCACTCGCACCATCACTGGTACGGCATACACAATGCATGTTTTCATCGAGACCACCTTGCGTGTTACTTTGTTCTTTTTTAACTAGAGACAGGTTTAAGCGATGTATGGGGAGCCGCACTACGTGGAGTCGTCCAGGTACGTCGGGCTAACCCTCCTGTGGCATCATCACCGCCACTGTACCAAGGCCGTAACTAGAGGGGGGGGGGGGGAATTTGAGGGAGTTTTGACACTCCCTGTATTATTTTAACTTTTCAGGTGATACTAACGTAGGGGCGATAACATTGCCATTACATCGATCATCAGTTGTCAAACTTGGTCGTTCTACAAAACTAACTCCCCCTCTCCCCCCGAAAAAAAATCGTGGGTACGGCTCTGACCATAACCATCGTGGGCCCTCTGCGGTGTGTGGCACTTGATGTGAGAGAATATTGTGAGAGTGTGATGTGAGAGAATATTATTGAATAGCGCGTGCTCCTCAAAAGAAACAGCTGAGCTTCAAACTTTGTGCTCTGGGCAATCAACCACCGCCACTATAGGGACGATACTTATGTCAGAGCCTGTTAGCGAGCTTGAAAAGACATCTTTTTTTTCTTTTACGTACGAACACAAGAGCTCGGAAATTTATTATACGTGCCATGTATATGTATAATGTATACTGCCCGCTTTACGCACCCTCCCAGCTTCGTTGTTGTTTATTTGTGTGTACTCTAAAGGTTAATTATTACAGAGTGCTAAAGTGCCGTCTTCGCTATAAATAAATTACCTGTTCGTTGATTTTTAAACGAGAGGCGCAGTGCATTCACGTAAGCCAAAGGTGGTTAAAAGCACTACGCCTTTAAGCTCTGTAGCCCCTTTCCCTACAATACTTCCCGCTAAAAGAAAAAAAAAAACGTAAACGCAGCTCGACGAATAGCGCATCTCTCAGAATATGCGAGAGCACATTGCACGCGGTGGTGCTTAAACGAATCGCCGCTCTGCACGTGAAGCTGAATCAGGTACAGCTCATCTCCGAATGCTCGGTCTTCGTGCAATAAACGGGCCGACATGCCGGCTGTCGAATTACCGCCGATTTTTGTTCTTTGCTCCCTGTCGTTTCCTGCCAGTCGTGAGGCCGGATATGTCGATGCCCGTGAGAGTTTGACCTGCGCCACGCTGTCGATTCCTGCGCGCTGTGCTTTGGCGGCGGCGGCTGCTGCATCCAAATGCCTTCCGTTTCGCTTACGACATCCCTCTCGCTCGGTCTCTACGCGAGACCCACCAGCGCTGCGTCTTCCACGCCCAACAGGCGACGTGCAGGTATATACGGTGGGCACGACCCTCCCGATTGGCCTATACAGTGATCTCTATCAAGTAGAGACAGCTATATCCAATTGCGTTGGCTCAGCAGTAGCAGCAGTGGCGTAGCCAGGAGCATTTTAAGGCTAAAGCCTCGAGCTGTGTCAGCAAATGCAAAAATTGACCGTCCTGTGAACACAAGTGCTGCAAAACCTCTCCACGCGATGACGTCGCCATATGAAGTCATCATGACGTCATATCGTCAAACGCAATACCACAGTTACATCATCCTGACATCACCAGATCGCTTCATCTCTTGGCATCGTCGCTTTGTCAAAAGCGGGTGGATCCCGGAAGCAGTGCCAAGCCTGAAGAAGGTGCAGGGTGCTTTTAATGCCTCCGATTTCGGACGCAGTACACAATTTCGTCAGCAGAAAAAAAGCCTTGGAAGGTGCGGCGAGAATCAATTAATTGACCGAGAATAAAAAAAATGGCGGCTTTTGCCTTTGAGTCGTCTTGGAAGAATGCTTGAGACATCCTGTGTGTTTTTCGGGGGGGGGGGGGGGGGTGGAGGAACGCCCCTACATAAACCAGCTCTCACGTAGGTCCCTGCATGGTGTGTGTGTGTGTGTGTGTGTGTGTGTGTGTGTGTGTGTGCGCTTCAGGACCGTAGCCAGCGAGTGCCCTAGGAGCCCCCCAAATTCGAATGAAAGGGATGGACCATCCCGCGTCCCTTCCACCTTCCACTCATTCCTGTGCGTTTGCAACAAGCCTTCATTGAACTAGCTGGCTTTGTCCGTCACGTTCAATGCCGTTAGACAATATCGACCAAGATAGAGGGTGCTCGACGGGTGAGGGTGTTGCACTTGGAAGAGGGGGGGGGGGTGCTTAATCGTCGTCTTCCGACCAGGGGGAGACTGGGGACAGCGCAAGCGCGCACGCGTTGTTAGGCGGCGAGTGGTTCGACGACGCCCACCGCCTCCGCAATTATACGGCACGGCCTCGGCGCTTTAATTGCTCCGTAGACGAGTCGCCAAACGAACGCGCGGACATGTATGGCGAAGCGAGCAGCCCCGACGACGAGTGGCGTCGTTTGAGTGCGGGGCGACTTGTCGCAGAAGCTCGCTGAATACGTTTGAGTCCGGCTGCGGAATGGTGGCCGAACTGGTTCGTTCGTCCCTTTTCAAGCTGTGCGTAAAATGAGACGAGATGGAAATAGGCGGAGAGAAGGTATATAGAAAGTTAGACACAATTTAACCAGGGGCTAACGGAAGATTGGTAAGGACATCCAGATTGTTAGTGACGAACGCTGTCTATCCAGCTGGGTCAATTGTGATTGTGCCTTCTTAAAAATTCATTGGAGAGAGAATGAAACAAAATGAGGCTGTATTGGTTTTGTGTCGTGACTTTAGTTAATCGAAAACAAATGAACCTGTTTATTCTCAACAGCGTTCCAAACACACTTTCTTGATGGTTCCATAGCATTTTAAGCATTTTAACGAAGCGACATAGATCATTACTAATAAGTAAACTTCGTTACTAGGTTGTCTTAGCAGCGTTCCGCGATGAGGGCATAGATCGTTAAATAAAAAAAAACTATGGGTCAAAACATCCACATACGAACACAAGCACGATGTCTACGTTGCTTGATCAATATTGCTATGAAGCGCGTACAGGACCGTCCAATGTTAAAGGGAACACTCAAGTTATCACCACCAATATTGCTGGCCCTGTAACAGAAATTGGATAAGACAACAATCTTCGTGCATGTCACTAGCCTGTCAAAAGAAGTCGGAACTGTCAACCATCAGTAGTCTTTTGCAAATCAAGGCCACTATGCTTCTGTAAGATAGAGAAACCTAAACATGCCGTGCACGCATCTGTAGAAACTTGCATCTGAACAAAAGTACCTCTATTTTCAAACTTCGAATGAGAAGAGGATATCTTTATTCACGTGATCGTATCGATGCCGCACCGCTGAGGGATCAGCGTACGAGATAAGTCAGCAAAAGGTCAAAGGAAAGCTTTAGCGAACTCACAGAAATGCACTTCAGTCATCTGCACAAGTTTTACACTAATTGATTTACTGGTCATCTCTCGTATCGGATAATAAAAATTCAGTGCTCTGGTTTCACGAGCCAATACCAACATCACAAAGCGGGTCCTAGGAGGCTACTAACTTCAACCATCTTTGATTTTGAAAAGACTAGGCGCTCTTTTCGGCTGGTCAATTGGTACCTGTTCACAGAAAACGAGGAACAGCGCTGACCAAAGTACAAGTACAGAGGCGTACCAGGTGCTTGATCCGTCTCCCACTGTTCCTCGTTGTGCCCGATGTTTTTTTATGTCCATTTATATCTATAGGTACACGTGTGTTCCAGTACTTCACCATCTTAGGAATGTGGCTGGTAGAGCCTGGAATCGAACCCGCGTCTTCGTGCCTAAGCGGGTCACCAGCGGCGGTCCCGCACAGGAAAATAAGTTTTTTTTCTCCAATGCATACAACGTTCTTCGTGGCCTGTTCCGTTCCCATTCAACGCTGTATGATGATTTACAGCCAAAAACATGGCTTTATTATAGAGGCAGCGCTCTCAACTAAGTTTTATATAGTATTTAAGAAGCCGTATATAAATGTACACATTGTGTATCTGTAATACACCATACATGCATACTAAAAGTGCTTATTAGCATTGACTAGTGTGGGCTAAATTACGGCCAATGTCGATTAATGCTGGCTGTCCGCTGCACTTAACGTCAACATTAACTTCGTTGAAACTCACTACAACAATTAGCTATCCACCAGTCTTTATTGTAAAGCGCTACCGTATACCGTCTGAAACTTGCCGGTCTGCAGTTATAGCTCCTCCGAGGCGACTGTCTAGTGATCACCAAGCATGTCCACGCACCCGCATGCCCGCGGCGAACCAGGAAGACAGGCTATCGGACGTGCATTCAGAGAGCCGGCTTTCTTGGCCCGCTTTCAGCGCCACCAGTAGACGGGGGCGCAGCGTGAGCACGCACCGATGCTCAGCACGGCGCGCACAAAAGAGGGCCGACCTCGTTGACCGCGGGACTTTGGCGCGCCGTGTATCCACGCCCACTTACTGAACGGTCCACGAGTGATCGCGCGAGAATAGCGCGTACATACGAGGAGGAGTGGGTGCAGCGTACAGTGTGTGTGTGTGTGTGTATATATGTACGCGGCACGCCGGGTATAACCGTTCTTATGTGGAGGTGTACAGAGAAACCGAGGCGGCTTCAGTACGAGTCTGAGTGAAAGGAAACGCTCTCTGTGCTGCGGTGAGACAACAAGCAAACGTTTTCCGGGGCAAATGAATTGGGTTTATACCATATGTGTACACCGTCGCCACACGACGCGCTTTACTGCTGCTACACTCGCAGTTTTTTTTTTTGTCTTCTTTTCCAATGTCAATTCGGTTCCGTGCATTGTCCTTCTCCGTTCTACTGATCGACCGGCAGCGCTATGACAGGATTGGCAGGACCTTGTTTTTGCGAAGCGTTCTGTATCTTTATTTATTTGGAAAGCTTGCCCTTTGACTTTGTAGTAGGTGGTGCCAAGAATACACGTGCATATTTGCTTCGTGTGCAATGATAGGTGGTAAGGTTCACGGATCTACTGGTCGAAGTCAGGGCCAGGTCAGAGGCCCCGTTGCTCGAAGGTGGCGAAGACGGTTTAGTGCCAGGCCAGTGCAAGTCCACAACAAGAGAGTGGCAGTCACGTCATGCATTGGGGCGTCCCAAATTGGGCGCGATGTAGCGTATTGGCCGCGGTCTATAACGTTGCGCGAGTGGTCACGGATGGGCTATGCTCAACCCCGCCTACGAACGCGTTTGAAGATGCCAGTGCGCAAGCCACTCAGTCAGGCCTTATAAGGCGTAACGAAATTCTTTTTTACCAAAGCGCAAGTGCACAGACGATTCCTACGGATAAGGTCCTGGCTTCTTGCTGAACACCGGGGTCGGTTAAACAATGAATCACCAATACAAGTGATGGCGGCGAAAGGTGAAACCGTTAAAGCGAAATCATGTTGGTTTAAGGGTTTTTCTTTCTTTCTCCCATAACGCTCTCTCTTTTTAGACGAATTCGCTACACATATTTGCAAACGATGCTTCTCTTTTTATGTGTCCTGAAGTGCGAGTCCGGGCTGTCTACCTTTTTGCCTTATATCTGGTTCCTTGGGCCGCGGAAGCTGCTTGAGAACAACATTTAGCCAATACCCCCGAGCACACTACGATTTCTGTGAAGTATGTATGTATGGGAATTTAGTTAAGGAATTAATTCGACTTTCTTTTCTTTCTTTCTTTCTTTCTTTCTTTCTTTCTTTCTTTCTTTCTTTCTTTCTTTCTTTCTTTCTTTCTTTCTTTATCTCTTTTTTCACTTTGTTTGTTTCTTTCTTTTTTCTTTTTCTTTCTTTGTTTTTCTTTCTCCCTTTATTTCTTTCTTTCTACAGTCAGACTACCCTAACCTGCGGCATCTCCCGCATCACCTTCCTTCCTTAGCCGGCCAGGAAGGAAACAGCGTTCTTTTAATCCGTCTGAGATCTACGCTGCACAAGTCCAGACACCTGCTCGATGCAGGGGCACCGCGAAACCTCTTCCGTAGCGCACGCGGTGCGCCAAATAGTTCTATAAACGGCAAGCGGAGGCCGGGGTGCGCGCATTGCAACCGTGGCACGGTGCATGTCAGGATCTCGATCCGCGCGGGACGTTGAACCTTTCCGAGCCCCTAGTGGCGGCGGCGGCGACTTCTCAGTGCCCGGGCGGGCGGGCCTGCTGGTGAGCGCCGTGTGATCTCGAGGCACAGATCCGCTATCGAGGTGCACCGACCGTGGCGGCTGCCGGCTACAGGGCACAGCGCACCAGCACACCCCTCGGTCGCCAGCGAGGCCAAGGCATGCAGCAATGCTCACCCGATCGGAAAGTGCGCCGTATCACGTCGCTTATTATAACGCGGGTTGTATACAAGGCGCACTTAGCGCCAACCACGAACCTGCCTTGGCTGTAAAAGGTGACGTGCCCAGAAAAAAAGAAAGAAAAAGGAGAAAGGAAGAAAGATAAGGAAAGGAAGAAAGAGAAGGAAAGGAAGAAAGATAGAGATGCAGACGGACAAATAGAAGAAAGAAAGAAAGAAAGAAAGAAAGGAAGAAAGAAAGAAAGTGGAAGGACCTGGCGGCACGATTGTTTCGAATGTCCGGCATTACAGGACAAAAGTGCGTGGTAGAATCGTGGCTCCTCCTTTGTATTTACCGTCACCGATGCGCTACAGCTTTATACTACTTCTTCCACGTGTTCAACTATAATTACAGCTATAACTGTAGCTTTTCTTTTTCGTACGCTCAACTGAGTTATATAGATGCGTGCAGCGCCCGCTTATGTAGCATTGGGGCTGTCGTAATTCCAGTGTGTGGGGCAAGACGTAATAATAGCAATTAAAAAGAACGCTTCCGGAGCCATCACGTACAGTGCTTCGCGTTAACAAAAAAAAATGTTCTGGCGATTGTCGGCGCGGTTGGTGTGCTCTCGTTCGCGACATGCATCATGCATGCATATATACTTACAACCGGCGATGTATATATACGTCCGGTGAAGAGCCGCTACATAAATGAGGAAATGTGACGAAGGTGCGAATTAGCGACGTCTAGAATGTATCTTCCGGGTCCTTCCCGTTTTAGAGAAGACATGCTGTCACGTTGCCTGATCGCAGACTCTATAACAGTAACCGTGGGTAGTGCCGCATCCACTTACGTCAAAAAAGCGTTACGTGAACTAGACGACTTAAAACTATCCTTAGCGCTCCCCGGACGCAAAATCGTCCTCCCTCCGCAAGACCTCCTCTCCATCTGTACCTCACTATAAATAAACTACGAATGTTAGCCGGGAAGTAAACGTGACGAGCTTTGTTGAAGAAAGAATAGAGTAACGATAGCATACTGCTGAGACGCGTGTCTTTTCGGAGCAAAGTAATTTGGTGTGATGTAACAAACAGAGACTCCGCCCGCGCAGCCAGCTATAGGCGTTCGCACAACAACCAACCGAAAAACCGAACTACCAACCAAAAGCAACGAACCTAAACTGACAACTCAAGAGGGGGAGAACAGAACAGCCGTCTTGACGAAGGGTGCAGGGTAATTCATATTTAAGAAGCTCGAAACGCTGTATACGTACGATGCCTTGAGATTTCAACTCTACCGGTGAGTGAGAAAAATCCCAACATCATATTATTACTCCGACGTAAAAGAATCATTTAGTAAAGGTCAACCGTCCTACATTCAGTACTGCACAAACTGTCCACCATGACAATTTTGAATGACGCGAGAGGCACAGCTGAAATCGATAAACAGAGAGGCAAGCTGGTTTTAGGAAAATGTGTTTTAAGTGGGAATTTCGCTTGACAGGTATAAAGTAGCCCATTAACCGCATTAAAGAGATCGGTGAGGATATTTACCTCGACAGTCGACACGAAGACCATTGTCAAATAAATAAAACGGCTGTGCAAGTGCACCTTCAGTCCCAATGTTTCGGTTATGGAGTCCAAATAAAAATTGCAGCCGATGAAAACAATTCTGATTCTTCCGTCTGTGCGCAGAAATAAATATTTTTTTTTTGTGCGTCGACGGATACGGTTGTCATAGACAAGGCAATAGAGTATACAGTGCGATATTCTGAATTGTAAAAAAAAAGCCTAATGTTTGCGAAGAGATCGGATTAACAAGAAAAAAAATAGCAATAAACAAATGTTTGCGAAATAGCTATTTTAGGGGCTACTATGAAATACGATAATTAATAATGACTCAATGGCTGTGCTTGGCAGGTAGTGAAACCCGCAACGTGTCAGTGCACAGGAAAGACAGACTGGAATCAATAACACACCATAATGTCCTCAGTTGCAATACGGCTTTCTAACGAAACAGTTTAACGATACAGCAAAATATTCATGCAGAAACAAACATTATTGGAGTTAAGGGAGAAGACAGCGAATAAAAAAAAAGAAAAAATTCGGTTCGCGAGATCCAATCATCTCGCTTTCAGTATCTTACGAAATATTCACCATGACGATTTCGAAAACACAGGGGGCAGCTGGTTTTAGGAAAATGTGTCCTATATGGAAATATTACTTCATAAGTAATAAAGTAGCCCATCGCCCGTATAGTAAAGAGATAAGTGATAATATATAACACGCTGTAGGATGCACTATGCAATTAATTCAGCATAGGACTCCGACTCGAGTGGCACTATGCTCCTAAACACGAGTTCAAAGTTGCGACGGCTCAGTGGAAGCATGTGGCGACGTATTTTCTATCTTGCGTCTTATCTTAAAATCTCCGCGGGAGCGCTTAAACGGGAAGGCATTCCCTTCGCAAGAAGGAACACAGACGCTCTTTGTCGCACGAGTCGACTCCCAGTACGCGCGTCTGCGAACAAGTGAGCGAGCTGTTTGTTTAAAAACAATATTTGTTCGTGCACTGGAAGAGTCCGCGGTGTGTCGCATGAACGACCGTCGTTGTGCGGCTCACGCCCACGTATAGGTACTAGCACAGCGGCCACACACGTGACCGAGACTTCACGACTACGGCCTCGCGCTGCCGTCGGCGAGCAAATGTTCTGTGGCGATTCCTCCCTCCCACTTTCCGGGAAACTTAAAGGCACGACGTACGTCATGAATTCCTGATGGTGTCGCGTGCTAGGGCCTATATATGTCTATACAAATAAAAACAGGTGTGTGACGCGGTGAAGTGGTTATGGGTCTCGGCTCCTGACTCGAAGGTCGCGGATTTGATCCTGGCCGTGGTTGTCGCATTCTGATGGAGAATCAATCAATCAATCAATCAATCAATCAATCAATCAATCAATCAATCAATCAATCAATCAAATAAGAATTCCTTACAATTTGCTGGCGGTCCTTCAGGTTAGAGAAATGCTGAGAACCGCGTGCTGTGCCATGTCAGTGCGTGTGAAGAAACACCAAATTGTCGAAATTTCCGGAACACTACACCACGGCATCTCTCAATCATATCCTGGTTTTGGGACGTAAAACTCCAATTATTACTAGATAAAAATGGGTTGCGTTGTGTTTTGAGGTAGCCTCAAGTCACAAGTTTCAGGAACCTTTGTTTGAACGACACCGATGCGAAAATATCAAAAGATAATGCGAAATCCACAACGTTGCACTGAAATACAGGAATTTGGTTTTTCGGCGGGAAATTTAAAAGACTAAAATTTGAGTTTCATTTTATGACAATTGTAATTCAGCACCAGATGGACAGTCATAGGCGTGCGCAAGTGGGGGTGACCCCTTCTACAAGGGTGGGGGGGGGGGCGCAAAGTTAGCCCATACACCGACTTAATAGGGAGAGGGGCGCTACAACCCCCCCACCCCCTCCTTTCCCTTGATGAGGAACCCTATGTGGCACAGGTTGATATGATCACCCACACAAAATTGGTTTATTCTGAAATACACACCACTTTCATACGTACCGTGATTTTTTGCCAGCCTCTGCAGGGACTTGTGGAGATCGTCGTGAAAATTGCAGCAATTTCGCGCAACCTGCAAGTTACTTTATTGCTTTGTGTGGCGCCACGCCATAAAGTCGTCATCAAACAACATCGCCCGCAGTTTGTATGAGCGGTGACGTTAGCGGAGAGTATTTTATAATTTGAGCTCCAAGTCTGCTGCAACCAGTGCTGCCGCGTAGCGGGAGCGACGTGAAACAGGGTCATCGATGCACGGCCTCAAAGAGCCTCGAGGGAGCTGAATGCTGTGCAGTTTCACCTAATCTACGAAGCGCTTTCATCATCGAATCTTTGCATCACCAATAAACCGGAATTTCATTCTGTCGAGAATGCGGTCAACAACTACTTCAAAGAAACGGAGTTTGCGCAGATAATATAGACCATGGGTATATAAATAGCCCCTGAGATTGAGCGGTGAATGCAACAATTTTCGGAGGCCACGCTTTGAGAAAGTGTTTTCTCCCAGCAGCACCCCATGGCAGCACTTGTGTTTGGAGCGCGAAGCTAAAATAGTCTCATTTTCTTGCACGAAGGAAGGGGATCCTGAGTGCTCGTTTCTTTTGTTTTGCCACAATTTTAATAATAAAAAACAGCATGTCTTCATTATTTTTTTTTTTGTGCACGAGGAGGTATTGTGTCTCAAGGTGTTTGCTTTGGTTTGTGTTGGTGAGTATCTCCATTTAGAACTTTATATGCATTTTACACATGTACAGAAAACATGCTATCATTCCGTAGTAAAGCGGGAACACGAGAAAACGAACTAGTGTGCCAAGAGAGATCCACATTCTTATCCATGTTCACTGCAATGCCTGACGCTACGGTAATTCGTTTCATCATTGCGTCCCCGTTCTATTAGGTCAAAGTATGGAGCAGACTTCGCGTCCCCCCCCCCCCCCCGTCCCACATTACGTGAATAACGGGGGGGCGGGGGTCGCGTTTACGTCTCAGTGACAAGTGAAAAACGCATACATAGTGTATGAAACTTGACAAAACTAGAAAGTGGCGCTACCGTACTTCGTGTTTTATTTGATTCGCTGTCGGCTTTAATAATTGTACGGAATTCGCACCCGCACCCAGTCAAATAAGATAATCGCACAACGTTGTACATCCGTGCTCGTTCGCTTCTTGGTGCGTGGGTGTAGTACCGTTCAATCACGAGTTACGAGCAACTAGCCCACGTTCCAGTCTTGTTATGCTGTTATGCAGGCATATATCAGACTGGACATCTGTCCTTCCTTCCTTATAGTGTGCATCCTCATACGAGAATTCAGCGCCCTATACTTGGCAACCATTACTAAGAACCAACTACAGCTGAAGGGAAACCGTCTATATTGTCAAGCGCCACGTTTAGCTGAACGAAATGATAGACGTGAAGTAAGAAGTGCGAGTCGTGAAGTCCCACGACTCGCACGGTGCCAAAATGTCGTGCGCGGTCGTAGTTCATGCGGTCCTGTCGATGTCCGCCAGAGTTCGGCCCTCCGTCTCCGGCGTGAGGCAGACGGCGACAGCGCACAGAAGCAACAGTGCCAACGCAAGCAGGACGGACATGTAGTCCATGCGCGCGAATGCCAGCAAGTCCTCGTCGTAGTGTAGCACGGCAAAGGCGAGTAGCCATCGCACGGCCCACACCACCGGGGCGCCAACGTAGTGCATGCACCCGGCGCCCGGACACATCTCGGCCGTAAGCAGTGCCGGCACGTGGCACAGGCCGACCGAGTAGCTCAGCACCAGCAGGTTCACCGAGTACACGGCCACCCAGCTGGTCTCGCTGGGCGATCCTCCGAGGTTCCACTGGCTGCGTGCAGTTGAGAATCAAGTATACACTCAAATCAGGTCGTATGTATACAGAATGCAGGGTGGCCATGCAGCTGACTCTAGCCACAGTTTCAACATATTCCGGCTCGCTGTTTGCTGGATGTATAGTTATACAGTTTCCAACTTTATATTTGTAAGACAGTAGTGATGTTTTTTGCTTCATACAGGTGCACGAAAAATGCGCGCAAGCTGGCATGTGACGTGGACTTCTTAAAATTTTGTAGTCATCACGCAGAAAAACACTAATGCTTAATGTAGAGGGACTGTCTAGCCATTGTGCGCAATAGTCTGAAACTTTTAATTGGAATTTCTTGCCCAGATTCGTTGCCTTGAAATGTAGTTATCGTTGCCCATTAAGCAATAACTTAAGGCATAACACACACAAAAAAACAACTCTGTGGCTTATTCCATATCATAATCAACAAGCTCTACTTAGTCTCATCGTCATAAACTGCGCCGGCATATCTTTGAACTACGGCTCGAGTTGGCTATGGCATTCCGAACAGGTGTGTAGTAGTCAGGCGACCTTTTCCGCTCTTTGTCGCTTTTCGTGTCGTGAACATGTGGCATTAGTTTGTCCAGCTTATCGTCTCTAAGGGGTAAGCACTAGACTTGCGAAATATAATTGGCGCGCTGATACTTCAACCTGATCGAGTGAATTGACTGCGAACCTCGAAAGAACCTTTGGGATATGATTTGGAAGCCAACCAGTCAATTTGTGTGCAGTATGCCCTACTATTTGTGTGCGCACTATTTGTGTGCAGTATGCCCTACTGAAAATCCTTCGTGAAACGTTAATAACCACCGTGTAGCAACGATGGTGCGCGTTCATTACATACTAACATTACATTGTAATTATGCACGTCGTGAAGACGAGTCAAATCTCAGAGCACTCATATATGATTATTTGAATATCCATTCAGCCAGCAAGTGCATGTTGTGGAACGGTTTGTGAAAGGTGTTAAGAGAGCTCGCCCAAATTAAGTGGGGCCACTCTACGCAAGTTAACAACGCCGGTTAATTGCGTGCTCTCTTCCGGAACTTCCCACCGTCCCACCTTCTTTCTGTCCTGCATCATACCTCAATTTCCAACACTGGCTGGTTATATCATTAACCTATTGCGTATATATGAGTACTTGAATCTGAGAACCGAAACATTTGGTGGAAACTGATGAATCGACCCAAAAGAAAAGTTCCCCTATTGAAACGATCCGTATGCGATGTCCAATAATTCCGTGTGTTTCCGTAAGAATACATATTTCCTATATATTTCCATATATTTCCGCAAGATTCTTACGGATACATACGGAATTATTGGACATCGCATACGGATCGTTTCAATAGGGTCACTGTACCGAAAATACAATACAAAGCGTTTGTTGCGGTGCAAGTTCGCTCATTACAGATTATTCATAAACAGGTGAATTGATACTTGACTCGGGCCTTCCTGCCCCCATAATCTGCTGGCAGCGCTTGTAAAAAAAAAAATGTCCGTTCCCTTACGCATTAGCCTTAAACAGCTCCAAAGCGAAATCTTTCTGTGTCTTGTCAGTCCATCACGTTGATCACACCGTCGCTCTATATATATACCTGACACGTCCAGTACCGCACGTGGTGTACACGAAACCTCTGCAGTCGGCCCGCCTTTGAACAAGGGGAGAGTTCATAATGTCACGATAAGTCACAAGTACTGGGGGATTCATTAAACCACCGGGTAGCTATCTCTAGGACGATGCGTCAGTCGTGGCTGGCTCTCGAGCAAAGAAGAAGCACGCGATCTTCTTTTTTTCTCCAGTGAGAGCCGCTCTCGCTGTCGACCCACTACATGCTGGTGGCAATATCATGACGCAATGATACGCGATGCCAAAGTAACGTTACACATTTTAGTGACCTGAGACGTCTTCATGGTGTCAGCTATGAATACGTGACATTTTGACGCGTTCCTCCCGGTGCCGGCTCCACCGATATTTCTTTTTTTTTAATTTGATGAGACGTCCATAGACGGGAAGAGAACATACTTATGGTCTATTAGGTATGCGTCATTCAATTGGGCTGTAGGGCAGAAAACACAGGAACCAAGGAACATACTGTTTCAGAACACAGGGCCAAGTAGCGCACGTCCTGTCCTCTTCCTTGATCTCTGTGTTTTCAGCACGATGGTTTCGCTGAACGTCTCAATAAGGTTATCGCCTTATAAGTAGTATGCATAATAATAGTAGTATACGCACCGAAAGGTCAGATACTGAAATGGCGGGACGACAACGAAGCACACGGCGATGAGCGCCGTAGAGACGCACAACAGGTGCCGCCGTCCCGCGGCTCGCGTCAGGGTGGCGAACACGACCACAAAACCTGTCTGCATGCTCGTCATCACCAGGGCGGCCAAGGGAGCGGCTATCTCGGCCACCACGCTAGCCATGGTCTGCATGCTGCGAGACGTGAACAGCTGCGTCAGCGACGCCCCCTGGAGGAGGTGCAGCACCAGGCACGCGCATAGACGCCTGCGAGTCGACAACGCGTCCTCAAGCGAAAACAGTGATGAATTAGTGCAGTGCGTTAATGCAAGATCACTGCTCTGTCTACGGCACTTGACTTCGAGGAAACGGCAAACGCTGTCCGTCTGTGCTTCATCGTTTTCCGTCTTTTATTTTCAGAATGAATCAAGACCGACTAGCCCGTGGCTGTATGTACGTTTTGCTATTTGCTACCTGTGTAATTTGTGTCATGTTTCGTAAGTCAAGGGTTCAAAGAGATATTCTAAGCTTAGCGTTACGCAGGGCACTCCGCAAACGTAAAAGAATTATGAAGGAGATCTGGCCCGTAGCCAGGATTTTTTTTTTTCGAGGGGGGATGGGGTGTTTGTTAAAGCTTTGACTATGCACAGGGAGACCAATATTCTCAGTAAGTGGTGTCCTTTGGTAACGTAACCTCTAGTGCTTAGCTGCTCCGCAATTCATAAGCCCTAATTTTTGTTAATGCGGCCTCATAAATTGTGAGGCCTACGGGACGGTCTTTCAGCTCTCCCATAATAGAGTACCAAGTACTCCAAATCGTTAACCACTTTTTCTTTAAACATAATTTTTTCATTATTTTCATTCACAATTAATGGCAGTAAGTAAGTTATGTTACTTTTTCAAAAAGCACGGATTTGCTTATAGTCTTCGTACTTGCGGGTGGTCAATCGCATTTGTAGCTTCGTTTATTGCTGTGTTTCGGTTTAGTTTCGAAAGGAAGAACGGACTTTTATGAACTTCGTGACCCGATTTCAAAATGGTAAGCCTAAAAGATTAAGGTGGTGAAGCGCAACTGCTCAACATTTGACGATCTTTGTTTCGTGACAAAGCAGCTTCAAGCCGCACGGAGCCGAAAATAACGTGAATTACGGAGACTTGGCAAATCCGTGTACTACCAATAACTTCCATGCTCGATGAAGCGCCATGCGTTTCAGCTCCCATAGACACTAGCGCCAGAGTTCCCTCTAGTGTATATTTAGGAAACTCTATGATGACGCCATGAAAACGTCACACAATGCGGCTATCTGTGAGGCGCAATTCATATGGTAACATCGCCACGTGATGAGTTCTTGCTTCACTTGTGTCGACGCTACCGACGGTTACTTTTTACCATAGAGTTTCATAATATACAGTAGAGGGAACTCTGGCGCTAGTGTCTATGGGAGCTGCAACGCACGCCGCTTCAGCGAGCATGGGAATGATGGGTAGTACACACATTCGTCTAATATTCGTACTTCTGGCCTGCTTTTGGCTCCATGTGTGTTCGTGTGGCTTGGAGCTGTTTCCTCACGAAACAAAAATCAGCAATTGTTCAGCGGTTGCACTTCACCATCCTATCTTTTTTTAGACTTACCTTTCCAAATCGGGTCACGAAGTTCAAAAAGTGCATCCTATCTTTTTTTAGACTTACCTTTCCAAATTGGGTCACAAAGTTCAAAAAGGTTCGTCCTTTCCTTCAAAACAAAACCGTACCAACAATAAATGAACCCGCAAGTACGATTCGCCGCCCGCAAGTACGAAGACTATAGGCAAATGTGTGTACTACCCATCATTCCCATGGTCGCTGCAAACGATCGCAGCGCCAGAGTCCCCTCGAGTTAACTTTAGGAAACTCTATGCTTTTTACGTTTGATGAGACATCCAAGGATTTCGAATTAAAAAAAATGCTTTACTTTTTAGAAGACCTGTATACTAGCCTGATAAATACGCGGCGTTGTGCCGGCGTCCTTGCCGAGCTTTCGGCAGCCTTGCTGTTGTGCCTGAACTCCTGCGGCAGGTCCAAGCCGTAGAGGCGAGCGGCTGCGGTGTCCGCGTCGTGTGTCTTTCCGTGGGCGTTCAGCCAGCGTGGACACTCGATCAGGTACCTCTGGACGCCCAGCATCGAGAGGGACGCCGCGGCCCATGCCGTGGCCTGCAGTCGCCACGAAAAGCCCTCCAGCAGGCAAGATGCCGCGATGCCGAAGCAGGTAGCCGCCTGGCGATGAAAGTATAGTAAAAAGAAAGAAAGAAGTGTAATGGTTGGAATAAATATCAAGCTGAATGTACGTCCCCTAGTGTGAAATCTTATGAAGTGCGTATAGCACGTAGTTCTTTAGAGACTGCCTACTTGTTACAGCTATATAAAGTACGCGTCCTCTGCCGTGAGTTCCGTCAGGTTACTTTCTGCAGTGACGACGGCGCAGGAGAGGGAGATTCTCGAGGCCTTAAACAAAATTGATTCCCTTTTATGATATGAACGTATGTTCCTTTTGATGATGCCCCTTTTTTAGGTTTATGATAAAGAACGTATGTTTGTAAGCCTTATCTTCCAGTCAATACTTGCGATTACAAAACTTCCGCCACAAGGTACATAGAAGGAAGAGCATAGAGGGAGTAGGGGCAATGGCAAAGGGCTGAAATGATGCCCTAAAGTTACGTCACCACAAAATTGTGGCGTGGCCATTTTAAAGACGATTGTCTTTCTTGGGGACCTTCGACGCAAAAAATTTAGTCTGTCTGTACATATGTTTAGAAAAAGTGGTTAACGTTTTGGAGTACTTAGTACTCGACTATGGCAGAGCCTAACGCCGTCTCGTGGGCCTCGCACAAACAACTTGAATGATTCGTCTGTTTGTCCGCCCTTAACGATACCCCAAGCGGTACCAATCGATACACCAAACGGCTGACCCTATCTGCAGCGCCCACCAATATTGCTCAAGCTTCAGCGTTCATACTTGTGCGATGGTCAATTAAAAAAATGGCAGCATATTCACGGAGTGAATGATGGAGAGCGGGGCGAAGCATTCGTCCGTCCATGCGTCCGTCTGTGTGACCGTCCATGCGTCTGTTTGTGCGCCCGTCCCTGCGTTCTTTCATGCATCCGTCCCTGCGTCCGTTCATGCGTTCATCCATGCATCTGTTTGTGTGTCCGTTCGTTCATCTATTCAACACTCCAAGTCCCACCATCTCGCATCTTTTTATCATATATTCCCCATATAGAAGCACCGCCATCCAGCGGACATTCCAAGGACTAAACGAGAGGTGGCACACGCACACTTTCTTACGGCCTGCGCTTTGGGTCCACTTCCCACCTTTAACCACCTCGAGTTCATGGTATATTCTAGTTCACTGTATTCATGGCACTGCGACCAAACGCTCGCTAAACGATAGTTATTGCGCGAGAACAAAACGACGACACAGAGACAAGAAGGACACGAAAGACACGAGCGCTCGTGTCTTTCGTGTCCTTCTTGTCTCTGTGTCGTCGTTTTGTTCTCGCGCAATAACTATCGTCATGCCATACCAACTAGCCCAAGCTGCCACGCTCGCTAAACCTTTCGAAAACCAAGGAGGTTACGCCCAGCGAGTATAACGTAGCAACCTTTCCCTGCCAGATAGGGCTCAATTTACATACCAATGGCTGCTAATGAGAAATGAGAGACATGTGAATTCGGCGTTTACTTTCTTACGGCTTGCGCTTCGTATCTACTTCTCATTTTTAACCACCTTGAGTTCATTCATGGTATATACAAGTTCATTGTATTCATGGCACTGCGGATCAACGCTCGCTAAACCTTTCTAAAGCTAAGGAGGTTACACCCAGCGAGTATAATGTAGCATCCCTTTCTTGTCCGATAGTGCTCAATGTACATGCCAATGGCTGCTAATGGGGATCGCAGCGTGCGCGTTGACTAAAAGCCGAATGCTCATGTCTCTCATTCTCCATTAGCAGCCATTGGCATGTACATTGAGCACTATTTTTTATTGTTAAACAACGCACAGAAGAAATCTCTCACTGGCACCACCTTGGAGGTCAAGTGTTATACCTATTTCGGGTATGTGCCACTGGTGGTTACATACGAGGGACGCCCAAGCCACGCCATAAGGAGCTTCGCCCCTAAAAGAAATTGTTGCGCATATCTGAGGCACCACAACAACACGTCCATATTCTGTATGCGTGTCTTTTTACTAGAAAACGCATACCGAAGTAATTGTAAGGACCGTAGCGCTTATCACACTGCGCCTACGATGCAACGCTTGCACGAAAAGGCAATTTCCAAAGCTTTGCTAAGACGACACGGTGGTGGCACCTACCCGTCGTCTTGCGTTCTACACCTTATCGCCTCCGAGACGGGCGCGTACGCCGCGCGCTTCGTTTTCCAAGATAACTGCCAGATAGCGCTCATGTCTCACGCGTAACGTGACTTGATGCGCTCGTTCGCCTCTGCTGCACGCTCGAAGCACTCCAACGCAGCGCCTCCAGAATACCATTAACCGATTTTCTTGCGCGGAGCATCAAATAAACGTTTTATTCACTCTCTCCAGACGCAAGACTATCTTCTTTTGACGACATTTGCAGTGTGATATGTTGATACAGGGCCAGTTTTTTGCTCCTTTCTTTTCTTTGACAGTATACATATATGAACCGTTACTGGTTCAGACATGCATGGCGCCGGCGTATGTAGCCTTCGAAATGGTTCATTGTCGCGCATTTTTGATTTCACAGGCTGCGTAGATGATGACAGCATTTCTGAAAAAAGAGCAAGCACCTCTTGGTTCTTTTAGCCATAGATTGTAAGTTTCCTGATGCGCGCAGTTCCATGTTGTCGAGGTTTCCTATGTTCAAAAAAGTGTTGAAAGCTCCAAAATGTGTCTAGACGCTAGACAAGCTGTCATACTTACAAAAAATGAGCGCATTTGTTATTTGGCCAGTTTTCAGACATAAGTGATATCGTGCAGAGCGTTACTTTATTTCAACATGAACATGTTCAGGATAGTATTGAGTCGAACGCTTTCCTGAGGGAGATAAAGAATCAATCCTTAATTTATGAGGCTGAATAAAGCATCCGATTTTCTCCCTAACTTATACTTTTGATATATACCAATGTCTATCACAGTAAAAAAATGTATTTGGGACATCAAATATACACTGCATGTGCTAATCTCATTAGTTATGTTCATTTCGCAAGTTGGCAAAGACGAGCATGAATTGGCACCTCGGCGAGTCCCGTGTAGAAGGCGCGCTTCTCGGCGGGCGCCACGTCGGCCACGTACAGGCTGACGCTGATGGTGATGAGACCGAGCCACAGACCGCACGACACCCTGGCCGCGAACAGCACGACCAGGTCGACGCACGCTGCCGTCACGATCCACGACACGGACAGCCCAACGACGCTGGTTAGCATCGTAGTCCGGCTGCCGAACGTCCACAGGGTTAATCCTGCGCGTGTAACAAGGCTCGAAGGCAACTCGAGAAACCGACGAGGCTTCGGTTCGTAGGTGATCGGACTGGGGCCGGGGGGAAGGGTGGTGTCGCTTCCTGAATCATGAAAGGGGGGGGGGGGTGTCACGTTGACACCAGATGTTTACCCATGCACATACCTTAATTGAGCTTGGCGATGTTACGAAAAGGGAAATCAAAGAATGAAAGCCTTGCCATAGGTGAGAACCGAATCCAGAACTTCCGCATATGATGCACTTGCCGTATACTCGGCACTG
The DNA here is from genome assembly GCA_013436015.1 of Rhipicephalus annulatus. NCBI lineage: Eukaryota > Metazoa > Arthropoda > Arachnida > Ixodida > Ixodidae > Rhipicephalus > Rhipicephalus annulatus. The sequence continues at coordinate 26,044 of WOVY01004660.1, forward strand.
CTACGATGTAATGGCAGCTGTAACCCTTTCCACCCACTTTCCTGGATATTTGTTTGTATATACATCTAATGCAGAATACATCCTATCCGCATTAAATGCGGGGATGTCACAGTCAAACAGGGTGCAGTAAATGCTGTTGTCGTTTTTCGTAAGAGCACCGCAGACGTTCCCTGAGATTAAAAATGAACAGAGACTCTTTTTGATATCTCGTTTCGGTAAGTATACTTAGGCACGTCTTCCATTTAGTGATTGGTATTTCCTTCCCGTGAGCATGCGCATAATAATAGTTGCACCTTCAGCAAGTATGAAGGCAACAGGAGGGAGTGTTGCTCCACTGAAAAAAAAGAGGGAAATAAATGAATAGGGAAGGAAGGAAAGAAAAGTAATGACTCATACACGCACACGCCAGGCTTCACTTGTGCCCCTTTTCACGATAGTGGAAGGGACCGTGAGTTTCTCCTGTATTAGTGCGACGCCTGTCTTCAAGTGAGAGGACGTCAACTACGTCCTCGTAAACGACCCTGACTCCTTTCGCTAACCCGGGTATCTTCATCTCACCCGACAAGAGGGCACCTCCGGCGGCACCCAGCATCAGCGAGTCCGCGAGCCAGTGGTTGTCGGGAGGCTCGCTGCCGGCCAGGTCGTACCAGGTCTCGTGCTCGATGTAAGGCATGGCGACCGACGCGAAGCCCAGGCTCGTGGCGGCGGCGCTGGAGCCCAGGCAGGCGGCCAGCATAGCGCGCACGTGCGCGCCTCTAGCCATGCTCGCGTCGGTGTCGGTGACCGGACTGCCCCCCTTGGCCGGCGGCTGCAAGTTTCGCAGCGCCTCCATCGCCGCGTTGCTCGCAATCTCGGTGACGTCGGAGCCCGGACCGTGAGCTGACGCTGCCGAACCAGAAGATCTGCGAGAGTTGTGGAGCTGTTCGATTAACTTTATCAGAGGTGTGAATGTGAATGTACAGTGTAAGATAACCAGAACTTGTAAGTGCAAGCGATCGATGCACGGAAGAGCAGGAGCGTATGTGTGACGTAATAAGTGATGGCAGGAGAATACTGACGAGGAAGTGTTGCTGCTATGGATCAAAAGCATGCTGTCGGAGCCAAATCATCTCTCATTCATAGCATATCTCTCTCTCTCTCTCTTCACACACACGCACACACACGCACACGCACACACACACACACACACACACACACACACACACACACACACACACACACACACACACACACACACACACACACACACACACACACACACACACACACACACACACACACACGCACGCACACGCTAGTTTGATGGCTAATTGTGGTGCGCGTGGCCCTGACCTGGCTACAAAAAGTGAAGTGATGGGCTGCATGTTACCGGTGCAAGGCTCTTCCGCAAAGATACGCGATATACTGTTTTTTTTTTCTGTTACGATTAAAAAATATAAGTTCTACACACAAGGAGAAAATGGTGCTGGAATTTGTCACTATATTTGACGGTATTTTCGTTTATACCAGCATTTATACACTTTCTGACAAGCTGTCGGTCCCTTCAAATGCTGTATGGCTGCATACCAACTAAATGTGGAATGCAGCGACACAGCATACTACTATTTTGCACAGTGCGCTGCTAGTACCAGAATTGACTCAACAGAGCGCAAGAATTATCTCGCCACTTTTGAATACATTGAATTTTCTATATCGGGCCGGCTCAGTTTGCCCTGTGTCCAGTATCGGCGAAACAGCAGTCAATGTGCTGTCGAGGGAGAGCCAGAAAAAGGTTCTCGACAAAATGCAAAGGATATAGGCATTTGCTTACGCGTCCGATTTCTTGTGAACCGTCATGATTGTGGTAGAAGAGAACTTGTTCTTGTTCTCGTTCTCCTGTTGTCCGTGGTACAACAAACTTGCTTCTTCGCAGGAATTCTGTTTTGTTTTGTTTCCCTGGGAGGCTGGCTCATACCCACTCAGGGGGATTGGCCAAGAAAGTGTAGTGCAGTTTTTCTGTAATCATTTTAACAATGTTTAATGAATTGGTATTATAATGAGATTAATGTAAAAATAAAAACAACATAAAAAGAGCAAACGAAAAAAAAAGAATCAATTTGAGCAATTTTGAGATTTGAGGTGTTATGATTAGCACTCAGCTGCGTTCACTTCACTCTGCCCTGGGGAGTAATAAATAATTTTTTTTGATTGAAGATCACAATGGTATACGCTTGGTTGCCTGAATATAATTGCAAACGGCATTGAAAACATCCCTGTGGCAATGTCCCAAAGCTGAGGCGCCAAAGCTTAGCGCCGTTTCCACCGTTAATCTAAGGCCTATTTTCCGAAATTGCATAACTAGTAACCTTTTTCTAAGTATCTCGTAGCGGCGACAATACAAAAAATAATGATCTAGTGATTCCATTTCTCCGCAGAATGCGCAGAGGGGTGATGTTGTCTGACCAGCTCTGTGTAGATACAGGTTTAGAGGGGGGACACGACATCGAAATTTAGTAATTAAGACTTCGAGCTTTCTGGACTGACTCCAGTGGTGTTGCCATGGAAACATGAGGTGGTTATAGTCTGTCCGTGTAATTACTTTTTCTATCGTATCCGTGGAGATTGCTGATTTTCGATATCTTATTGCCGTGATATATTCAACATCTGGCAGTATGGACAAAACTGGCCCATCAAGTGCGGCTCGTGCTAAGGAATCGGCCAATTCATTTAATCTTAATCCACAGTGTCCCGGAACCCATAGTAATCTCAGGAGTCTCAACTGCGGGGGGTACTAATGTTTTGAATGTGCTTAGGATTCGAGAGTTCTCTGAAGCCGTCAGAGCTGCACAAACTGAAAGAGAATCCGTCATTATTACTGCGTTGTTTTGATTTGATGGAAGTTTTCGAAGAGCTAAAATAATCGCCAAGAGCTCCGCTTCAAAAACTGGAGTAAAATCAGGCAGTCTCACTGAAAAGGACCAGTCAAGCAAATCAGACGCAATGCCTACACCTGCCTTTTGATTATTTACGGAAGCATCTGTGGCTATTATATTTTTAGTTTTTGCATGCTCCAAGTAATCTAATAATATGTTATTTAAAAATTTGAGGGATTGTAATTTGGCGTTTTGGGGGAATATATCATCATACTCAATAATAACATGACAATTCGAGTCATTAGTCTCAATTACATTTCTAATGTTCACATTTATACTTTGTAGATTTTTTTGTACAAACATTATCTGAGGTGTGTGAAACCGTGGCCAATGAGCAAGAAAGAAGGCGTCTGGGTTTGCGATAAAAGCATATTGAGATCTTCTTGCCGGTAAGCTATAAAATTTTAAAAATGCTTGTACGGTCAAAATTCGAAATCGACAAAGTAGTGTAGGCAGGCGCGCTTCCTGGTACAGTACGTTGATAGCCACAAATCTAGGGAGTCCCAGACACATTCGCAGTGCTTCTCGCTCCAAGACGACTAGAGGTTTCGTTTTATAAGCAGGGCCACCCGAGAATAATATGCAGCCAAATTCCATGATGGGGCGCATGTACATCTTGTACAACGTTATCAAGGTGTGCCTCCGTAATCCATATTTCCGGTTACTTAGCTTGTGTAGTAAGCCTGAAGCCCGCTTTGCTTTGGTAGTTATATACTCTATGTGTGGACTCCAGTTAAGTTTCTCATTATAAATGATTCCCAAATATTTTATAGAGTCTACTTGCTGGATGGGTTCCTGTTTATATAGAATTGAAATTGAAATTGGTTCTGCAAGCGGAAATGCCATGAGCGCGCTTTTGTTGACATTTAACGATAACGAAATCGACTGCAACCAAATTTCTAACATGTTAATATATCTTTGTAATTTAAGTTGTAGTGAGTAAATATTACAGTCAGCAGCAAAGAGTGCGATGTCATCAGCATAAATGTAGACAGTAACTTCTTGATCTGTTGGAATTGTGCTCATTAAAGCATTAAATAATATTGGAGATAAGACTGCTCCTTGGGGAACTCCGCGCGTTTGTTTAAATCTAGATGATGAACATCCATCCTTGACGCAGTAGAATTCTCTTGATTTTAAGAATTCTGCCACCCACTCAATAAAATATTGTGGGAAGTTCAATCTCTCTAGCGTATTTAACAATATGAAGTGCTCCACACTGTCATACGCCTTGGCTATATCAAGCGTTACTAAAGCAGCGTATTGCCTTCTTTTACGCGCGAGCTGTATTCGGCTCTCTAAATCAGCATGGGCACACCAAATTGAGAAATCACTACGAAAGCCGATTTGGTTCGGTTTTATTACTAAATTGTCTGTCATCCAGATACTTACTCGGCTATGAAGGACCCTCTCTACTAGTTTGACCATGTTAGATGTTAGAGAGATTGGTCTGATATTATCGACTGTTAATCCTCCACCCGGATTTTTTAGTATAGGAATCACCTTTGCTATTCTCCAATCCTGCGGCACCCATGAGTTTTTTAAGGAGTAGTTAATAACATTGGCGACGTCTCGAGGCGATAAATTGAACAGAATTTTAATCATGGCTACTGTGATCCCATCTGGGCCAGGAGATGCACAGGGTAAATGTTTAATCACGTTGGATACTTCAGTCTGTGTCACTTCTTCAATGTCAGACCTTGCCGTAGACTTGTGCCAGTTGTTTGGCACTACTGAAGTGAATCTGCTTTCCAGACCTTTACCTATTGCCTCTAAGGTAGTGGTCATTTCTTGTGCCGACAGATTATCACAAGCTACATTAACTGGTGATGGCAAGATTTTCCGAGCTCTCATATATCGGAACAGTGCTTTCATATGTTTAGGCTTCGACAGGTATTCATAATGTCTTTTGTCATAATCTTGTTTAGCTTGAGCTACCGTTCTTTTAAAGCCCGCAGCAATGAATTTATAATCGGCCCAGTTTTGTGGGGATTGATTATGTAAGAGCTGCTTCCAAGCTGCCTTGCGTCGTCGGTGCTCTCTTGTACATTCATCATTCCACCAACGGCTATATACTCTTTTTGTGGATTCAACAGTAAATTCGGCTCTTTTGTAGGATCTTTTCATGACTGCGTTTATTTTCTGTGCTTTTTTATCATCGCTCTCTTCCGAGTGAGTAGCCAGTGCTGACTTCAGGTCATTCCTAAATTTAGTGTAATTTACAAATACTCTTACATTTGAACAAGATGGAATTATCGGACAAGAAATTTCAAAACTTATCGGTAAGTGGTCACTGTTGGTGCCACAGTCCAGCGCTTTCCAAGAAGAAGTAGTAATGGCTGAACTGACAAAACTTAAATCTAAGGCTGACCTGTAGTGAGTACGAATAAATGTGGGGGTTCTCACGTTGAGGCACGTCAGGTCATTAGCCATTGTCCACTCCCACAAGCGTTTCCCACTAAGATCAGTTCTAAAACCCCAACTCGTGTGGTGAGAATTAAAGTCTCCAACTAAAACTTTGTCTTTGCACCATGATTTTGTAGCTAGATCCAAACTTCGTGTGTCTTGAACTCCATCCGGAAAATACATATTAACTAAAGTGAAAGGAGTGCAGTTGGGCAGTGTAATGTCTACTGCCAAAATTTCGCATTCTGGCGAAATATGTTTGTATGAGCATTTGACTTTCATACTAATTCTATTATTAATAAAGAAAGCTAGACCCCCACCTCTCGATGGACGGTCTAATCGAAAGGATTGGAAGTTATTTAAATGAAACAAATTATGTACAGATAGCCATGTCTCTTGTAATGCTATAATATCAGGAGCGAATTTAGAAGTCAAGTATACCAAATCCGTAGATGCAGAATGGATTGAACGGCAATTCCAATGGAGAATCTTAAGCGACCCTATGGTTTCGAAAGAGCTGCTTCCGCTATAGCTTTCTCTAGAATGCCTTCCTTCAAGAAATCCCTCTTCGAAAGGCTCTCCTTTTCTTTCAGATACTTTTTGTTCTTAGTTTGTTTCGGTGAGTTAGTTTTCTTTGACACAGGGGATCTAGATCTCTTCAGGGACCTAGGGTCCAAATCCATGTCATCGGAATCTATTGTATATGTAGCTTTGTCCTCACTTACACTCTGTATATCTACTGCAGAGGGTGCTGTAGACGGAAAATACGAGGGTGCGGTTTCAGATTCCTCATTTTGGCTGTGGACGCCTATTGCAGAGGCTCCTGCTGGCGGATAATACGATGGCGCAGTTTCAGATTCACCGTCAGCTATTGGTCGTGAACTCTCAAGATGTTGGGATACTAGGCCTGGCTCTCCCGTTGTACCAAATATGCGAGTCATCTGGTTAGCCAAAATTTGAGATAGAGAATCGCAAAGGTTAGAAGTCAGTCGTTCCATGGCTTTTTCTAGAGCCTTTTCTATGGCCTCCGCTATATTCAGGGAAATCGACCCATTCATTTCCGAGAGATGTCGTGCTGCAACACTGGCATACCCCTGAGTTCTAGTCTGTATTTCCGCTAAGGCTTCTCGTCGAGAACAGCGCCTACGCCCTATAATTTCAAGAATTTGCATTTCTCGAGCCTTTGCTGAACAATCAGGATTATCTGCACAGTGTTGTTCGTTGCAGAGACAACATTTCTCTTCTTTAGCTTTGCAGTAATTTGTTTCGTGGTTGTCACCACACACTCGGCATCTGAGTTCTGACCTGCATCCTTTAATAGTGTGACCGTATCGCCAGCACTTCGTACACTGGAGTGGTCGCGGTGATAGCGGTTCCACTCTGTATATTAGTGGCCATGCCTTGATTTCGCTTGGGAGATTCGCTCCAGCAAAGGTTACAATTACCGACTCAGTCGGCGTCTTCTGCTTCTCTACTAGTCGTGCACACCTATAAACGGAAATAGCACCAGTCACGGCAAACATCTCTAATACCTCAGACGGAGTCAAGTTAACATCGACACCGCGAACAATACCTTTCACACATGCCAGATGCGGGGGAATAAAGGCGCTTACCGGATTGGTCGCGAAACTCGAGCACTTCAATAGGTCTTGGACACAGAGCTGATCAGATGAAAAGCATAGAATACCACCTCTGCCGAACTGGCGGACCTCTGTGATGCTGTGGAAGTGAGACGTCGCAGCTCTAAGCTCCGCCTGAATCACTTTCGGATTCTTCATCCTAATGAAGCCGTCATTGCTAGGGACGAGGGCCACAGGAACTGCGGGAATGCCGTTGCGTAGAAACTGATCCACTGGTATTTCCTGTGGCGGAAGTGAAGCAGACCAGAGGCAAGCCCCTGGTCCAGGTGAAGAAAACTGCATCTAAGTGAACTTTTTGGCGCTAAAAGCGCTTACGTAGCTGTAAAAGCACTATAGGAACACCTAATAAAGACAAAGAAACCACAGCCACTACACAAACTTAGGCCAAAACCCAAGAGCAAGCACGACCAGCTACTTGCGTGTTCGAGCGTTCCACGATCTCTTCTTCTCTTCTTCTTCTTCTTCTTCTTCTTCTTCTTCCGGCACGAAAACACGTGACCCCGACCATGCTGCTTAAATCTTCATCTTTATCATATGTATAGAGGCACTTGATATTTGTAAATTTTTTATTCATACACGAGAAAAAAATATGGGAAGGTAGGCTACGTTAGGGCCTGCTATGCGATCTTGTGTATTACTGTCACGATGTCGAGGCACTTTATAACGCGCAGTGGAATGACGAAAAATAGCATAGCGAATGTGGGCCTTCTACCAAATTTTATTAATAATGCCGTAGTGTTCATCAAGCAAGTGTACTTGCTGTAGTTACCCAAGGAGTGTTTAGAAAAGGCTCTGAAAGTCCGCTATTCTATCTTTCGCTGTGACTGTGCTGCGCCTAACGCGCAGGCCTGGCGTTTTTTCTTCTTTGTTGGCATTTATAACACCCCAAGTTATAGTGTGCGAACACCGCTTGGTTCTTGTCGTGACCCAGTGCCTGTCTTTCATAGTTGATATGTGTAATCGTTTATGGAATCATGACAGTATATGGACGTACGATTTGGAATGCATGTTTATTACATTACATTCCACACACATACTATGCAGAGACATTTACGGACAGCCTCAAGCAGGTGTACTCTCACATGATCCTCAAAAGATTCCAAGAAGTTGCCACTGCTAAGGCTACTGAAACGTAGACAGTCCGTATTCAGCCGCCAGGACAAAATGTGTTCTCCAAAGCAACTGGACTGCAGAAACTGACGATTACTGCACGGGTACGTCTGGCTGTACGCACCTACAAACATCCGGCCAAATTTTCGCTTTTTAGTCCACTTCGCGTGCGATCATGAAAGGTGAATCCTAGTTTATTTCGTTTATTAAATAATACTGCCGATTTCACAAGAAGATCATTGCAGGTAGGGCATACAGATAACAGAAAAGAAGCACCGTCAATCAATTGTAGCATGCATAATACAACAGGCAATCAGTACGTTATCAACAATAGCAGCACACATGATAAGACTGGCAAAAAACCTTACCAAAACAATTATAATGATATAGCACATGAAGCAATCAGGTAATATGAAGTACGAAGTCAGGATACGAGTTACAAGGAGACAGAAATGACAACAAAAAAACATCGCAGCATATGCACGGGGTGAATGATGATGAGTGGGTGAAGCTCCGGCGGGAATCATCGATAAACCGTGAATATCCCGTGTAATTAGCCCAGTCGATCATCCTTTAAAGATGTGAGAAACGCTGTGTGTGTATGCCGTGCCGCTTAGGCCTCCCGCTCTCGTACGGCAGGATCTTGGTAGCGGTGTCGCGCAGGTGTACGGCGCGCTTCTGCCTCGCGGGCTCGCACATCGGTATTCTGTTTGCGAGCGTGCGCTGCCGCCGCCTTGCGCGCTCGCCGCTCTGCAGTCTTGTCTATCCGGATGAGCGCGCCAACAGCGAACTAATTTTATTAAAATGCTCTCCCTAGCGTACGTCACTGCACCAAATTGAACGATCGCCTTCCACCAATGACACGCGTCATATGCGACATTATTTCTATTATAACATCTAGCATCTTTCATCATCAACTACAAGTACCGCCATCTAGTTTTACAACATCTCGCATGTTTTTATCAACTATGCCAAGGGCCGCAATCTAGTGAACGCCGCAAGAACTAAACTAGAGGTGGGTGTACCTACTACTATAACTACATAACAATAAAGTTCACAGAAACTGCTCAGCATGTACGTTTACATTTACAATACCCAGCAACTCGTTTAAAAATGAGGTGTTAGTAACATAATGGTGTAATTGTGTTAAATTAATAGGATGGGATGTTATCCCCAGGAGAAAGTTTATGCATAACTAGTGGCTTCTCTGCAAAGACACTCCGCTGGTGGTGAACGGGCCCGTGAAGTTATCACACTCCGTGGACTCCCTCAAAATACTGAAGGACGACAAAGCCGTCAAGGTTGGCATAGATGCCTCGGACAATGCAAAAAAGAATAGCACCATTTGCTTACGCATCACCCACGCTCATAGAGTACATGTCGCCATTTTTATTCTTCGACAGGTTTCCAGGGTAGGCGTGAGTAAAGGGCTAAAAATAGTCTTTTTCAACAGAAGAGTTTTGTGACGCGTACAAACTACAGATAACTAGCCACGTAAACTGAATATATAAAAAGTTCGTATCAACGGATACGCCACGCTATTTCGATTGCCGGGAAACGCTACGTTCAAAAATAAAAAAAGAAAGGAAATGCATATAAGCAGGCCCTTGGTGCACAGAATCCGCTGCACAAACAACCATGCAGTGAACACTGCAGACTGACCTTAATTCAAGGGGGAGAGCTCGCGTTGCGCTAATTTCGCCTGAAGCATCACCTGCGCAACCACGTTCGCAGTCGCCCAGACGCTTTACATTTGTAGAGACGTAATGGTTATGACATCACATTTACGTACTTAAAATGATAGGTAGTACAAATGTTCGGCAAGATGTAAACAAATTACACGAAAAGAAACAACACAACGCTGTTCTGGGCTGAAGCCAACGTTTGGCTTGCAACCGGCAAGTGTGACGGTAGGCCAGCACAACATTGTTGATGGAGAAGAGTCACCGTGCTCGAATGCTTTCGTCACTCGTCGCGGTGAATGTTGGCCAACGTGCGGCCCTCTGTTTCCGGCACGAAGGGAATGGCGGCCGCAGCGACCAGAAGCAGCGCCAGGCCGAACGCAGCCGAGGAGAGGCTCGTGTACTCGCCGGCCCCCAGAAGGTACGCGTGGAAGTGGACGACAACGAAGGCGATCAGCCAGCGCCACACCCAGAGGAGCGAGGCGCTTAGGATACGCCACTTCTTCAGCGGGAGCAGCTCGCTGATCACCATCGGAGGCACGTGGCAGAGGCCCGTCGAGTAGGCCAGAACAAGCAGGAACACGGAAGACAAGGCGTTCCACTTGGTCTCACTAGCAGCCTCGGGCGACCACTCGCTGCAAGGATTGGTGAGTGCACTGTTGAACAAATCGGCACTAAGGAAAGATAAACGTTTTGTCGAGTTTCAGTAAGAGGTAGCAGGCAGAACATCGCAAGTTGCCTTTAGTAGAAAACATCCGCAAATGCATATTGGGTAGCTAATCGTCAACTGTCGCTTGTTTTAGGTCGAAGACTTGGACGTGTCAGAGATATATCATCACTGGTCCATTGCACATGTCACCTTTTGATGTAGGTTATTCACCCTACCGTATGTTTACGATTGTGTACTTTTTTCGAGCATCTTAGACATGGGTAATGTCAGAGTCCTTCAACGCTTGAGGTGCTCTGGTAATAGCTAACACTAGGGGTGACAAGTGCTGGAGTGAGCATGTAGAAGTTCACGGTCCTTATACCACCTGTGTTTCAGTGCAGCGTTAAGGCGCTACTTCAAATATTATGGTGGTGCTGTTCGCGAAAAAGTCAGTGAGATTCGCTCTTCATCCCGCCTATTTTGCGCTGCGTGTACTTGTCATTGTCGCTCTCGTTGTGGTTGAACTATTTAAATTAACATAGCTGAGCAGAGCTTCTATTTGTTTAAATTCTGCAACTTATAGCCAGGAGTTGGAGACATGTGAACGTTGCTCCATCAGTAGTCGGCGACAACGGTAACCTAGCGTAATCGAATGGGAAGTAGGCCAAAAATATATTTGATGAAAAAAGGTATATTTATAAAACGATTCCCGGTTATATGCAGAAGAGATCATTTGGAACATTCTGGAAAAATTTCACTGTCGCGTAGCTTCCTAAAGTGTTCAATATATTGCAATGGGACCTCATGTATGTCCAATGGGCAGGGCTCAATTGTACGGCGCGTTGTTCATTATGTATACGTGCCGCTAAGAGATGGCGCCACGTACAGACGTCTCCTAGCGTTCTTCAATGCGCAAGCCGAAGGGGAGCGCGCATCGAGGAAGGCTAACGTTTATAAAGTCTGGGAATGGTGGCGGCAAAATAACGAACGGAGCTCTGGAAACGAACGGAAATGCAGATGGACTGACGCGCGTGCGCTGTCCGTGCAAACCTGAAAACGAGGTGGTCGAACGGCCGCAAGGTGGACAGCACGCCGGCGACCAGCACCGAGGAGAGGATGAGCAGCTGGCGGCGGCCGATCAAGCGGGTCAGGGCGGTGAACAGCGTCGTGCAGCTGACGTGCATGGCGAACAAGAGGCAGGCCGCCTCCTGCGGCGCCATCACGTCCACCAGGGGGCCCGTCACCTGCACGGCTCGCAGCAGAACGAGCTGCGCGCAGGACATGTTCCGCAGCAGGCTTAGCAGCACGCTGACCGTCAGCATCCTGCGAGTTGTTAGGACAGGATATTCTTCTTCCATACATCGAGAAACTAGTGGTCTTCTGCAGCGTTTCAGTAAGGCCAGTGTTTCAGTACGGTTCTCAAAGTACCGAAGGAAAACATTTAAAGAGACTGTCTACCGTCCTTCATTGCTCTCCTGGTTTGTGTCGCAATAAGAAGCGTACCATGTCAACTGTCTAACCTTGCAGTGGTTTCTCTGGAATGTGCGTAGAAACTTTTAAAACTGAGTTTTTCTGTTCGCGTTATGTGTCCTTCCATCGGTGGGATGAATGCCGACAACACTGGTGGGTGCCGATGAAAATCGAAAACTGAAACTGGCGTGCGGTTTTCGCAGGCTTCATCAAGTTTGGTTATTGATGAAACAATTGCCTCAGTGGTCATTTTAGGCACGCGCACAATTTTTCGTTCTTCTCACGAGTGGCGGCGGACGCCGTAGTAGCGTTTCTCCGCCGTTTGCAGGCAGGCAGGCACGCAGGCAAGCAAGCACACCGCCACCAGGCGCCTATTTGAACGGGTGAGAAAAAATAAAGCAAAAATTGGTTTCTGGCGCAATACAAAGCTGCCTCAAGTGCATAAAATACAAATTCAAGTGTAACTTGTTTGCTTTTAAGCAAAAAAAAAATCTACCGGCAGCGATTTCTCGTCCTGCCAATAGATTGTGAAGATTTCAATGGTGCTTCAATCAGAAAAATATTTCCGAGTGGTAGACAGTCCCTTTAAGGGTTGCGCCGTGGTGGCGAGTTTTAGATCGCTTTCGTCAGCTAATCCTCGTCAATGTTCGCACAAACACTATTAAATCCGCCAAAATTTCTAAGGCGGTAACCTCACGTGCCTCATCAAATGGATAAAGTTACGTATGGCGTCAATACGACTTGATGAGAAAAATAATCAGGGGATGGTGTTACGAAAAGCCCACATTTAGGACGTCATATTACGTCATCGTGCTGTCACTGCGATGTCACAACGTGACGACGCCGAATGACGACGCCATCAGAGGACAGTCACTTGTGAAAGATGGGCGGATCCCGAAGGCACTGGGAAACAGCGTGTTGAGCTCAAAACATGAAAGGTCTCCGAGCTCAGAGGCAGTACACAATCACGTTAGGCACTGAACGCTTTATACATATTTTTTTGAGAGGAATCAATACAATCTCCATGATTAAAAAATGAGAGCCAGAGAGAGAGAGAGATTTTAATGAAGAGCTGGAGATATTTGTCTTGCTTTTCGCCTGGCGTGCTGCTCCACGTTCTGAGCGATGATCATGATATATGTAGTGGTAAACACATAACGCATACAGCTCACACACATGGACTACACTATATTCACCAAGTTTCAATCGGGCTTATGGCCCGCAAATTAATAAGATTAAACAGATGGCCTGAGTCGTCTTGGCCAATGCATATGAGACCGTGCGACTTTTCGCATGTCATATAAAGATGCGCCAGTCGGCGATCTTTCGGTTGTTAGGCTATACGGCAAACACACCTTGCACCGCGTCCAGTGATTAGGGAGATTTAGAATACCGTTTGCAAGCGCTGCGGGCGTTGCGGGCGTAGCGGGCGCCATATGAGTTTTAGAGTAGCGTTTGCCCTGCTGCAACGCAACGCACGATCGCAGCGACACCGTAGCCTCGAAACCAGCGCTTGCGGGCCACATGCGGGCCGCGATGACCGCACGCAATTTCGGATTTTCTGCGTGCGGTCTGCGAACGCGAACGCTGACACGCGTTACGACGCATGCGCAGTGGTAGCGGCCGCACCGCAAGGGCTCGTGGTGCGCTATTCTAAAGATCCCTATTATCGACAGCTCGGTGGCAGCAGCTGCTACGTGAACGAACCCTTCTTAACGTGAAAGACACGATTACGTGGCCTCGTGGGTGATGCTGGCCGTCGTGCAGTGTCGTAAAACAGCGCTGTTGTGCATCGAGTCAGTGCAAGTTCAACAAGCTGTTTCCAGCCCTTGCAAGGTACCTTAGACCGTGCCTATTGGTCAAAACAGCTGGGATATCATCCAGCATTACAAAATATAAACAAAGCGCCGCATTCGCTATCCTCTCTGTTGATTGATTACACCACAGCTGCGCCCTTTCTGTCTGGCTCAAAACTTCTAAACACCGTGTATCTTTCGCACTTATCAATTGTGTTCGCTGACCGCGGAGCTATCTTTGCAAGCGCAACGCAAACTAGCTTATTGGCACAAATGAATCATGTTCCTTTACCAAGCACTTCTGGTCAAGCACTCACTTCCGGTTTTAGGGGCGAAGCTCCTTAGGGCGTGGGCTGTGCGTCCCCTGTAGCCTGTATGTAGCCACCTCTAGTTTAGTTCTTGCAGTGTTCACTAGATGGCGGTACCGTCCCCTGTATCTAGCCACCTCTAGTTTAGTTCTTGCAGTGTTCACTAGATGGCGGTACCGTCTCCTGTATGTAGCCACCTCTCGTTTAGTTCTTGTAGTGTTTACTAGATGGTGGTACTTGTAGCTGATGATGAAAAGATGCAAGATGTTATAAACTAGAAAGCGGTACTTGTAGTTGATGAAAGACGCGAGATCTTATAAAATAGGAATGATGTCACATATGGCGCGTGTCATTGGTTGAAGGCAATCGTTCGATTTAGTGCGGCGACGTACGCTATGGGGAGCGATGTAATAAAATCGAGTGGGCAAAATGTACAGAGGATTCATGGTTTACCAGGTTTACCTCCGTAGCTTCGCCCACTCATCGTCATTCACTTCGTGGATATGGCGGAATTTTTTTAACATATTCAGAAAATATGATTTCGAAACTCAAACTGGTACAAAACGGATGATGCTGGTTCAGGTGAAAAGCTATACTGGGCACATCTTATATCGGGTCAAAAGCTTTGAATTAAGAGCCATAACTGTCGATTTGAAAAATTAAAATTACTTGAGCGATTCATTGCCGTAACTAAGGGGCTGGTTGTGAGTTAAAACACCAAAATTTTCATTTTTTCATGCGTATACTCTAACGAACCGTTCAAACCACACTTTTTAGTAGACTAACGAAGGAGAGACGAACTTGTGCCCGAGAATGAGAACAGTTAGAACAAAATCTCCTAGTATTCTCTTCTTTTCTCCTATACGTTCCTTTTGTGTCCCGCACGGGTCGCGCGTGGTTGGGTCCCGCAAGCGTGTGCGCCGCAAACCATTCAGAGGGTATAAGGATCAGCCAGCGCGCGTAACTTGAAAATACATTGTGTAATTGCCCCCCTTTCCAGAGTGCGTCGTCCCGATGCTCGTGACAAACTGGTTGCATTGCGGTCAATTATAACGCCTCTTCGTGGATGCACTTACCGTCGAACTGCCTTTTGTCCTCGATTGTTCATTGCCTGTCGTAATTCGGTTTCATACTCGAAATAACTTCGTAGTTCAGTGAGCCGAGGCGTTGGAACACTCTGTACGGACCGAAATAGCGGCGAAGCAGCTTTACAGATAGGCCACGTGTCCTTACGGGAATCCACACCCAAACTCTGTCTCCCATTGCGCACTAGACATCCCTTCGTCGAATATTGTATCAATGCGTATCGGTTTCTTGTTCTTGTTGAATACGACATCGCGCCAGCTGTTTTGCTTCTTTTGCTCTTTGTATATAGTCGCCAGCATCATATATAGTCATTTTTGGATGTCTCGTCAAAACGTAACATTGCATCTAAAGTTGAGCATCAGCTTCGATGTTTCGACATCTCTCACGGAGTGGAGCTGGTCGCAAAATGAGCATTCAGCAACCAGCACAGTGCGGACGCTCCGCGTACCTGACCATCTTCTGTCGACCCATCGCGGAGATGTTGGAATCCTCTCCCGTCCTGCTCAGTCTCATGTCGGTGGGCGCGTCGTCTCCGTAAAGACGAACCATGGCCGTGTTCGAGTCACGGTAACGGCCTTTCGTCGCGAACCAGCGCGGGTTCTCGACGATGCAGGCCTGCAGCACAAACACGGGCACTGGTGCCAGCATGAACAGAATCGCCGAGATGTGCCACTCGATACCACCCAGCACGTAGGATGCTAGCATGCCCACGCTCAAGGCCACCTGTAAGTGGTACAAACCTGTCAGACGACTGAACGTACCTCTTTAATTAAACAAAATGCGCCATTTAAATGTCGACTTGACCATAAAAAGGATAATAAACCGCATGTTAAGAATCATCTGTCGATGATATTAGAGGCCAAAACGTGGAAGTCGTCAAGAATTCGCTGATATTGTAGCAGTGGGTGCCAGCCGCACATACTTGAGAGAACGTCTTAAACATCGAGGTGAAATGCCGCGTGTCCTCGGAAAACCTTACTGTTGTAGGCCCGTGTGCTCAGATTTGGGTGCACGTTAAAGAACCCCAGGTGGTCTAAATTTCCGGAGCCCTCCACTACGGCGTCTCTCATAATCATATAGTGGTTTTGGGACGTTAACCCCACATATCAATCAATCAAATCGGAAAACCTTACGCGCCGTTGCTTATCAGCCGCGCCCACGGACGGAGATGGTCCGCGGTGCAGATGGTTTTTAGGCCGCGCAAGCAGACTACGAGTGGTTAAAGGCCCGCGCTTCTATTGGTGATGCCACAGCCAGCTGTGCACGTTAGTTTTGGTCCCGGAGTTCGGACATTCTTGCATGGTCTGTGACAGACGGCGGTCCGACTCCACTTCGTCTGCGCAAAGCAAAGACCTATAGCGAAGGCCACTTTAAGCCTATAAGATTAACTAGCTTCGCTGCTGCTTAAGCTTTACATGGCTAGTGTGGACTTCCATTTTAAAGAAACCCTTAAGTGTGCCCTTGTATCGCTTGCGACAATCTATCGTTTACCTTAGCTTGACCATTAGTTCCGATTTTCACCTCTTTTTTTCTTGATTGATTTGTGAGGTTTAACGTCCCAAAACCACCATATGATTATGAGAGACGCCGTAGTGGAGGGTTCCGGAAATTTCGACCACCTGGGGTCCTTTAACGTGCACCCAAATCTGAGCACACGGGCCTACAACATTTCCGCCTCCATCGACCTCTTTTTTCTTGTCTCGCTGGCAATGATCCATCATTTACCTTGACGATTAGTTCGGACTTCTGGCAATTTTCTCTTGTCTTGCTGGTAACAATCCATCATTTGCCTTGGTGATTAGTTCCGATTTCCACTCATTTTTCTCTGTCTCGCTGGTAACAATCTATCATTTACCTTGATCGTTAGTTCTGCTTTCTACCATATAGCGGTACAGTGCAATGGAGACAGAAGCGACAAATTCAAATACAACCTAAGAAATCATTGTTCAATTACCGTACAACACTAATTGCATATTGCATGTATCAAGCAATCGCTCTTGAGTAGCCCACGTAAATATAGGTAACGTGAAAAAGCATGGCGTTTAAAACAGTAGCGCGCCCCGCCGCGGTGGTCTAGTGGCTAAGGTACTCGGCTGCTGACCCGCAGGTCGCGGGATCGAATCCCGGCTGCGGCGGCTGCATTTTCGATGAAGGCGGAAATGTTGTAGGCCTGTGTGCTCAGATTTGGGTGCACGTTAAAGAACCCCAGGTGGTCGAAATTTCCGGAGCCCTCCACTACGGCGTCTCTCATAATCATATGGTGGTTTTGGGTCGTTAAACCCCACATGTCAATCAATCAACAACAGTAGCGCGAAGTCACACGAATGTACTCGTCCTGGTATCGAACTTTAAATCAACGTTTTCATGGTATTGTCTTCCGATCATCCAAGCGACTGACTTTACGTGAACATTAAGTCAAGGCTACACCGTGTTAAGGAACGTATAAAGGCTCTCCGTCAAATAGTCAGTCCACTTCACTCATTTACACCTTGAAAAAAAAAAAAAAAGACACGTTAATCGTTACAGCTCACTCTTAAAAATAAGAAAAAATACCAAGTGTGAAATTAAATCTCTTTTTCTTTTTCTTGTCATTTTTGCGTCAACGTGAGAGTGAACCCTTAGCACCTCCGAGTTGAGCGCTAAGCTGTTGCAGTGGGAACAAAAAGCGTTGTCACAAACCTTACGCACTACTCGGTGCAATAAGAGAGGTGCAATTATTCTGCCAGGTAGCTTTCTTTGTGTTCACAGCGAAAGCCATTCGTGACGACACTGAATTTACAACTTAACTACAGGGGAATCAAATTTGCACCATATTCTAACGAGATTGAATCGTGGAACATATCTCGAACCTCGGTGAGTCCGCCAAAGAAGGTCCTCTTTGCAGCAGGGGCCACTTCGATGACGTAGAGGTTCACGGTGTTGGTGGAGACTCCGAGCCAGATACCACACGTTACTCGGCCTATGAACAGCATGGTGACGCTGTTGGACACGACGATGCACATCCAGGCGTTGATCAAGCCGAAGGCGGACAGCAGCAGCGTTCTTCTGTGGCCCAGCATGTGAAGCAGAAATCCTGGATGCGTCAAATAACGAAGCAAAGAGAAGACAGTAACGATCGGTGTTCGCGCGTGCTTAGCTGTCTCGTGTCGGTGCGAACCTCCTCAAAGAGAAACGTATAGAAGAGCACATACTGGCGACAGCGACACTCACATGTGTTGCTGTCAAATCGCCAAGGCTAAAAAATATATATATGGGTGGCATGCGCCATTGTAATTGACCCATCTTGTCGCCCCAGGTTCCATATAGACAAGAAGGTTTAAACAAAATTGCCGTAGTGGGCTTCCCGCCTCAAGGGTCAAGTTGCGCCCTCCAAAATATCGTGACCAATGCCACCTTCTTGGTGACGGCCTTCCGAGAAGATAAGAAAGGATTATCCTTCATTGCTGAAGCACTTTGATAAGTCACATTTTTCGACAGATACTAATCAACGTGTGACTTAAGAAGCCTCGGAGGTTCTGACAAACATGATTAGAGATCAAGCCGTCAATACTATTCTCGGTATGGTAATTTCGTCGTGATTTCCGATTTCATAACCTCGCATTTATAATTAAGGGACACTAAAGTCAAATAACAATTTACGTCAGAGTGAGAGAGAGAGTAAAACTTTATTGAAGGGGAAAGGGAGAGGGGCGTTTTAGAGCCTTTATGGTTGGGGCCCTACGTCCAGGGCTCCACTGGCCTTAGCCGCCCGCCGGACTTGATCCAGTAGTGCGAGCTGCACCCTGGGTCCGAGCTAGCGAGGTGTGCCTCCCACTGCTCCATACTAGGTGTTAAAGGTTCGCCGAGAAAATTGGTTATGTCGCTTGGTTTACGATCGCACCCCCACGATATGTGGTAGAGAGTCGGTCTTCCACCGCACCACGGACATACAGCCGGGTAAAGAGTTGGATGTATCGCGTGTAACTTCAGTAGGTGCGGAAATACATCCGTTTGAATTTTTCTAAGGTCAGTGGCCTCTTCCCCATTAAGGGATCTGTGAGGTGTTCCACATTTTTGACGCGTGAAGCGCTGGTGAGTTAGAATCTCCCTAGGTAAAATTGGCATGGTCAATGAAAGAGATGGACTCTCCGCTCGGTTACAAAACGCACGAGCTAGAGCGTCCGCCCTTTCATTGCCTTCGAGACCTGCGTGTCCCGGGCACCAGATCAAGCGATGGTGGTGAGTGAGTTTGGATCCTAGCAGCCTCAGCCCCATTGCTGGAAGGCGGCCCTTTAAAAAGAGCCGGCAGGCTTCCTGGGAGTCGGATAAAATAACTGATGGCTCCCCTCTACGCTCCTGAAACCTTAAGGCTAAGGCTATGGCCATCGTCTCCGCCTTTGTAGCCGAGGTCGTGCGTACGGAGGCACTCGTTAGCAGCGTCATGTTGTTGTCGACAACAGTAATTATGTGTCTCTGCCAATCGAAACTGGCCGCATCGACGTACGCGACATTTGAAGCTGAGCCGAATTGCTTTCGAAGCCAGTTTACCCTCGCAGTACGTCGCTCAGCGTGAAAGTCGTGATGCATATTTTTGGGCACCGGTGCGATTGAGATTCGCCTGCGGACCTCTTGGGCTACGTCGACCAGCTCCTCATCAATGTGCTGTGGGTGGGGCGAAATTCCTATTCTAGTGAGTATCGCCCTGCCTGCTGAAGTTTCACTTAGACGATTCCTCTGAGACATGAGGACTGCGGCACTGAGCTCAGCATAAGTGTTATGTATACCGAGAGCTAGGAGCCGCTCGGTCGGTGTGCTGGTGGGTAGACCAAGTGCTGCCTTAAAAGCGCTTCTAATGAGCACATCGTCAGAGTGAAAGCTCAATGTATGACAACATCTGAAACGACAATATTATCAGCAACAGTGCCGTACTTACCGAGAAATTAAAGTAAATTCACAAGAACACAAACGTCGCAGTAGGACATTTTCAAAATGATCCCGATGACATCAGACGGACCACCTACAATTAATCACTAGTAATCGATCTAACTGCACTAAATACAGAACCTTCCGGGCATTAAGAGGCGTAATAAAGTGCTGGTTTTTCGTTTTTGTTTGATTCATGGAAAAAAGAACCACCAGAGACTATGGGAAATGGCGCGAGTGGTTCAAAAAGTCAATTTTCGCGTGGTTACATTGGACAAGTCGTGCCATCTAGCAGGAAGTAGTTGAAACAAAAGCGTCTGCAATCTCGAATCTCTAGCCAATGGCGGGAAATTCATCAATAGCCCTTGTTGCTGCTGTGGCTCCCGCTGCTTTCGGTCTGCTGCTACTAGCGCAGTAAAGCCGGGCAACGTTGTGCATGGCAACAGTGCCGTGAGACGTTCCGGTCGGTCCGCTTCTTGAGGCGGGTAATATTGTCACGAGGTTGTAACACACGCAGCACTTGGGAGGAAGCACGCAGGAGTCAGGGCGGTGTCAGGCGAACTGTTTATTGGGCGAACTTGTGCCCAGCAAAACAAGGCCAAACACAACTCACAGCAACAGCGGCGTGAACAGTCGTCGGCCGACGGAAAAAAAAAGACCCCCAGTGGCGCACTGCGCCGGCTTTTATACACGCGTCGTAACGCGTTCCAGAGTGGCATACAAGATAAACGCGGCCTGCGTTGCGCTTAACAGATACACGCGTCGTAACGCGTTCCAGAGTGGCATACAAGATAAACGCGGCCTGCGTTGCGCTTAACAGATACACGCGTCATAACGCGTTCCAGAGTGGCATACAAGATAAACGCGACCTGCGTTGCGCTTAACAGAAAGTGATAGCGGCTTTCTTTGTAAACCAAAAGAACCGCACGTGTCACTACCCCCCCCTCTGAAAAAGCATCGTCCCGATGCTAAAGACAGAACCTAAGAGAGAGTACATGCAATAAATTACATTAACATTGCGTCACAGCTAATCAGCGCGCGTAATAAGGTTTAAGTCGCACCACGTGTACGACTTCGGGTCGTGCACGGCGTCGTTGGGATGACGTTAAGCCATCGGGCACGACCTCATAGTCCAGTTCACCACGACGTCGGACTACCTTGTAGGGTCCAAAGTAGCGTCGCAGGAGCTTCTCAGACAATCCCCGTCGTCGTATCGGCGTCCAGACCCAGACAAGGTCGCCGGGTTGGTATTCGGTGTGGTGTCGTCGAAGGTTGTAGTGGCGCCTGTCGACCGTCTGTTGGCTCTTGATACGCAGGCGGGCTAGCTGTCGAGCTTCTTCAGCGCGTTCCAGGTAGCTGGCGACGTCGAGGTCTTCTTCGTCGGTGCCGACCGGTAGCATGGCGTCAAGCGTCGTTGTTGGGCTCCGTCCGTAGACGAGCTTGTATGGAGCAAACTGCGTCGTTTCCTGCACGGCCGTGTTGTACGCGAAGGTTACATACGGGAGTATGGCGTCCCACGTCTTGTGTTCGACGTCCACGTACATGGCCAGCATGTCGGCGATGGTCTTATTTAGACGCTCGGTGAGGCCATTCGTCTGTGGGTGGTACGCGGTGGTTCGGCGGTGGCTTGTCTGACTGTACCTCAAGATCGCCTGCGTTAGGTCAGCCGTAAAGGCCGTACCTCTGTCGGTGATGAGGACCTCGGGGGCTCCATGGCGGAGGACGATGTTCTCAATGAAGAACTTGGCGACCTCGGCGGCAGTGCCCTTGAGCAAGGCCCTTGTTTCGGCATAGCGGGTGAGGTAGTCAGTCGCTACGACAATCCATTTGTTGCCAGAAGTTGACGTCGGGAACGGCCCCAGTAAGTCCATGCCAATTTGTTGGAATGGCCGTCGAGGTGGTTCGATGGGTTGCAGAAGTCCGGCTGGCCTAGTTGTCGGCGTCTTGCGTCGCTGACAGTCTCTGCATGTCTTTACGTAGTGGGCGACGTCGGCAGTGAGGCGAGGCCAATAGTACTTCTCTTGTATTCGTGACAGTGTGCGGGAAACACCAAGATGTCCGGCTGTCGGGTCGTCGTGTAATGCTTCCAGAACCTCTGGACGTAACGCTGAAGGCACCACGAGGAGGTGGTCGGCGCGGAGCGGCGAGAAGTTCTTCTTCAGGAGGACGTTGTTTCGCAGGAAAAACGAAGCCAGTCCTCGGCGGAATACTTTCGGCACGTCGGCGGTCTTGCCTTGCAGGTAGTCCATGAGGATCTTGAGCTCTGGGTCAGCTCGTTGGCGTTCCGCGAAGTCGTCAGTACTTATGGGTCCCAGGAAAGAGTCGTCGTCCTGGTCATCCTGGGGCGGCGGATCGACAGGGTGGAGGTGCGGGGTAAGGCTTTGAGCTCCTTTTGTTGCTGCCTGGAAAGGCTTTGATTGACGTCGAAGGCGGGCGCGGACACTGCTGTCGACGTTGCGGCTCCCTGAGAATCGGTGAGGGCGAAGGCATTGCTCGCTTCCACAAATTCGCTTAGATGTGCTACCGTCGTGCCCCTATTCAAGTGCCTATATTCGTTGCTGAAGTTCGTCACCATTACCTTGGCTTCGCCGTTATGAAGCTTGGCTATGCCTCTTGCGACGCACATCTGACGGTCTAGGAGCAGGTGCTGGTCGCCTTCGATGACACCTTGTAAGTTGGTAGACGCTTTGGTGCCGACGGAAATGACGCTCGACAGTGGCGGGATGGTTACCTGCTCTTCTGTCACATTCAAGGCGTTGTGAGCGACGTTGCAGTCTGACGCCGTTGCATTATCCGTGGACAGCGTGATTGACCCGGATCTTAGGTCGATGACTGCGCCTTGCTGGTCCAGGAAATCCATGCCTAAAATGACGTCTCGCGAGCATTGCTGCAGGACCACAAAATTCACAGAATACGTCTGGCTGTGAATCGTGACTCTTGCCGTGCAGGTTCCAGTCGGTGTTATAAGGTGGCCCCCTGCTGTTCGGATATCCGGTCCTTCCCATGCAGTCTTTACCTTCTTGAGCTTAGCGGCGAAGAGACCACTGATGATAGAGTAGTCGGCGCCGGTATCGACTAGGGCGGTGACGCTGTGGCCGTCGATGATCACGTCGAGGTCGGTGGTTCGTCGTCTGGCGTTCCGGTTAGGTCGGGGCGTCGGATCACGGCTGCGTCGGCGTGGTCCGGTGCTGCTATGTCGCGTCGGCGGCGAGGCTTTGTCGTAAAGACTCTGCTCAGGCGGCGTACTGCGACTACGTCGGGAAAGTTCGTGCGTCGTGGTCGTCGTCATCGGCAGCGGCGGCGGCGGCGGAGGAGGATCTTCGGCATTGCGTCGTGCAGCAACCGCACCTCCATCGGTTGCTGCCTTTAGTTTCCCGGGTAGGGGCTTGGGGATCGGCCCCGGTTAGGGCCGGTGTACTGGCGGCGATCCGGGGAGACGTAGCGGCCAGGCGAAGGTGAACGGGATGGTCGTCGTTGTTGCCACTGCGATCCGGCGATGTAGTCGGCGATGTCGCGAGGTCGCTCACCTGGGCGCGGACGCGGCGCGTTCACGTCGAAGCCACGCAGTCCCATCTCACGGTACTGGCAGTAGCGGTAGGTGTGCCCGGCTTCGCCGCAGTGGTAGCATAGTGGGCGGTGGTTCGGGGTGCGCCAAACGTCAGTTTTCCTCGGCGAGCGCTGGATTACTGGCGAGCGGGAAGGCGTCGGGGGTGGCGGCGTTGGCTGGCGACGAAACTGCGGAGACGTTGGGTCCTGGTGTTGGCGAGGAGCGGCGACAGGTCGTCGTGCAGTAGCGGCGTAGGTCATCGCCTCCGGTTGGGGCTGTGGCCGTTCAGGAACGCTCAGTGAGCGCTGTAGTTCCTCGCGGACTAAGTCTTCGAGAGAGGCGATTTGGGGCTGAGACGATGGCAACATGCGGCGCAGTTCTTCACGAACAATAGCGCGTATGGTCTCGCGCAGGTCGTCGGGGCAGAGTCCTCGGACTTCTGCGACGTCTGGTGACATGCGCCGATCGTATTGGCGGGTCCGCATTTCAAGAGTCTTCTCGATGGTGGTAGCCTCGGAGAGGAACTCTTGTACCGTCTTTGGCGGGTTTCTGATCAGTCCGGCGAAGAGCTCCTGCTTCACTCCTCGCATAAGCAGGCGAACCTTCTTGTCCTCAGACATGTCGGCGTCGGCGTGGCGGAAAAGTCGCGTCATCTCCTCCGTGAAGATCGTTACGTTTTCGTTGGGGAGCTGCACCCGAGTTTCAAGCAGTGATGCGGCTCTTTCCTTCCGCACGACGCTTGCAAAGGTGCGCAGGAAAGCAACGCGGAAGTCGTCCCAGGTTCGAAGCGTTGACTCGCGGTTCTCGAACCAAGTCCTTGCGGCGTCTTCCAGGTAAAAATACACATGACACAGCTTGTCGTCCGGGTCCCACTTATTGAGGGCTGCGACGCGGTCGTAAATGTCAAGCCAGCTTTCCGGGTCTTCGTAGGTCGATCCGCGGAAGGTAGGCGGCTCTTTGGGCTGGTTGACGACCACGGTTGCCGAAGACCTTGCTTCCGTCATCGTGGATGCCGGCTTCGTAGCAGCCTTTGTTTTCTTGTCCTTGTCGGGGAGCGGCAGGTATTCGGGTGGTAGTCCTTGTTGTCTTCGGCTCACTCGAACGACCGGGTCGGCGTCGTCCTCTTGGCGGCTTGGGCTTGGCTCACGGCTGGACGGGGGCGTACGGTACATGGACCGAGAAGCACCTCCACCAGATGTCACGAGGTTGTAACACACGCAGCACTTGGGAGGAAGCACGCAGGAGTCAGGGCGGTGTCAGGCGAACTGTTTATTGGGCGAACTTGTGCCCAGCAAAACAAGGCCAAACACAACTCACAGCAACAGCGGCGTGAACAGTCGTCGGCCGACGGAAAAAAAAAGACCCCCAGTGGCGCACTGCGCCGGCTTTTATACACGCGTCGTAACGCGTTCCAGAGTGGCATACAAGATAAACGCGGCCTGCGTTGCGCTTAACAGATACACGCGTCGTAACGCGTTCCAGAGTGGCATACAAGATAAACGCGGCCTGCGTTGCGCTTAACAGATACACGCGTCATAACGCGTTCCAGAGTGGCATACAAGATAAACGCGACCTGCGTTGCGCTTAACAGAAAGTGATAGCGGCTTTCTTTGTAAACCAAAAGAACCGCACGTGTCAATATGAAGTGCGCTAACCCAATGCGGGCCCTAAAACGTGATTTTATTTCAAAATAGGCCCTTCCTTGGCACAAAAGTAACACTAAGAGGTTTCTGGACGGTGATTTCAACAATCAACGTTGACTTAATAGTTGACTTTAGTGTCCCTTTAACAAAGCAATACCAGTTGCTTTCGATGCGGACACTTAATAACGCGTTGCGATAACTTCCACATGGAAGTTTTTTAAACCTCCTTTTATATATACCAAGGGCCCAATCGATCATGAGAGACGGATTGACATGAGTGTGACAGTGAACCGTCACGTGTTCAACAGAAAATAACATAACGGTTTTTAGACGTTTCGTTATGTCCGGCCACGATGGTACACGTCTGTGACAGCCTCACTAGGGTCCCTAGATGAAACAAGTTTGTTTCATCTTGGAACCTTAAGCCTTACCGGAGAGCAGCGCTCCAGCGGCCGCCCCGAGCAGCAGGATGTCGGCGATCCACTGGTTCTCGGGTGTAGTGCGCGGCAGGCTGTACCAGGGCTCGAGCTCGATGCCGGACATGGACACGGAGGCGTAGCCCAGCGTCGTGCCCGCCGACATGTTGACCAGCAGGGCGACCAGCATGGCACGCTGGTGGCAGCCCCCAGCCCTGGGATCGCCCGCCGCCAATGTGGGCGTGGCACCCTTGACCGGGGGACGCCACCGACGCAGCGCCTCCATGGCGGCGTTGCCGGGTGAGACAGACGCCGGCTGTGGTGGAGGCTGCTGCTCGGGCGCGGAAGCAACCAGCGAAGGGTCGCTCGGCGTACTGCCGGGGGACATCAGTTCAATGATGTTTCATGGTGGCGATACAGTAATGAAGCACGATCTTCCAAAAACAGACCTGCTTTCAAAATCTGAGATACTGGGATCTGCGGTGAATCTAATGGTGTATCTCTAGGGAGGTAAGACTAAACAATACTAAAAAAAGAGAAAACGGACCTCCATAACATAGCCTCAGCGGTGACTGAGGTGGCAGCTAAATTCAGACAGGCTCGAATAGGTTGTCTTTAAATAAATAGTACGTACTACCAAGATTACCATAGTTCCTGAACTTTTGATTCCTCGACAAACTTCATTATCCACTACACTCATATCCAAGTGCTGTCGAATATATCTGAGTCTGAAAATAGAGTTTTTGTGCGCTGCCCAATTATGGATAAGTTCCAACTCGCCCGCCTTTCAGTCCTACTATAGAGCTTTAGACCTAGCGACATCTGTAGAGACACGTTAGGCTAATATAGGGAGATATTGGCAGATAGATGAAATGTACCGTCCGCCTTCGCAATCTCACGTCGCGCGAGATACCGTTAGAGGGTCCTGCGATCCAACATCACCTTTGAGTCGCCAGCTCTCTGTAAGCTCAACCGAGGGCGCATTCTAGAACAAGCAGTTGCTGTTTAACCACTGCTACTATTCGTGTGTTCGGCATAGTCCAGCTGGCTCAATGCTAACACAGCTACTAGTTGCATCGTTACTTCGGCCTAACTAAAATACGACTACCAGGTGCGTCTGCCTATGTAGTTAATGGGGTATAGATTACAGAGGGGCCACACTCACGCTCGGCATTTTTTGTCAGACGCCAGGGTGACAGCAGAACGGCTTGTAACGCAGCTGATCCACTACTAGATTAATCGCCTTCTTGAGCGCGTGAATCGCTGCCACGTGGATCGCGTGAACGGAATGTTCTTCTTCGTCACTTGAGTGGCCAGCCGTCATATAATTACTAGTCATGCGAATCCTCTAAGGGGAGCATCTCTTGCAAGCTACTTGAACACATCATCGTCTCTCATATCTACAGTCATCTTGAGTCTAATAACTTATTCTTTGTAAATCAACATGGTTTTTTGGAAAACATTATTGTGCGATACTCAACTATTCGAATTTACGCCGGATTTACATAATGGAATGAATAATAATAAAATCATCGATTGCATCTTTCTAGACATTGCGAAAGCATTCGACAGAGTTGCCCATTGTCGCCTAAAATATCGGCTATTAGACTTGAGTGGACGTTATCTTGGCTCCGGAATTTTTTTATCTAATCGACAGCAGCTTACATTTGTCAATAACTTCAGCCCATCTACTTCATTCATTTGTCTCGTCAGGTGTACGTACCCCAGGGTAGTGTATTAGGCCCTCTTTCTTTTCTCCTTGATATTAATGGTTTGCCTTGTAACATTTCTTCTTAAATATGTCTTTTCGCGGGTGACTGCGTAGTGTATAGGACCCTTAACTCTGAAGAAGACCATGTGAGATTTAACAGGACCTCGACCTAATTAATCAGTGGTGTGACCGATGGCAAATGACGCTTAACTATCTAAGTGCTGTGTACCTTTTTTCACCTGTAAAAATGCTTTTCTCTTTCCTCACTCTGTCTGTTCCGCTATAATTCCCCGTTCATCTACTTACAAATATCTCGGCGTTCATCTTTGTTCTAATTTTATCTGGTGTAGTCACATCGAAAAGGTATGCGCGAAAGCTAATAGAACTTTGGAATTTTCGCGCCGGAATCTGCATCATTCCCCATCTTTCATATGGCAACAGGCCTACTTACCCTTTGTACGCCTTCAATTGGAATACGCCTTATCGATCTGGTCGTCTCATCAATACCTAACAGATAAAGTTGAATCCACCCAAAATCGTGCAGCCCGCTTCATAACCTTAATTAAAGTACAATCGCCATTGCAGCATCACCCAAATCAAACGCCGATATTGCCCTCCCTAACTTAAATTCTCGCTGCTCTGTCACTCTCCTATGCATCTTCCATGAAGACCACTACAACTCTTGAACCAGTCGTCTCTCGATTGAAATTCCTTAGCGTACATCACGTCCTATTCATAACCATCTCAGTTTCAGACGCATCTTCGGTCACACACCGTCATTGAATAGTTCTGTTTTGCTGTGCTCCATCGCACTTCGGAACAGTCTTCCTGATGAGAGTGTTTCATTAAGGGACCCTGTCAAACTTCTGTAGCATTTGGAAGTTTATATGTTCCCTTGACTTTTGCATAATGATGTTTTACTAAAATGTATTATAGCGCTTGTTCTTTGCTCTTCCATTGTATATTTTTTCGTTCTTTTTCTTCATTGATGCAGTTTCTTTCTATGTTTTATTTGTGGTGAATTTTCTGTAACCCGCCCTCCCCACACACACACTCAATGATCTTCGGGTCCTGTAGGGTATTTTAAATAAATAAATAAATAAATAAATAAATAAATAAATAAATAAATAAATAAATGATGACCTACATCACTACATCACTGGCTCACTCCCGAACCGGGGAATCGGCAAAGAAATGACCAAATATCTTTAATAACTGGACACGCATAGATTTTATGACTTTAAATACATTTACAATATCGATTATGAATTAATAATGGTCTCTCACGATATTTTCTATTCAAAACCGTCCGGATTCACTTTCTTGATGTGTTTTTCTGTTTGTAGATAAAAAGTGGACTCCCAACCCCAGAATATTTGAAGTGGTGAAATCAAGTATATATGATTCAAACTAACCGTTTCTTTTAGAGAGTTTCTCCTGAGTAAACGGAAGATGACTGCGCGTTTTAAAACAAACTGCGCAATTGTTTGTTCCTTATTGCAGAATGAACAGGGGAGGGAAGGATCCCGATCAGCTTCATGCATATAAAAGTTTCATTTTGGGGCGCGGCAACGTAAGTTACTAAACTTAAATTGCACTAGAAGCGAAAGTTGGGTAGAAGCGACAGAAGCGAAAGCGAGGCGGGTGGTTCATGCTTGCATGTAAAAACAGCGCAAATATACAAAGATAGAAGAAGAGCCTTGTCAGCGGCTCTTCTTACGTCTTTGTCTGTATATTTGCGCTGTTTTTACATCCAAGCATAGTAAACGTGAGTTTATCTTTTCACGTGACGCAGAAATTTCAGCAGAAGGGGAACAAGAGGAGCTGGTATTCATTTAAATGAGTAACTAGCCAGTCCTTGTTCGTGGTCTGTTTCGAGTTCCTGACTTGGCTTGGATTGAAAAGAACTTCAATGATCGCGCTTCCTGGTCAGTCCCTTGCAGGGACCGGTAAGCCAAGCCGGCCGGCACTGGACAGCCGTGAGCTGATCATTTGGAGCGAAGATGAGTGGAAGCATCTTCCCCTCCACCAAAATGAAGCTTCAGCCAACGGCTTGGCACGTGCTGAGGAGATGCTCCACTGTGGCTGTCTTGCCACAGTGGAGCTGTATGGGAAGACGTCCGTGTAAATCTCTGCAACAAACGCAGGACTGTGACTTTCTTGTCCTCATTATATTAATTTTACTTCAAGTTCTACACAACACCGGTTTCCGCAACACAATGGGCAGCGTATTCGCTTCGTCTATATAACAATCATGTGTTGGTGGCTGTTAATGCAAGATCTATACATGAAATCTTAATAATTAAAAAATGGCAGATCCCACGTACAGTGGGAATCGATGATATGCGAAGCACGAATGAGAAAGGTTGATATGTCACTTTAAAATCAGCACAACAGTACGAGGTGGAGGTGAATGATGCCGTGCATGACTTCCTTGTCATTATTATCATGTTTTGATGTGTTGTTCACCTATGTCGTCCGTTCGCGTCGCGTAATACCGAGTTTGGTACATGTGAAGCTAGCGAAACGGTCGCGAGTGGATCATGAGCGTTGCATGAAGTCATGTTGTTATATGACACACATCTCATGATTATCATGTTTGAACCAGTCACATACCTTCGTCATTCATTCACGTACCGTAATACGAAATTTGGTGTATGTGACGCTAGCGAAACGGCCGCGAGCGCATCATGAGCGTGGCATGTAGCCATGTTGTTATATGACAGCGATGCCATGATTTTCATGTTAGGGTGTGTCGCTTGTGTTCGCCATGCAAATGTCATATCGTACCATTTTGCAACATGTCATGTGAACGAAACCACCACAAGAGCTGCAGGACAATGAAATGTACATCATGACATTCATGACATCCATATCATGATTTTCATGTTATGGCTAGTCAAATATGTTCTTCATACAGTCATGTTATGCCATACCAAGTTTGGTATTGATACCATTATCGAAACCGCAAGGAGAGCTAAAAGTTGT
This sequence comes from Rhipicephalus annulatus, assembly GCA_013436015.1. Classification (NCBI taxonomy): domain Eukaryota; kingdom Metazoa; phylum Arthropoda; class Arachnida; order Ixodida; family Ixodidae; genus Rhipicephalus; species Rhipicephalus annulatus. The sequence goes on from WOVY01004660.1 coordinate 56,310, forward strand.
AGGCCTCTAGATAGATAGATAGATAGATAGATAGATAGATAGATAGATAGATAGATAGATAGATAGATAGATAGATAGATAGATAGATAGATAGATACGCTCAAAGTCGCCGAAGTTCGCTAAGAAATGCTTCGAATTTTAAAGTGTGATTGATAATGAAAGAACCAGTGCAAAATCTTTGGGTATCTTTCTTCAAATGGGGATGCCTTGAATGAGCACATCGAAGTACCAGTCTTTTTTTACCCAGTGGCCGCAACTACTATAGTTTTTGTTATGCTCGTTTTGAGGCCATCGTTGCACGTGTATGCTTCAGCTACCACGAAGGTTTTAAATAATGACCTTTGGCGACAGTCTTCGGTATGGAGATGTACCACTAAACGTCGATGTGTGTGCTTCCACGTCGAAGGATGCTTATGCCTTCCAAGCAGCAATAGATGCTGCGCAAGATATCGTACATCAACGTACGAAAAAGACAGTCACAGGATTCCTTACGCGTGTGCCTGAGGTGACTCGAAGGCGAAAGCATCTTTTTCTTTTGAGTTGACATATTGATACTGCCCCGCACATCACCGAAAGCTGGATTCTTTCATGCCTATTTTTTAGGCTCCAGAGCAAGTTGCCATGACTGTTTTGTGTTATTTTTGTTATGCATCTTAATTGTTTGTATTGAGAGTGAGGGAAACATCTTTATTAAGTCGACAATAGATGCGAGTTAACTTAACGTCACCCTGCTAGGCCCACGAGGGGGCGGGGAGTACTAAGTTTTTGTATATGTCTGTTTTTTCCACTCCTGTTATAGGCCTGATAGGGCGGTTGATAGATTTACGCACCTAACGGGGTTTAGCGAAAACCCCAGTATAGGAGGTGTCGCACGCTTTCCGAACCTCACCTGACACTGCTTGCGTGATTGGCCCATGTCTTTCTCCAAGCGACGGTTCGATGTGATTTACGACATGATGTGACGTCACATGATGTACCGCCTTGGTGGTTTAGTGGTTATGGTGCTGGAATGCCGACCCGCACGTCGTGGGATCGAATGCCGGCCGCAGCGGCCGTGTTTTCGATGGAAATGCTCGTGTGCTTATATAGCTTTGGGTGCACGCTAAAGACCACCGGGTGGTTTAAATTTCCGGAGCCCTCCACCACGGCGTCTCTCATATTCACATCGTGGCTTTGGGACGTTAAATGCCACCGGTCATTAATTATGTCACGTGGTATGACGTCATAAGATTTGGTTCTTTGAGGTCATGATGGCGTCATATGGTAGCCACACCACGTGATGACCCTTTGCGTCACTCGTGTTGGCGTCGATGCCGGTCAATTTTCGAGTTCGATGAAGCATCTAAGTCTTTCCTCTTCAGGAAAAATCGACATCTGCGAACGTAGAAATCACTTTAATGTTTCACCAATTCCTTTGACCATGTACCTATTCCTTTTACCATTGAACATATTTTTATTAAACTTATTGCCCAGTTGAATCGTCTGCTGTTAAAACGAATTTGCTACCCGCAGGTCGCGGGTTCGTATCCCGGCTGCGGCGGCTGCATTTCCGATGGAGGCGGAAATGAAGGAGGCCCGTGTGCTCAGATTTGGGTGCACGTTAAAGAACCCCAGGTGGTCTAAATTTCCGGAGCCCTCCACTACGGCGTCTCTCATAATCATATGGTGGTTTTGGGACGTTAAACACCACATATCAATCAAAACGAATTTGCTATGTCGAATCAAGTGGAACCTCCCCCTCCCCCCCCCCCTGGTTTAATGCTAGTCGGTTGAGCGGTGGTCTCAACAAAGAATAAAACAAAATCCAGTCATTTGAAGAAAGTCAGAGAGAGAGAGAGAGAGAGAGAGATGATTTATTAGAAGGAAACCTGGCCAAGTTCGCATCATCGCACCATACTCCATGACCCCGCAGACTGCGCTTATCTCTTCGTTTGCAGAGCTCGTGGCATATTGGTTTGGTTGGGAAAAATTTATTAAAGCGTGATTATTACCAAGCGTGCTCCTGTTCCGCATAATTTTCTGCGTGTGCTGCTCCAGTGGATTGTTAATTTTTTTTCTACTAGATTCGATCGCCTTCGTCGTCTCAGCCTTTAATTTTTTCCCTCCCCCGTATCCTTCTAATGCAAGCGCAAGAATAAAAAAAAAATGTTTGCAAGGCCTACACGATAAGTGGTTTACACAGACATATTGTGGGCTCACAACAAAATTACAAATGCAACCAGACATGGTAAGGAACCACGTTTCTTGCAATACTTGCTTTTACATCATATCACTTGGTGAAAAGCTTGTAGCACAAGATGGTGTATACCTCACCTAAACAACAAACGAAAATATTTTAGGCTCCTTTGCGTGGGTGTCGTGTAGCACCGACCAGCTCGTTGGCAGGGCGAATGCCACTGTCGATTTTGCCACCACTACTGGTGGGGCACCAGAACACAGTGACACCTTCGTTTACCGGAGTGTGGCTGTCAACCAGTACGGGGCTTCCATCCAATTTTCGCCCCCGCCCCCGAAATTTGGATGCATTTGTGTGTTTTACCGAGGAAATTATTAAAAATAGGTGTTTTTCAAGACCTTCAACAGGTGCCCCCCCCCCCCCCCCCCCGAAAAAATTAACGGCTTCGGGCCTGCTGTCAACTATAGTGAAGAGGTTGAAGAAGCGATCCAGGATTCTGGGAATAAAACACACACACACATGCGCACACACACACCGAGTTCTTTTAAGCCACCCTTTGTTTCACACGCCGTTGTTGTACACACATCTGACACGAGTGTTTCGTTTTGAAATAATTTTTCACCGAAAACAAATTTTCTCGTAAAAGAAGGCGCAAAGGTCGTTTCGGGAGAGGCACTGGTAATGCACGAATAAAAGCGCCCCTTCTCTTCGAAATTGCTAACAAAAGTGCTTTCAGAATAAGCCCAGCTTTGCGTTGGCATATCCCGACAACCATGCGCATCTTCCGGCAGTATACAGGCAAGCCATAACCGGTAACTAAACGCGTGTTTTACAAACGTAACCCATCCTTGAATACTCAAACACATGCGAGTACAAGCGCTCGCACGACACCAAAGCGCGCGGACGCCGTCCACGTTAACAGGAGACATTGCATACGCTAAAATAACCTCACATTGCTTCTTGCCCCTCGCAATTCAATCATGTGCGCTCACATCCAAACCCATATGGCTACTCTTTCTGCTGTAACGACATGACGCGACCGTGTACGTGTCGATAGACCTCTCCCTGTTTGTAAACAGTGTGACGTCACTGCGGGCACCCCGCCCCCCATACCCTCTCTCGGAGCTGCTGCTGGTTGGCAAGAAAGTTCCTCCGGCGGCATTTTTCTGCATAGCAGAGCTGCGTATCTGCATTCCTTCGACAGAAATTTCTGCATTGCTGTGTTCTAAAGTCACAGCTTCTGATAGAAGGGGGTCGCCGAAGGATCACTACTCATAGTGTGGAAATTTGCTCGTCGTAGTTGGATGGGTGGATGGACAAACTTTGTTTTGAGTACTGAGAGACGTGACTAGCACGCAGTGGGCTTCACCCGCGTAGATGGCAGCCGTAAAAAAGAAATGTGATCTTTTTCAAACACGAACGTTTTGAATGTACACGGTTACTGGCACTTTGAGAAATATTTGCATGGCATATGTAAACTTATTTATTTCCATCGTGGCATGTGCAATGAAGTTTTAAACGAGGTACAGCATTGGCAGCATGTTTGTGAGCTGCTGTGCGCGACGTCATGGATAAGAATCTCACTCATTGCCCACAAGTCTTATCAGAGATGAATAAAAAAAAAGAAACACTTGTTGCCATGGGTTAGGCTGAGTTTAACATATCCTCGTGAAAATCAAAGTGACATTCTGCCGCTGCGTTTTTCAATAACCCAGTGAAAATTCATGTGATGTAAAACCCGACATCCTAATAATATATAATATCATCTGGAACACTTAACTTGCTGCATTTAACACCTATAACGTGCTTTCGTACATACATATTACTCCTTTAGGCCTAATACACACTTTTAATGCGCATTGTCACTTCATAAGAATCGAGCCGTAAAAGTACAAAGTAGATAAGAAACGAAAATCTGCGCTGTTTTCATTTACCCGTGTCAGGTATTAAATAATACGAGTTATAGCCGTGGTGAAGCATATATGCAGATTCATCAGCGCTACAACATGCTTATAGCTCATGCGTAGTCGTACATATCATCCGGAGATCATGAACTTTTATTTTTCTTCGGCTGCTGACCCGCAGGTCGCGGGATCAAAACCCGGCGGCGGTGGTTGCATTTCCAATGAAAGCGGGAATGTTGTAGGCCCGTGTGCTGAGATTTGGGTGCACGTTAAAGAACCCCAGGTGGTCGAAATTTCTGGAGTCCTCCACTACGGCGTCTCTCATAATCATGTGGTGGTTTTGGGACGTTAAACCCCACAAATCAATCAAATCAACTTTTATTTTTCTGCACGCCGCGCATACGCTGAGATGTACCCAATCGCTGATGATCGCGTCAAATGTATTTTTACTTTGACTACAATGTCAGATCGTAAAGTTCCATCGACAACCCGTTACTGAAACCGCCCCACAACGAATAGCAATGTTTTCGCAAACAGGACGCATCGTGCTATTCGCTCTGCACACACCACGCACGATATTCCCAGTTTCACCGTCCGTAAAGGTGAACCGATATTATCGATGCCTTTCAACGCACACTACACGCCACAGTCAACACTGCACATTTTCGAAGGCGATACCGCTGTTACTCGCACAGGCCGCCACGTGTGCTCACTTCTCCGAGATAAACAGCCAGCCAGCGTGGGAAATATTTAATCACGCACTTTATCACACACCTAGATTTTCTCTGACACATACCACAGCTAATGTTGCCACTGTGAGACGAAAATTAAGCTTTCAAAAAGAAAAAAAATGTGCCCCAAGCACCGAGCGACTGCACCACACTATGCCACCGGCGGGAATGTTTTGCCAACCACCGCCTTGCACGTGCACCGGTGATGTCACGCTGTGACGTACCCCGATAGAGGTCTATTTGTGCATGGTCATGAGCCTGGTGTCCTTACAAATGTCTGGACACAGTTTGGATGCTTCCCTGTTGTGGATCGTGAGTAGGCATATACATGACTATGAGGAATAACTAGCCTTAGAGTCACATTCTTTAACTACAGTATACCGCTAATGCGGCTTCTACATCTTTGAGCCTGTTGCAACAAAAGACGCAATGCATCACTTCTTGACCTTCAATGTTGTGCACTTTTCACTTTATTTTAAATGAATTAGCACGTGTTCGGCGCTATATTGTTTTTCCTTCTGTTTTATGTGTTTTTGTACACAGTGACTTGTTGGTAAGCAAGTATCGTGAAATATATTATGTTTTATGTAATTCGGAAGTCGTGTTGATTCTACGTAAGTCTCAAATATGCCAGAGTAATCATGGTTCAATTCGCCTCTGCTAAGGGCTACTTGTTAACAGTGCATCTCGACTTCATCATTCACAAACTTCTGGTGTTGATGCATTTGATTCGTTTATCCGAGTATTTCTGTAGTTCATATCAACTGCAGTTCAATAAATGTAGTTCAGTAACGCCCGCGCAGAGTACTCTTGTCATCTCGATGGTGATCTATTGTTTCACCGCCTCGTGGCACCAAGTTGCCAAGCTGGCCAGCCGCAACGGTAGCACATGCACTGACAAAGCAAGCACGACACCAATATGGGACACTTTCGCTCTCCTTGTCAGACCAACTTGCTCAGAAACTGAAGGCTTAGGCAAAACAAAAGACGCGAGACTACCACACCCGGGAGGCACCTGGGGGCCGGCCCAGCAAGGTTGCCCGGACTACCGCCACTGAACAGTACTGCTTCATTGGCCGCAGCCTTCGCATTACTCGGGACCAGCGGAACGTCTTTCTCGCTCACTTGCACTGCCTCGCCTTTCGGTTTCGCACGATGGTCGCCGTCTTCCGTCTTGTGCTCGGACACCGGACGCGTCCGGCGGGTCTTGGCACCTGCGCTGAAGTCATCCACTTCCTCTAACGCACCGCCGGATTCCGCCCGCTCGTTATCATGATGTGTCGCCGATGGCAGCCCTTGGGGTTCGTAATCCTCGTGGCACTGCAACTCTGTTAGGCTTAGCCTGGCCACTTGAGTTCCGCAGCTCTCGTTACCCGACGCTCCGCCTTTGCAGCAGGTGATGTCCCGCAGTTCGCGATGGAACTTGCCGTTCAGCGTGACATTCTGCAGGCGCTGCACCCAGGCGAGACGGCAGTCGCAGATAAACTTGTTTCCTGCGCCACAATGTGAGTTTAAATTAATCCTGTGTATTCCCTAATTCCCATACATGGTCAGAACATACTAAAAAATTGCGATTAAGCTAGCCACCGCCTTGCCTTAAAATCAATTTGAAATGTGGTTACTCCATGCTCGAGCGATGCCACCAGCTCAAATACATTTCTAGGGTAGGCTAGTTTATTCACAATTCGGTGATACTGTGTATGCCCACATATGTGGACGATAAGATACGAAGTGTTAAGTGATATAGATTCTGAAGAAATGTGGTAAGCATTATGAATTTATTCATATTTTTTATCACGGAAGGTGTATTCTAAAATGTAAGAAGAACGTTTAAGGAATATTTCATAGAAGGGGACAAGAAACAGTTGCTTTCGTTCGACAGCTGTTCGTGACTCACGAGTTTGTGTTTTTTTATTACCGTTGCTCTCATTTGCTTTTTACCTTACATGTGTACGAGCTGCGATATTTTTTTTTGCTCTTTGGTTTTTATGTACATACTCCTGAGGAGGCCATTCCCGGTGGTCATTTGCAATATATTTCGTTCGTTATTGTTGTCCTTGTTTATTGCGTACATATTTGCATACAGCTACTATTAGTGCAAGTATTACTACTGATAGTGCCAGTCATAGTAATCTACAATAAACATTCTTCATCATTAGCACCTACTTTTTGTCGAAGCATCTACATAATTGAAAGAAATCATTTCACATTTCAATATAATATGCGAAGTCCACAAGTACGTCCGATTCTATGCTTGCATTTGCACATTTCAGGGGTGTTTCTATTTTTTTACATCTAACGTTTATTTACAAGTACAAACGGTACGACAATTTTCCACTTCTTAGATGTCACCCAGCAGCACGCTTACCTATAAGACCCATGTGGAAGGATTCGGTGTCAATTTTTCTCAAGTCTTGAACCGTCCTCCAAGTAAGCGTCAGCAGCTCATTCTGGGAGAGGTCGACGCTCAGAAGATTCGGAGCACCCGCGAACATCTGGGCGGGAAGAACGCGCAGCCTGTTGAACGCCAGGTAGAGGATGTTCAGTTGCGGCAGGCCCTCAAATGCCAGGGGGTCCACTTCGGCGACGCCGTTGTACTTTAGGTCGAGCTCGACAAGCGCGGCCATCGGGCTGAACACCCGAGCTCCGAGTCTTCTGATCTTGTTGCGAAACAGGTCGAGTCGTATGGCCCTCGACAGGCCCTTGAACGTTCGCTCAGTTAGGTTCTCAATGACGTTGTCGCTCAGGTCGAGCTCTCTGAGGTTGGAAAGCTCCTCGAACGCGTAGTCTTCGACGTTCTCGATCTCGTTCCTCTCGAGGAAGACCTGAGTAAGGGTTGGAAGACCGCGGAAGGACCCGGCGGGGACGACTGTCAGCTTGTTGTCTCCGAGTTCGAGTCTCTTCAGACGCGGCAGGTCGGCAATACATTCTTTCCCCAGGGTCGTTATGGCATTCGAATCCAGCGAAAGCCACGCTAACCTCGTGAGGTTGTAGAATGAATGTGTTTTGAGAGCACCCAAGTCCGACTGCGTGAACTTCAGTCGCTCCAGCCGGGAACAGTGTCTCAGAGCACCGGAGGGCACGAAAGTCAGTTTGTGCTTGAGGTTCAGCGCGTTAAATCCGAGGGAAACTACGGATGCGTGGCCTCGAAAAGATTTGAACACATCGTGGTCGGGAGTTATGGGTCTGGTGACGTAACAGAACACGTCCGTGGCGTCATCCGCGAAATCTTCGACGTCGCACCGGCAGTACAGCGGCTGGTCCATGAGGCGGCAGAGGTTTGGCACTAGGTCCGATGAGTCGGTGCCGGCCACGAACAGGAAAATGCATGGCGATGAAGCTATGGAAAGGCTGTAACAGATAGGAAAATATTGATTGATTGATTGGTTGATTGATATGTGGGGTTTAACGTCCCAAAACCACCATATGATTATGAGAGACGCCGTAGTGGAGGGCTCCGGAAATTTCGACCACCTGGGGGTTTTTTAACGTGCACCCGAATCTGAGCACACGGGCCTAAATAGGAAAAATATTTGAGAGCTATATAATACAGAGTGACGTGACAACATCGTTAAACATTGATGAGCAAGCAGGGCCTGTCTCAACATTTCGGGTACATGACCACTTATTGGCACCACTTACGGCACATGAAAGTATGCTCGGCGCTGCATACGTCAGCATGACAGTCCCAGCTGGAAGGTGTCGTTCACCAAAGGTTTACAGGCTAGCATGGGTACACTGTGGTAGGTGATCCAGGCTTAGCCAGTGGAATGAGAAGAGTGTCACTACTGGGTGGTTACTACGTCACTACTAGGAGCTAAACGTTCACTTACAACTGCACCTCAGCAAGTCTTATTATTATTATTATTATTATTATTATTATTATTATTATTATTATTATTATTATTATTATTATTATTATTATTATTATTATTATTACTAGAAACATATTCACCATTATGAACAAACTAGTGAGTCATAACACAGGAGCTAGTGTTTAAAAAATGACTCCTCTAATCTGTCAGTGGCTACTGTTTTATTTTATTTGTTATCAATGTAAAGCCCTATTGAGTAATCGTTAACCAATCTCAGTAAGTGGTGTTTAGGAAAAGAATAGCGAGCCGGTCCACCTATCAATAGCGTGGGAACAGCAGCAGAGTCAATTTTCAAGCACTATTAAAGTATCTACGGGAAATGAAAGTATGATTGGAACTGTGCTTACGTCGGCCTTAAAATGCCAACCGGAAGGTGTCGTTCCAAGTGTTCAGCAAACATTTACAGAACGTGACTGGGCTCCACGCAATGTACCTTCCGTCTATCGTCTCACGCTTCAATATTTCTTCTACCACATTGGACGTCCCTCTTTCGCGCCGTCGTGCTGGGGAAGTCCTGTGTCTGGTTTTAAAATCCAGCAAACTGATGTAACGCAACCACTTGCTTATCGAATTTGCATTATTGGGATAAATACTAAATCCTGCCACACACGTATATACGAGACTCTAGGAGATTTATGCGAACTGAAGCCGAATTTCCTTTTGACGTCAATCGTTTTAGGTGTTTTTATCTGTTTTCGAGTAGCGAAGGGAAAGCTTATTTTTAAGCAACAAGGCGGAGCTGCATGTGCCTTGCCGCCCCCTCTCTCAATAAGCTCCTTTCATTGGTAGCCGACGAGAGATTGATTCGGGCGGCAGTGTAGCTTGAGAATAAATAGGCCCCCAAAATCAAGCCGTAATTTCAGCTTAGCGAGCATGCCCGATTAAGGCAGGCGACATTGCTTCGTACAGTGGTGCCACTCTATCAAAAGTTTCCAGCTGCCGTTTTAAAGGGCTGCCTTTTCTGAAGCTCAACTAGCGTCACGGCTCTGTCGCAACATCCTCGCAAGAAAATTAGAGGGGCAGAAACGAATCACGCGGAGCCAACGGCCGTTCAGTTCAACCTTTCGTAACTACGGCGCTCACCGTGCGGAGCTGTAAACGCGAGCAACTTTCTTCGGCACTCAGTCGAGCCCGCAGCCGTGAAAGCGCACCATCCTACTCGCGGCGACCGTAGCAGCAGCAGCGTCGAGAACCGATCCCAAACAACGCCGTTTATCGCCACCCTCCATCCCCCCCCCAAGTATAAACCTCGTCGACCAGGGCGGGCGGCTCGCTGTTCACGACCTCCTCTCCCTGCGGTATAAGTGCCGCTCCATTGCCGTGGAGGCCGCCCCAACAAAACGCAGGCTGGGATGCAGAAGTGGACGGGTCTTGAATGTGTACACGTTGCACGAGCTCGTGTGTGTTTGTGTCTGGGAGGGCAGTGTGCCCGGACGGGTGGTGCGCGCTGGAGCGGGCGTAGTTGAGGTCATCTGTGGCAAGCGAGGGTCAACACCTCTGTGAGAGAGTGCAGTTTCGACCGGTGTGCGCTTAGCATCCGGAAGCTGCAGCTGGAGCGACGTGACGTCTGACTCTCTCCACCCCGCAGCCATCTGGACCGTACTGACTGCCAGTGCCCCTCCCCCTCTCCCCCAGCCACGCCGCGTCGCGTCTGTTGCGCAGACCAGGACAAGAATCGGGTGTTTGCGACCCGTTGCGTTCTGCTGGAGTTGCCGTTCACGTTCGCTGACGATCGAACGCGAATTATGAGGCGTTTCAAAGCAGAGCAGCGCGTGTCACGTAGGCTCGAAAGGACAATCGATCGACGCCGAATATCTGTATAATTCCACTAAATTGTTTAGTTTGTCCTTCTCATCAACATAAGCGGAGGGTGTATTCTAAAATGTAACAAGGAACGTTTAAGGAATATTTCATAAAAGGGGACAAAAAACAGTTCCTTTCGTTGGACAACAGTTCGTATATTCAGCCACCATGATTGTTCTATAAAAGTCTACGTAAAGGCGGAGGTCCTGTAACCACAACAACATCTCACGTCAGACTTTGTCCGCAAGACGAACTCTCAGACAACTCTGACCAGGATTAGCGAAAGTTTCAGCGTACAACAGATACGAAGCACTTTGTCGATTTACCTCCTCTGTTTACTACATCCGTTCCCCAACTTTCAATGTGTACGGTCTCTCTTAATGTATTAGGCTATACAGCAAAAAAAAAAGAAAAATGCAAGCTATATGGATCTGTGCATTGCAGATTTCGTAATCCGCCGACAACCCGAGCGCTGTACACCGTGTAGCCACCGGTTACTTCGACCTGCCTTGTGTGGCTTCGCTGGCAGCGCGGCTATTTCGCCGGAGCCCGCCATGCACAGTCACATAGGTCGGCATACGTCGAAGACAGGCGAATGTACACAACACACAGGGCGTCCTTTGTGATCAATAGCTTGATACAAAGGAAGAGATGATATCGAGGAGGAGACGAAGCCTTTTCAGCGCGGATACCGTGAGATGATGCTTGCCAGATCACAGCGTCGATGCAGTCGGGGGGCATTGCACGCACTCGTGCCTGCAAGTGCTCACTTTTGAACATTCACAACAGAGCTGTTACATAGAGTCGAGGTTTGCCGTTGATAGAAAAGTATCACCGCAAGAAACTGGCACGCCCTCAAACACCCCCAAGCGCTCTGTAGTGATGGTTGCCAAGAGAAGCTGCAAGGTGCGAACCCTAATCGGAGGTTGCCGCACGAGTGTGCCTGTGTTAATATTTAGTGTACCAGCGAGATGGATAGAGGGATATGCTCAATATCTGTGGCCCATACGCGCTGTAGGAGTGTTTTAGAGAGAGCTGTTACCGTCGAGATTTCCCTACACTCATTGAGAGATAGAACCAGAAAGAAACACGTAAAAAAAGACGAGAGAGAGAGAGAGAGTGCAGCTGTGTATAGCAAGGAATAGGGAAGAGACAGGTGAGAGTGTAAACGTCTAGCCAAGTCAGGACAACCTAGATGTCACCAGCTGTGCTGTTATCCAGGCTTGCGCGACTTAGTTCAAGCTTTGCTATTTTTTTGTTCTGTTGTTTAAACACTGTGCCAGTTATTATTCGTTTATATCGATTTCTTGATATTGTCTGCAGTAATCATGTCAGCTGCTTCGTTTTTATTATGCACGTTCTACTTATATTTATGCCTGTCTCTTTAATACTCATTGTACTGTTAATCGGAACAGTGAGCATTGCGTCGATTCAGTGGGATTTTTTGGCCCTCAGGGGATAGGCGCATCGTCGGGCTTCATTTGCCTTTCCACTGGTATCCTATGTACCTTTCTGCCGGAAGGAATAAACTTCATCTTTCACCCACATGTGAAAGCTGGTCGCTGAACTGAACCATTGTAATCATGTGACCTCGTAACGAAACAGACGCAGGTCAGCGCCAGTCAGAGCGTGAATACCGCCACCACCCTCTGGCTTGGAATGGGTCCGAATACGTACAACGTTGCACTCCATCTTCCACTGTTATCATGCGTCGTGTCGGGTGCCCCTTCTATATGGCCCATTTAAGCGGTGGCGATGGTACACGCTGATGAAGGAGAGCAGGGAGGATGAAATGTGAAATGTATACATCTTTCCAAAACGCGATCAGTACATGACTTTTCTCGATATTTTGATCAAGCTACGCGGTACCGTTCTGTCTTTGACGGAAAGGAGGCGGAACTTGCAGGAAAGACGCGCGCCTCCTTCGCAGTTTGAGTGACAAACGAAAACTACCAAAATGTGCGGTAGACGATAATATACGCGACTGGTACGCAGAATGCTGGATATTCTTGCTGAGTGCAGAAATACAACCATACCTTTTCAGAACGCGCAGATGATGCTTGCTGCTAATCTATTGAGTGGTGGTAGCGTCTTTCCCGATACAAAATGTGTTCCCTTCGCTCGGTTTGTTTGTTCTCCACTGTTGCTGCTGATGCATTAAACTTCAGGGAACGATTCCCGCGTGAATACCGCCGTTAACTTTAAATTTTACGCCTTCTGGCTGAAAAAAAAATTACCTGTCGAATTGCATCGTTTGCCCAAAAGTGACTTCGCGTGGCCGCGAATGCTCCAATGGGCCACGTTTCCCGCAATCGTTAATGCAAGGGCAATGTCTTCGAAAGTCGTGGCTAAAGCCCACGACACCTCAATAAACTTCGCTCAATTCAGCTTAAGATTTCCTAGTGTACGTGTAACACTTTCCACAATATTGCAGGAGTAGAGGCCGCTTATTGCGAGTGTCAAATGAGCCCCGTGTTGGACTTAGCCGCGACTGTCGCTGCTCAATAAACGGACCTTTGACGACAAGTAGGTCCGGCGAGCTCCAAACATTGCATGAATGAAGTGTTGCCATTCTTAACTGGCAAGACGTAAACGGCTGTGTAATTAGTAATTACTTCGGTATGGCTGGTCCATCATATACACTTTCGTTCTCGAAACGGCTCTGATACATTTTCATTCTGCACTGAACGGATAATACACATGATAACAATGAGTTCCAGCTACTAACATTTCAACGAAAGAGGCTCATTTAAATTAACGAGTTCATTGAAACACTGATGCGTGGAGCTCGAAATGTCTCACCTCAATATCAGTAGAGAAAGACACGAGTTGCGCCGCGTCGTCTCGTTCGACAGCTGCGAGCCAACGACCGGCGAGCGGGAGGCCAAGGGCCGCCGGTTTTGTGTGTCCGAGCGCGCGTCCACTGCGGCTGGCATTCTGCGTGTCCAGCCAGCGGAAGAGCCGTCGCAGAAAGAGGTACGTACGCGCTTGAGTACAATAATCCGTGTGACAGCGCCGATGTGGACGGGCCGAGATCCATCGGCACTGGCAAGACAAACGCGAAAGGTTGGCTACGAACTCGCACTCTGCTGCCGCCGTCACCCGCTGCGACTTCGAAGTGTTTGAACCGGCCGGGCCGGGCGACCCCATGAGTGAGCAGCCGCCCGTGGTGCGGCGGTACCGTCGTTGTTGAGCAGAGGGGAGACGTGGGTGAGTGAGTGAGTGAGTGAGTGAGTGAGTGAGTGAGAGTGTGTGTGTCAACGGAGGCTAGTTGTGTAGAGCCGGGCATTAAAAGGATCACAAAAAAATTATTACCAAAGTAGATTGAGTTGATATAAATACAATTGTGCTATGGAATTCCTGCAGAGTGCTGACCGGAGTGTTTATTCGCCCGTCGACGAATGATATAATGCAGAAACACGTAAAGATGTAAATCATAGCGAGGAGAGTCTATTAATGGGCTGCTGAAGGCTCCCTCGAGAAGAACACCGCTACGTATTTTATGCACCCTCCCTCAGAGGGGTTATTACGGTTTTTTGTTGTTGTTGTTGCTTATGCGGTGCTTGGAGGATGACGAGACCGTCTGCTGTAGCATGAACAAATAATTTATGATGGGCTAGACTTAGGAGTCACAGAGAATGGCACGTTTTTACATATGAAAACTAGAAATTTCAAAATCGCGTATTTTGTTACTTTGTAGCAGTGTTGCGGAATGGGCACCTCCATTGCAATTCCATTCAGGGGTATCAGAACTTGCCACAATTTCATTCATTTCAATTCCTGGGAATGAAAGAAAAAAACAGCTTATTCCCATTCCCGGAATTGCCAGGAAGTTCGATTTCAATTCTTCTAATTCCTCACCGTAGGAGAGGCATCTTGATAGTTTGATAGAGTTAAGAATGAACGCCCCATAAAGCTGGTGTCATCACATGCATTAAGAACTGCAGAAGTACGCAAAACATGTTACCAAGGTCGAAGGATAGTTGTGTTGTGACATATCTCGTGCAGTACAATCACCCTACTAATTCCCATTGGGCCAGTTCTACTTACAGTATTTGCATGGTCAGGGTATTGGAACGAACGGTGATATTTTAATATCGCTTAAATGTGTTAATGCTAAAATTATGACATAACACATATGGACTGTTTTTCTTTTGTATGCAGTTTACAGACCCCTTAATTCATCTCCTGATGTTTTACTTGTCTTACGAAATCACTTGTGACAACACAGAAAACACAAAATAATACTTGCCGGTGACATTAACCTCCCATCTATTAACTGGAGCCGCTTATATTACAATCCGAAATCTGCACGCGATGTGGATATATTGTTTGATATTATTCTTGAAAACCACCTTGTCCAGATTGTCGAGGAACCTACGCGCTTTGCCAATAACGAAAGTTCTGTGCTTGATCAGGTGTTCGTAGATCGGTCTGTCTCATATTACGCTGTTTCTGTTGAAATGGGTTTCTCTGACCACTTGCTAGTTTTCGTTTCAGTTCTACTTCCTGCTAATCACGTTAGGCATCTGTCTGGGTTCAAAACTGGGAAAGACTACATGCGTGCCAATGATGATGCCATTTTGAATCATCTCGAAACCGAACTTGCGGTATTTTATGAGGGTGATCCTTAAATGCTTTGGTCGAACTTCAAAAATATTTGCCTATACTGCATCGATCATTTTGTACCCAGTAAAGTTAAAAAAAAAAACGGCCAAACATACTCCTTGGATGAACAGACACATTATTCACTTAAAACGTAAAGCTAAGCGTTTGAGAAAACGGTCGCCTTCTTCACATGCATTACGTGAAGTTCGTACGGGACTCTGTGAAGCTGTTCAAAAGGCAAAAACGTTTTATTTCAACACTACCCTGCCGAGCTTTATGAAATACGAGCCACAGAAGTATTCGAATTACATTAAAGAGCTCGAGGTGCCAGAACATTAATTTTCACATAATATTAAAGTACTGGATGACCCAAAGGTTGTCGCCAACCATTTAAATAACCGATTCCATAGTGTGTTTTCTGTTACTGCTGATAATCGTGCCGCTGGCTCCTCGTTGAATTCTTTCGATGTTTACCTTGCATCTTATGAGGGATGTTTAATATGATAGATTGATATGTGGGGCTTAACGTCCCAAAACCACGATATGAATATGAGAGACGCCGTAGTGGAGGGCTCCGGAAACTTCGACCACCTGGGGTTCTTAAACGTGCACCCAAATCTGAGCACACGAGCCTACAACATTTCCGCCTCCATCGAAAATGCAGCCGCTGCAGCCGGGATTCAATCCCGAGACTTGCGGGTCAGCAGCCGAGTACCTTAGACATTAGACCACCGCGGCAGGGCGAGTTTTTAATATGCTACTGAAACTGAAGGTAAAATCATCACCTGGACCGCATGGAATACCTAACGCATTCCTTCGCCGACATACTGAGCCGTTAGCTATTAGGTTTCTTTCAATAATATTTCAATCTTCTTTAAAAACCTCTGACATATCCCTCATGACTGAAGAATAGCACGCGTGGTTCGCATACTGAAAAAGGGTGATCCGTTGTCAGTTTTAAATTACCGCCCAATATCTATCATTTGTTCGTGTTGTAAACTCGTGGATCATATTGTGGCTACTTGCGTAACTACATTTTTAGACGACAATAACATACTGTCACCACACCAACATGGTTTCACACGGCAGTGTCC
>WOVY01004660.1:77500-110765 GCA_013436015.1 Rhipicephalus annulatus
CCACCCGTGGAGCAGTCGCCTCGCTATTGAACGAAAACCCATTGACGGATGCGTACCCACGTTGTTTACGACGCCGAGACGGAAACGTGCGGGCTTAATATTGCCGCGCACTGAGCAAGGACATGAAACGCCCTCACGCCAATTAGGTCTTGTTCGAGTTTTTTTTTTCTCAGCCTGAAAAGGTTGAATGCATCTTGGCAACTAGTCATAGTATAGTTGTATGATCGTGACGAGACAAAGCTTCAGAAACGATCAGTATTCGAGTGGATGGTTTATTTATTTCTGTTTTCCAAAGTGTCTATTCTAAGGCCAATGCCGACAACGATAACTAGTTACTTCTTAAAATACGAGACCCTCTTGCGGTCGCTCTATACCAAAGGTACTGAGCTCACCTCAGACAGCGGGCAAAGGTCACGAAATTTAGTCTGCCCGTGGCCTCCGAGATTGCGGGAGCGCGGCCGGTTTCTCTCCGGCCGTCCCAGTCGCACGGAAGGAGCGTGTTTCCAGAAGTGGGCGTGGCCCGCTCTTTTCTCCGTACGACGGCGCTCCAACAGAGGATCGAAAAGGCTGCCGCTCTGTTGGCGCAGCTTGCATGTGACACAAATAGTACAACCATATGTCACGATAGGAGTTCAATTTAATTCAACGACGATGATTAGCCCAGTTTTCACCCATATACGTCTCCGTAGGCTCAGATTTGGGTGCACATTAAAGAACCCCAGGTGGTCGAAATTTCTGGAGCCCTCTACTACGGCGTTTCTCATAATCATGCGGTGGTTTTGGGACGTTAAACCCCGCTTATTAATCACCCATACACGTCTCCAGAAAGGAGTAATGCTAGAAAGCCTCTGTATTTCTGAAATCAAGGTATTTAGCACCGAGACAAAACGGACCGTAACGAAAAAGTTGCGCCCGTTTGTCTTCACGATTATTATCTTGATGCATATCCCAGCGACACATGCCCCTCGTGTGGACACACGGCGATACTCGCACACATTCTTTGGGAGTGTAAAAACACTCCTCCCGGCTCTACCTCAAACAAGTGGTTCCTCAGGTGCCCACTTTTCGCCGACCAGCAATGGGCCGTCCAGCAGGCCCCCGAAGCGGCTGCCAGGCACTCCCTGTCGGTCCCTACGTGGGAGACGCCCGCTATGCGCTAAGCGCGTCCTGAAGGACTGAAATAAAGTTTTTTTCATTCCATTCTTTCTCATCTTTGTCTCCGTGTGCAAGAACTTCAAGAAGGTTCAAGTTAAATCACAGAAAATCGCAGACATGACTTGATTGACCAATCTCCGGAGATGGAAACTCGAACTGTACCAAACCGAGAAGTGTGGCAGCTTGGGCTAGTTGGTATGGCATGACGATAGTTATAGCGCGAGAACAAAACGACGACACAGAGACAAGAAGGTCGTGTCCTTCGTGTCCTTCTTGTCTCTGTGTCGTCGTTTTGTTCTCGCGCTATAACTATCGTCTGTACCCAACCGTTCGCACCTCTCATAATAGATATAATCGTGTCTTCGTTGGCGTTTCTTAAGTCCTCCGTCGCTTTGGGACATTTTCACAGCTGCCGCTGCCTTTCCAGCTGCTTAGCATTCTCCCGCTGTGCGCACACGGGGTGTCCAGCTCGCCGCCGTCGCTTCGCAGCCATTTTCCCGACTCAGTTGGAACTACTATGTGGTTCCAAGCACTGCCATAGTGGATTCGCGTATTTATAAAAAATATATCAGATTAATTATACTATTGCGCATTATTGTAACACAACAGAAGAATAAGAATTGATCGATCTTATCGGAGGAAAAATGTTTTAAGCTTCGGTGCCTCAGGTTCGGGATACTGCCACAAGGATGCCTTTGATGCCGTCGTGTGTAATTTCATTATAACTACTCAACGAGTACCATTTTAATCTGGTATTTACAATTCTTCGTCATTTAGTTGAGTTAGAACTTAAGTTTTCAAAATTATTCCCGTCAGGTTATTATGGCAGTCTGTAATACAGGCTCAAAAGCATATTACTTGTAGTTAACTTGAATATTTCACGTATTATTGCCATTTCATTTGTTGATTTTTAGTTTTAAACTTCATAGCTGACCTAAAATAACATTTATCAGTGTTTATGTTGCATTCTTGGCCAATCCCCCAAAGTGATTTGATTTGATTTATGGGGTTTAACGTCCCAAAACAACCATATATGATTAGGAGAGACGCCGTAATGGAGGGCTCCGGAAATTTCGACCACCTGGGGTTCTTTAACGAACACCAAATTTTAGACTCACCAAAATTTTCAGCAGTCAGACTCACACTCACTAAAGTTATCATCATCCGGATTCACTCGCACTTCAACTCACCAAATATAACTCACCAGGTCTCACCCGGACTCGGACTCGAGGCTTGATCCGAGTCCGAGTGACACAACTCATGAGTCGGTTCGCCGAGCTATGGTAGTGAAGCATGCACGCAGGACGCGTGTGTTTGCAAAGTATGGAAGTTACTTTCACTGTCGAGCAGAGGAAGGTATTTTCACTGAGTCACAAGCAGAGGCGTGTCCGTGTGGAAGAACACTTCCTTTGCTGCGCAAACGTCCGGGGTTCCAACCGTACATGAACCTAAACGACCCGTATTAGATCCCCACTCAGACCATGGATTTTTCATCATTCGTTTTTTTTTTTTGCATCGTTCTTAATTTTTTGGTGACGCATAGGATGATTTCTTGCTCACAACCTTTGACGAAGACGCAGATGCCGGAATTTCTACGAAACAGGGTCTTTGGCGCTAACGCGTTAAAAGGCATGTGAGTTCATACATGCCATGCAATGTTGGCGTGGTCTATCGGGAAAGAGTTGTGTAGGACAGACCGGGAGATGTGTCAATGCACGTATCCATGAAATCAGTAAAGAACAATACAAGCGGGCACACCCATCCGCCTTTCGGAGTGCAAGTGCGAACCGAAACTGAAAGATGTTAAGATATTGAGCTGCTGCCGTGGTAATAGAGCAAGGTAAATTAGCGAGAAGTACTACATTAGGAAGAAGGGAAGTGAATGTGTCAGTTAGTCATCAGTGTTTTTGCATAACACAAAGATGAGATTTATTAATGAGCGTTCATAAGGTGACGTCTTAAGCCCCGCGGCGGTGGTCTAGTGGCTAAGGTACTCGTCTGCTGACCCGCAGGTCGCGCGATTGAATCGCGGTGGCGGCGGCTGCATTTTCGATGGAGGCGAAAATGCTGTAGACCCGTGTGCTCAGATTTAGGAGCACGAACCCCAGGTAGTCAAAATTTGCGCAGCCTTCCACTACGGCGTCTCTCATAATAATATGGTGGCTTTGGGACGTTAAACCCAACAAATCAATCAATTAACCTCCTACTTCCGTCGCTTAATTAAATCCTACTTCCGTCGCTTCGTGCCCAGGTTCGCCGACCTAGCTTACCCTTTGACGTCCCTACTCAACAAGAACGCACCTTTTCGGTGGTCAGCGGAATGCGAGTCGTCTTTTTCGCAACTCAAGTTTGTTCTTACGTCAGGGCTCGTACTTCGCCACTATGACCCATCTGCTGCCACAGAAGTTCATACCGACGCCAGTGGTGTAGGTATTGGCGCCGTCTTGGTCCAACGCCATGGAGCTGCTGAACACGTCGTTGCCTATGCCACTCGCTGTTTAAGTAAACCGGAGCGAAATTATACTGCCACAGAGCAGGAATGTCTCGCGGTCATATTCGCCGTGCACAAGTTTCGCCCTTATATCTATGGACGCCGATTCTCGATTGTCACGGACCACCATTCTTTATGTTGGCTCACTGGACTACGGGACCCATCTGGTCGTCTTGCTCGTTGGGCGTTACAATTGCAAGAACACGACTTTGAAGTCTGTTACAAGAGCGGTCTGCGTCATGCCGACGCCGATTGCCTTTCACGACTTTCCCTTCCGACAACCGAGTGTGACGCTGACAACTTTGATGAATATTTGGCTGAAGCGGATACTCCGTTTCCTGACCTAACAAATTTTCGAGCAGAGCAACGCAATGACAACAGTCTCGCTTCTTTATTTCCGGAACGAACGGTCAACGTGGTTTCGTAGTAAAGGATGGCGTTCTTTACAAAAAGAATTATTCTGGCGTAGGCCCTCGATACTTCTAGTTGTGCCTACAAGTCTATACGACAACACGTACTTCGAGCAATGCACGGCGACCCAACATCTGGCCATATGGGTTTTTCTAGGACATTTTATCGCACGCAAGAACGCTTCTTCTGGCCGAAGATGCGTAAAAGTATGACTGCATACGTTGCGAGCTGTGAGCAATGTCAACGCCACAAGCGTCCTACAACTCCGCCAGCTGGACTACTTCATCCCATAGCAATTCCCCCTTTGCTCAAGGTCCCAATCTTGTTACGGTGAGATGTATTTATTTACAGGAGATTATGCTATGAATGCGAGAGTCCAGGGATCTGGCCGATCACCGCTCGTGCGAACCTAGTTCTCCTGTTTTTCCACGCGCCCCCTCAGTATCGTAGCAATATTTTGATAATATATTACAGATAACCGCATGTGCGATGATGGTTTTTGCGAAACGTACTTATAGGCGGACTGTGTGAAATAAAGGTTAGTTGCAAGTCTGCGCATGTGTGTCTGGTTTATACGTGCATGGTGCAGTTATCCCCTTTGCGTTACCTCTAACCGAAACTCGACAAAACGTTTATCTTTCCTTAGTTCCAATTTCTTCAACAGTGCTCTCACCAATCCTTGCAGCGAGTGGTCGCCCGAGGCTGCTAGTGAGACCAAGTGGGACGTCTTGTCTTCCGTGTTCCTGCTTGTTCTGGCCTACTCGACGGGCCTCTGCCACGTGCCTCCGATGGTGATCAGCGAGCTGCTCCCGCTGAAGAAGTGGCGTATACTAAGCGCCTCGCTCCTCTGGGAGTGGCGCTGGCTGATCGCCTTCGTTGTCGTCCACTTCCACGCGTACCTGCTGGGGGCCGGCGAGTACACGAGCCTCTCCTCGGCTGCGTTCGGCCTGGCGCTGCTTGTGGTCGCTGCGGCCGCCATTCCCTTCGTGCCGGAGACCGAGGGCCGCACGTTGGCCAACATTCACCGCGACGAGTGACGAAAGCATTCGGGCACGGTGACTCTTCTCCGTCGACACTGTTCTGCTGGCCTACCGTCACACTTGCCGGTTGCAAGCCAAACGTTGGCTTCATCCCAGAACAGCATTGTGTTGTTTCTTTTAGTGTAATTGGTTTCTATATACCTTGCCGAACATTTGTACTACCTATCATTTTTAAGTACGTAAATGTGATGCCATAACCATTACGTCTCTACAAATGTAAAGCGTCTGGCCGACTGCAAACGTTGTTCCTATAAGGAGATGCTGCGCGCTGATAACTAAATGAATGAACAGTGGACTCTCCGCTTGAATGCAGGTCAGTATTCAGAGTGCACGGGTACTCTTGCGGTGGGTTCTGCGCTAAGCTGCACAGTTTAACCATTTGCACGATTGCGTCTGAGAACCGCAGAAGGAGCGGGCAGATGATAGCGGTCCTTGTGTAGGGCATGGGCTCACAAGTCATAACCTTAAGGCAATGGTCACACTTTGGGTGCAGTAGTTCCACAGCTCAGCACACGTAAGGTCTGTATTTGAATCATATTCACAGAGGCCTCGTCAAGATTAGCTTTACGCGCTGGCTGCCTTTTTGAATGTTTCCATTTTTAGCTTTTTGCATTTTTGCAACATTGACCCAAGGTCGCATTTGACGAGAAAAATTCACCGTGAAAGTGTTAAATAGCATAAATCAAGCGTTGCACGGAGGACTAGATGATTCTCTCGCGTGCCAGTTGACTTTTTCTTCAATTAAAGGATAGCCATGGCGGACTGTCTGAGCGCGTGCACGCCGAATAGGCAACGCTCTGTGTCTACTATGACCTATTGTCGTGCTTCTGCTGAAATTTTTCACGTTTCATGGCGTGCGCAACGTGATTGAAGTAAAATACCGTGAACTCGAAGTGGTTAAAGGTGGGAAGTGGACCCGAAGCGCAAGCCGTAAGAAAGTGTGCGTGTGCCACCTCTCGTTTAGTCCTTGGAATTTCCGCTGGATGGCGGTGCTTCTATATGGGGAATAAATGATGAAAAGATGCGAGATGGTGGTATTTGGAGTGTTGAATGGATGGACGAATGGACACACAGACAGGTGCATGGACGGACGCACAAACGGATGCATGGACGAACGCAGGGACGGACGCACGGATGGACGTGCGGACGCACGAACAGACGCATGCACGGACAGGCGGATGGACGCATGGACGGTCACCCAGACGGACGCATGGACGGACGGAAGCAAGAACGAATGGACGGACGAATGCTTGGCCCCACTCTCCATCATTCACTCCGTGGATATGCTGCCAATTTTTTTATTGTGGACCTACTCTAAAACCTACTCAGCTTCATAAATATTACGTACTTATATAGGCTTACTTTCACACTGAATTTATTCAAACATATTTTAACGTACCAGCGTTCATGAGCCACCTCAGCATTTGTTCATAGAAACGCGAGTTATGGTTGCGAAAAGCAAATAAAGTACCATGACCTCCTATAACGAAAATGCCTCGAGTGAGTCGCGTATTTCATAAAAAGTCATAACCGGATTGCAAGCACAGATAACTGCCGTTAGAAGGTACAGTAACAAAGCCGCCTCGTAGAGCACCGAATATGTGATATAATGGCGTTAAAGAGTCTTGACACGATGATCGAGTCGTCTAAGCGTGGTCTTAGGAACACTGCGTGGACTACTGGTTCTATTTTGTTCTTCTTATAGTTCCATTTATTCATTCCTTCAAAAAACTTATCTTGATGTGCTTTGTTTAAACAAGTATATAGGAATGACTACAACTTGCATGACGCACGATACTATGCTCCTCCGCAACCCATGACAAAAAATAAAAATTGTAATAAAAAGGTAATTCAATACATGACTGCTTTACAGGCGCCTATGGACTGCACTAACGTTTCATATTACGCCTTAGTATAGAAGCGTGGCCAGCACCCTCGGACAGAATAAAACCTATACGACCTCACATGCACGCATCAGTACAGCGTTGTAGCCTCGTGGATTTCGAAATGAAACTTCGAGCTGCCGCCCTAAATTTATGTTGTAAAAATATTGGTTTTTCTTTGAAAGGAGGAAATGTGGATCGATAGATAAAAATGGTATCCTGCTTGAGTTTTTTTCCTGCAGGCTTTCCGAGCGATCCACCTGAGGTATTCTCAGCCTAGGTGACCGAGTTTTCTTTTGCGCGTGGGTCAGCTAGGTTTTTCAGCATGTTGTTAAGTAGATCTATTCGTCCCTTTAAACAAGTAAGTAAATAAAAATAAAAAATGGTTCCAAATCTGCATGTGACACCGCAAATGAAGTCGAAAGACGATAGTCTTGCGTCTGGAGAGAGTGAACAAAACGTTTATTTGATGTCCTGCACAAAAAAATCGGTGAAGAATATTCTGGAGGCACTGCGTTAGAGTTCCTCGAGCGTGTAGCGGAGACGAACGAGCGCATCGAGGCACGTCAGACACAAGTGCCATCTGGCAGTTATCTTCAAAAACGAAGGCATGCAGCCCGCGGAGAAAGATACGCGCCAGTCTCGGAGGTGATAAGGTGTAGAACGCAAAGCGATGGGCAGGTGCCACCACCGTGACGTCGAAGCAAAGCGTTGGAAACACCTTTTTGAGCATCGCGTTGCACTGTCATCGCGCTGCGCTGACAGTGCAACGCGATGACAGTGCAACGCGATGCTCAAAAAGGTGTTCCTTAGAGTTACTAGTGGGCGCCTCTTCTAGTATAAAGGCCGACATACAAAACTTCGAAGTGTTGTTATAGCGCCTCAGGTGTGCGTAATAATTGGTTTTTAATTGACAATCGCACAACTATGAACGCTGAACGTTGAGCAATATTGGTGGGCGCTGCGAATGGGGTTGGCCGTTTAATGCCGGTTGAGGTATGGTTAGGGCGGACAAACAGACAAATGTACAGACAGGCAGACAGATCAAAATTTTTTCGTCGAAGGTCCCCAAGAAAGACTATCGTCTTCAATAAATGAACGTAAGAACTCTGGAAATAGCTCATCTTTATTAACAATCAATCCTTATTTTTCATCAGAGCTCAAGCTTCAAGTTTTATTCCTTACGATACTCAAGCAGAGCGTGCGCTCTCGCGTAAATTAAACAGCATACGTTAAAGTATTTATTTAGGGCAGCTTTTCGTCAACGCAAATTCATGCTGTAGTTCACGCGGTTATTTCAATTTAAGTGTGTGGGATAGCCTGCAGTAATTTATAGCGTCAATGTCGATGAACAGGGTCAACGTAGCTAGAGAATTAGAATGATGCGCGCGACACATGCACGTGTGTATTCCGGGTACAAAGGAATGAAAAATCCCTTAAATAATAAATTGGTCGTATCGCATCTTGGCTAAGCCAAGTGAAAGTAAACCTTTTAGGCAAGGTATGATCGCAAGAGGTTTTTATTTATCAATATTTTTCGCCCGGGGAAATGCTGGGAGACTGTTTCGCTAAATACGGAGTTGCCAAAGAGTAATTTAATTAATGCAATACTAAATTCAAGGTTGTTCGGAAAACTCGTCGTTCTGCACCACTACGGTTCGACTTCGGAGCCCGCGCATCTCTCCAGTGCGGCCACTTAACGACCACTTTTCCAAACTGCTATTAAATAAACTTAGGGAGACCCAGCATTGTTGCTTCCTGCGTGGGGATCACCTTATACTCCTGCACGAGGAGGAGGAGGAGGAATAAATGAGGAAGGACAGGGAGGTTAGCCCGAACTTTCCGCTTAACCTATAGTGGTTGAGTATACCGTTGCACGACCGGTGAGAGGCGCGTAGATCACGGTAAAGGGCTTTAGACCATGATGGTAACGGACGACCTTTTTAGCAAACTGCCATCAACTGATCCCCGGAGACGCTAGATTATCGTATTCTGCATGGAGAGGAATCCCACGTCCCACATTTTTACTACACAACCTTCCCTCTTAATCACAATCATTTCGGAAATGAGGCACCTACTCAATGCGTTTTCATTAGGTATCGACAATATTAACAAATGTTGTCTTTAGAAAAAAACATTTGTTATATCGTGGGGAGCTAGCATAGAAACGCATGTCATTATACATACCACGCCGTGTTTAGAAAAAGTGGTAAACGATTTCGAGTACTTTCTACTCAATTATGGGAGAGCAGTGAGCCGTCCCGATTAAGATTAGGTAACCCCGTAGTTATGTCATATAGATGTCAGACTCGGCACAGGCGGCGCTGCGACGAATTCCGCCACGAGCGCCCCCCTCCCCCCCCCCCCCCCCATCGCCGCACACTTCATAAATGGGTAGTGCACAGAGTGCCGTCCGCAAGCGAACGTGCATATATAGGTCCTCTTCTTTCGTTGGTTTTTAGGCGTGGTTTCCTGAAAATCAAGCACATGACAAGCTTATTACTTCGATCCAACCTCGCTTCATAAAAGTAGGAAGCCAATCAAAACAAAATGCGGGTACAATGAAAAAAATGTTTCGTTTATTTCGGCGTTCGGCAAAAGGCAATTTAAGTGCAAGCGGGCATCGCATGACATCGAGTTAGAGGCAAACACTCCGACGTGCATTCAGAACACTCTAAATCCGGTTTTATTTAAATGCTGGCTATATCTAGGACACTATATTTTATAACCAGATGGCTGCGTACAGCTGTTGATATATTCTAGTATTTTTTGTATAAGTTTTCAACTATATCTAAATACCCTAATGTCTCTATGACTGACTGATGTTTCTTACAGGGGAGAGGCCTTGTTCCTGTGGTGGGCATAGTGAAGCTATTGATGACGATTAGTATTATAATTATGACGGTGCCGCTGACGATGATTAAAGGGTCGTAACAATAAGTACTTGAAAGTAGCTGTCAAACTTCGCTGCACGTTCACAGAAAATGCGCACATTTTGCCAAGTGTTCGTTCTTAATTGCATGTTTGCTAAACGTTTGTATGAACATCCAAATGTGTGTTTCCGTAGCTTAGCACCTCTATGATCTGTCGCTTTGCTCAAAGAAAGTACATATCATGCCTTGGGAGATGTACGAAGGAACGTCAAGGGGAGTTGGGGGGGGTTTCTGTAACTTTCCAGGCTGCTATCTCTGCATGCAATCCTAAGGCAGCGCTGCCTGGAAAATTTGACTTCTCTGCACATGGTACTTGTCGTAAGGCGCGGCGTTTGTCTTAGGGCTAAGCATATCACTATGGGCGGATAAGGCCTGCAACGAATTTGGCAATCTAGCTAACAACAAAAATCATCATATTAACTGACTAAGAGGTTTCTGCATTGGCATTTTTGAAGTGCGTTAGTTAAACATTGCTCTTTGGTGGCCTCTCGCATAGGCGGATGAAGCTGTTCCTCAAAATGGACGCGCGCATCTTCCTTACTTGTAGGTCCTAAACAAGCACTTGCCCGTGGAACTGGGGCCCAAAGACGAGATTTTCGTCATGAACAAGCGGCTACTGCGACTCCTTGGGGTACTCGTCGGCAACCTAGAGGACACCAATAATCTGCTCGCTTACGTCACTTGGCACGTGACGCGGCATCTCGCGAGCGTCACTTCGTATCCGCTATCGCGCGCCCAGTTCGCAGACGGGCCCAGCGCCGACGCGAACACGCTGGGCTACATGATGGGTCGCTGCTACATGGACGCCGACACGGCGATGCCGTTCGCCTTCGCGCACGTCTTCAACCAACGCTGGCTTCCCGCGGACTCCGTGGGCCACGCGAGAAGCGTGTTGGACAACATTCACACTGTGGCCAACAAGTCCATGGCCTCGCTGACCTGGATGGACGAGGAAACCAAGAGCGGAGCGGTCGAAAAGCTGGCCACCCTGCGCGCCATTGTGGGCACCCTGGAGCGGGATTCCGAAGAAGACTCTCTGCGACGCCTCTATCCGTACGTACCCGAACTTAGCGGCTCGTACCTGGACATGGCGCTCGCGTTTCGCTCGGCGGAGCTGCGACATGCCAAGAGGTTTTTGCGGGTCAACGAGTCCTCGACGCCGTCGTCCTCCTACGAAGTCAGCGTGCCGTTGACGCTCGTCAACGCGTTCTACTTGCCCGTGTACCACGTGATGGTGATCCCGGCAGCCATACTGTATCCGCCGTTCTACGTGGCGGGCTACCCGGCGTCCTACAACTACGGCAGCCTGGGCCACGTTGTGGGCCACGAGATGACTCACGCGTTCGACCCGGACCTGGGACTGTACGGTCGCGACGGCCTCCGGCACAACTGGTGGACGCCCGCCTCCCAGGAGAGGTTCGCGGGCAAGCTGAGGTGCCTGCGGCGCCTCTACAACGAGAGACCCTGGTCCGGAGGCGCCAACTTCGGGGAGCACGCTCTGTCCGAGAACTTCGCCGACAGTGGAGGCATGATCAAGGCTTACAAGGCCTACCGGGCGAGCGCCCGCGAGCGCGCAGCTGTGCCACCGGGACTCTCCAAATTCAGCGATGAGCAGCTGTTCTTCGTGAGCAGCTGCTTTTCAAGTGGTGTGTGCCGGCGAGGAGAAGCAGAACACCGGCCGATACTCGCCGCCTCGCCTTCGCTGCAACGTGCCCTTACTCAACATGCCGGAGTTTGCGCAGGCGTTTGAATGTGGCGCGGGCAAGGCTATGAACCCGGTTAGTCACTGCGACACGATGTGATATGCCGTAACCTTCAATATAGACACTGTGATATGGAATACAATGTCGTTTCACGCGCACCCGATGTTTCCCGCGACGGTTCGTTTACGCCACGACCAACAAGCTCCATATCGCGTGTCTCGAAGTTTCTCACTGTTATTCTATAACCTCGTAGTAAATTAACGCAAACATAGAACGGGTAAGTGCCGAAGAACTATAGCTACACGACAGTGTTCTTTTGTGTCGGAACTGGGAATGCCTGCGCAATCCAATTTAGACGTGAACATGACGCAATTTCTCGAGGACTATCTCGATGTCGGGAACTATTACCACAATAAGAACAATAAATTTCATTACGGAACCGATGCGAATGAATCAACTGGCCAAGATTATCCAATATAAACATTAGCTAGTTAATTTTTGCTGGGGACCCTCTCTATTTTGGTAAAATATACAACGACATGCCATCTGAGATTGGAATATGCTACCCTTAGGTGCTTTCAGTATTGCATAGGTTCAGATCGTCACTATTCATTCACAACATTGCTGTACTTTGAAGTTATGGCGTTACGCAAAAAAAACAAAAAAATTGCAAACTTTTCTGCCGCGTCGAATGCGGTCAAATTCTGCCAGCTCATTCTGAAACGCGTATGAAGCTACACGTGTGTTATGGCTCCTATAAAAAGTGTTATATTATTAGCTAGCACTAAATAGTTTAGTGATCACTGTTATAAGTAATAGGGATTGTTGCGTGAGGAAAGTAATGATATGGCTCTTTATTTGTTTACACGGGAGCTATGTATGATAGGGCGTGTCCGTTGGAAATCTTCATCATTGGCGAGAAAAAAAAAAACGTATGTGCTACGGAAATCGGCTCACACATTATTTGGCTCACACATTGGTTCACACATGGCTCACACATTAATTGGCTCACACGAACAGATGGACGCATGGACAGCCGCAGGGGCGGATGCATGGTCAAACGCAAAGACGGACGCATGGATGAACGTGCGGGACGCACGAACAGACGCACGCACGGACGGGCGGATCGACGCTTGGACGGTCACACAGACGGACGCATGGACTGACGGACGCAAGAATGAATACACGGACGGATGCTTCGCCCCACTCTCCATCATTCACTCCGTGGATATGCTGCTATTTTTTTATTTTTGCATTTAGCGAAATTGACCCATGATCGCAGTGACGAGAAAAATCCACCCTTAAAGTGTTAAATGGCATAAATCAAGCGTTGCAACGGAGAAGACTAGATGTTCGCTCGCGTACCAGTTTAATTTTTCTTTAATGAAAGAATACCCATGGCGGCCTGACTGAGCGCGTGCACGCCGAATAGGCAACGCTCAGTGTCTACTATGACATAATGTCGGGCTTCTGCTGAAGTTCTTCACGTTTCATGGCGTGCGCAACGTGATTGAAGCCATTCTATACACATTCGTTGTTCGGCCAGTTGCCATTAAGTATTTGCAGAGTACTTGGGATTCCTGCTAGGAACAAAGCGAAATTAGGGCTCCGCGATTTGTTGTCTGCTCGGACGTTTAGGACAATTTTGTTTTATAGACTTGGAACCACGTATTTGTACACAACCTGGTAAAACACTCCTGTAAGCAGCATAACGCTTTGCAACCAATAGGCAACAGAAAAAAAGAACACTAATACCATTTTGGAAAATTTTGTCTTCAGCAAGCGCGGTTACCTACTTTTCGACGTAGGTCGACAAACTCGCTCAGACTCGAGTGGAACTTTGAACTCGTGTCCGAGACTGTCCAGATGAGTAATAATTTGATGAGTCAAAGCTTGGTTAGCCCTTAATGCACAATATACTATTTGAGCGACTGTGAGTGAGATACACATTTTATTGTGGACCTACTCTAAAACATACTCAGCTTCAGCATAATTACATACTTATATCGGCTTACGTTGACGCTGAATTTATTCAAACATATCTCAACGTACCAGCGTTCATGAGCCACCTAAGTATTTGTTCATATAGGAACACGAGTTAGGGTTGGGAAAAGAAAATAGTGTGCCAAAACCTCCTATAGCGAAAATGCCTCCAATAAGTCGTGTATTTCATAAAAACTTATTACCGGATCGCAGCCCCAGATAACTCGCGTTGGAAGGTACGTATCAGAGCCATCACGTAGAGCACCGAATACGTGTTATATTGGCGTTAAAGAGCCTTTGCACGATGATCGAGTGGTCCACGCGTGGTCTTAAGACCGCTGCGTGGACCACTGGTTCTATTTTGTTATTCCTATAGTTCCATTTATTCATTCCTTCGGAGAGCTTTTTTTTGGTGTGCTTTGTTTAAACAAGTAGGATCCACCAGCCCCATCGACGACAGCAGCAATCGCCACCGACAGTTTTAAGAAGCAACACCTGGACACCGCCTTCAGTGGGCACGAGAGCAGTGGTCTCTGCCACAGCTCTAAGCCGCTATTTCTTCACCATGCAGGCCTTCTTTGCGAACATCCTGCCGTGGTTATCAATTTGCTCTGCTGGCTTGGCGCATGTTTGTGCGCCGCTACCGACAACGAACCTCGTCAGCGTAGCCGATCAACACATGCCGAGCTCTGACGCCCCTTGGGTGCTCTTTGAGGATCCACCAGCCCCATCGACGACAGCAGCAATCGCCACCGACAGTTTTAAGAAGCAACACCTGGACACCGCCTTCAGTGGGCACGAGAGCAGTGGTCTCTGCACAGCTCTAAGCCGCTATTTCTTCACCATGCAGGTGTGTACTCCTTTACTACACGCTAAAAAATCTGACAACCGCTGTCTACTGCTGTTCCCGTGCCCACGGGTGTTGTGCGAGACTCTGTGTGAATGTTTTTCAATGGCTCACACCTTGCTTTGTTCCGGCGACATTGAGACTAACCCTGGACCCAATACCCGTGCTACAACACAACAAGAATTTCATGAGTTACCCGAAAACCCTGCCGAACAAATGAATGTCTTATTCCATATGTTGAAAGACGTGCACTCGCGTTCGTTACAGAGCTCACAGTGTCAGTCTGAGCTTGCTATTGATGTAAAAGCAATTAAAGCCGGACAAAAAAACATTCACGTTGAAATTACTGGTATCCGGAAGCGGCTTGACGAATTGGAAGAAAAATCGATCAAACTGGATACTATGACTGAAGAATTAGCAAGTGTGCAAAAAGCCGTAGAAGAACTAACCGACGAGAATAACCACGTGCAATCTAGACTAACCGAGCTAGAGGACAGGTCCAGAAGGGACAATTTAATCTTTCATGGTGTTCCAGACTCTAGAGAAACGTGGCAAGAAACCGAGGCGAAATTGACGAATTCTATTTCTGCTATTCTTGACAGTTTTTCCAGCGAGTCATTTCAAAGGGTGCACCGTTTGGGTAACCCTTCACCCACTAAGTGCCGCCCCATCGTCGCCAAGTTCACTGACTTCAAAACGAAAGAGAAAGTGCTGTCACTGCGCAATCAACTAAAAGATAAGAATATTTCAGTAAGCGAAGATTTCTCTGTGGCAACGAGGCAGGCACGTAAAAAACTTATTGACTTTGGGAAAGCTCAGGCCGGTTCTTCACCACTTAAGCTGCGTTACAACAAGTTACTACTAAATAACAAATGTTACATGTATTTTCCCGAGTGCGACAAAGTTCTAGAGGTGAAAAAACGTACCAATTATGTCAATAATGCGAGAGTTTCTTCTTCTGTGAACACGACTACATAGGGTTGCGCGAGGGGAGGTGACCACAAATCAAATCTTCAGGTATCTGTCATTTTTTCTAACGTTAGAAGTGTACTAAATAAATATAATTCTTTATCATCAGCTATTGATACATGTAGCGCAAAAATAGTTGCATTGACTGAAACTTGGCTCCATGCGCATGTCCGCGATCAAGAAATCTTTGATGACGCAAACAATTTTCACATGTACCGTTGTGATCGGACAGTGCGCAGGGGAGGCGGCGTTCTTCTGGCAGTCTCAAAAGACACTCCTTCTTCCTGTATTCATATTAACACTGAACTAGAGCTAGTCTGGGCTATAGTAACCATTGGACACCATAAGATAATATTAGGTGTATGCTATCGTTCTCCCTCTTCACCTTCAACATTTGTCGATGAACTTCACGACGCAATTAATATAGTTTGCACACGATTTCCATCACATCCCCTGTTTCTCCTCGGAGATTTTAACTTTCCTAGTATAATGTGGAACGCATACGCACCCTACTCTTTACCGTCTTCGCCGCAACCAAATGAATTCATTAACCTATGTTCAACGTTTTCCCTGACGCAAGTAGTGGCCTTACCGACTAGGGCAACTACTAGCAGTGCTAGCATTCTTGATCTGATACTAACAAACCGACCAGACTTTGTTACCGCTATAACCTACGCACCAGGTATCAGTGACCATTCTTTACTTTCATTTTCATTTAATGCACCCTGTCCTAATAGAGATAAAAAAAAGAAAAAGATACGGGACTATAAAAAAGCCAACTTTGACAAGATAAACAGTGAACTAGCAACTTTTCTAGACATATTTCTAAGCAGTTTTGATACCCGTTCAGTGCAGTGTAACTGGGATATGTTTGCAGCTGAAGTTGAACAACTAACCAATAAGTATATCCCTTGCCGTACTATCACAGCTAACGCACGTGCGCCATGGTACAACGCGTACATCAAACGCTTATCTAACCGAAAGAAACGTTTTTATCGTGCAGCAAGATGTTTACCTACTAACCACCCACGCTGGGCTGCCTACAAATCTGCATCATCCATCTACATATCTGCACTAAAATCCGCTAAAGACAACTTCCTCACTCAAGTTCTGCCGTCTATGTTACAAACAAATGCAAAAAAATTCTGGCGAGTTATTAACCCCTTATCTGACAATCATATTTCTTTGATCGATTCATCCGGTAACGAAATTAGTGAAGCCCTTTGCGCTTCTGTTCTCAACGATTCTTTTATCCAAAACTTCTCCGTAGATAGCCATAATGATTTACCTAGCGCAACCTTGCACAATTATTCACCCATGTCATCCGTGATTATCGAAACTCTTGGAGTTGTACGTCTCATTGAATCACTTAAGAACGATTCATCTCCTGGTTATGATGGTATTAACACAAAATTTTTAAAAAATACTAGCGCTTATAGTTCCATTATAGTTACTAAAATTTTTCAACAGTCACTAGATACTTCTACTATTCCTAGTCAATGGAAAATCGGAAAAGTCGTTCCACTCCATAAATCTGGTAATAAACACTCTTCGAATAATTATCGTCCATTTCTTTAACCAGTATTTGTTGTAAAATGCTCGAGCATATAATATTTACAAACATAGTCAATTTTTTAGAATCAAATTCATTTTTCACGTCAGCACAACACGGCTTCCGTAAAACATATTCATGTGAAACACAGCTAATATCATTCACTCATCACTTACATCAGATCCTTGATAAATCATCCCATGCTGACTGTATTTTTTTAGATTTTTCAAAAGCTTTTGACAAGGTTTGCCATAGACTTCTACTTTACAAACTACATCAACTAAACCTTGACGGTAACCTACTAATGTGGATAGAATGCTTTCTCACTAACAGATCACAATTCGTTACTGCCAACTGTCATAATTCTCCGTTTCGCGAAGTTCATTCTGGCGTTCCGCAAGGGTCCGTCTTAGGTCCCTTGTTGTTTCTCATTTATATTAATGACCTGTCATCAGTTGTATCATCAAAAATTCATCTATTTGCTGACGACTGTGTTATTTTTCGAGAAATTACTACCGATAATGACATTAATATATTGCAGTCTGACCTTAACGCTATATCTAACTGGTGTGATAAATGGTTAATGGACCTAAACATTAAAAAGTGTAAAATCATGCGTGTATCAAGAAGTTGCACTACTTCACCTATTTACTATCTTAATAACATTCCTTTGGATTCTGTTAACTCTTATAAGTATCTTGGAGTTCACATAACAACTAACCTCAACTGGACAACTCATATTGAATACATCATTATCAATGCTAACCGCATGCTTGGCTATTTACGACGTAACTTTTTTAACGCTCCACATGGTTTAAAACTGCTACTTTATAAAACACTAATACGCTCTAAACTAGAATATGCTACAGCCGTGTGGGACCCTACCTATAATAACCTGGTAACTTCCCTTGAACTTGTTCAGAATAACTCCGTTCGTTTTATATTGTCCAATTATAACAGAACCGCTAGCATTTCAACCATGAAAACTTCACTTGCACTTCCTTCCTTAGCATCTCGCAGAAAAGTCTCCCGTCTAACTCTATTTCACAAGATCTACCATCATCCCATCTTGCATGCCCAACTACTACTTCGCCCACAGCACATTTCCCACCGCATTGACCACCATCACAAAGTAGGCATCCCTTCATGCAACACAAAAACTTTTTTCAATTCTTTTTTGCCTCGCACATCAAAGGAGTGGAACAGACTTCCCGGTGACATTGTTGCTATTACTGATAACAATTTGTTCCGTGATTCTTTAGCTAACATTGTGTAATAAGTTCTTTTTTTGTGTTTTGTTGCAACAGCTAACATTGTATATTTAGGCTTGTTGTTGTATTACCTAACATGTATTATTATACAGCATATTAACAAACATTGTGCTCTTTCAAATTTATTTGTACGATTTAACCGTATTCACTGCTTTTTTTGTTAAATTCAATATTTTATTGTAAATAACCCACCCCCCTCTGTAATGCCATTTGGCCCTGAGGGTAAAATAAATAAATAAATAAATAAATAATAAGTAGGAATGACTACAACTTGCATGACGCACGATACTATGCTCCTCCGCAACCCATGACAAAAAATAAAAATTCGTTTCTCGTAACTTTTTGTTTCTCGTAACGTTTCTCTTCGTTTCTCGTAACTTTTTGTACCAACGTTTTACGTAGTCCTACACAAGAATAATTTGTTTTGTCATGGTGCCTTTCTTAACGTGTTACCGCCAGCACTGGTGCGTGTTATTAATACCATTCATTTTTCTCGACGTTGACGATGATAATACATGTATTGACGGAAATAAAAGGTAAAAAAAAGGAGCGGGAAATGTCAAGGATGGTTTCCCCATTCCAGGATACAGCAGCCACCGCTGCTCGCTTGGCTTGATCCAGAAGACGATAAAGTTTTCCAAGTATAACTAGAGGGCACTCTGGCGCTGTGATCGTTCAGCGACCATGGGAATGATGGGTAGAATACACATTTGCCTAGTCTTCGTACTTGCGGGCGGCGAATCGTACTTGCGGCTTCGTTTATTGGCGGTTATGGTTTTGTTTTGAAAAAAAAAACAAATCCTTTTCAACTTAGCGACTTGATTCAAAATGGTAAGCTTAAAAGAATAAGGCTGTGAAGCGCAAACGGTGAACATTTGCTAATTTATGTTTTCATGAAAAACAGCTTCAAGCCACATAAACACACACGGAGCCAGAAGCAGGCCAGAAGTACGAAAATTAGACAAATGTGTGCACTATCCATCATTCCCTTGCTCGCTCAAGCGCCATGTGTTGCAGCTCCCGTAGACACTAGCGCCAGATTTCCCTCTAGTAAGTATTGTGGGAAACTTTATGCAGAAGTCACCGTTGGGTCTCCAGGTCTGTTCCGGCGATGTCGTCCTCCTAAGGCTCCACCAGTTTCGTGAGTCGTCGTAATCTCTGGCATAGTCGCTCGATTTGAGGCAAACTTGAAATGTCATACGCATATATTTGCTTATTGAAATCAACATAATGTTGAAATACAGACTCTAGTAATATTACCCTATATAACTTCATCGAAAAATTCGGCAGGCCTTACGTATACGTGGGAACTCGACGTTATGCGAAGCGTGTGGAGGGAAGGTGACCGTGGGGCATTTTTTTTTCATTGAGTGACACGTCATGAAATGACGCTAAATATATTTACAAATGTTGCACGCATAGACATATGCTGAATAGTTGCACATGTGTTTTATAACCAGTAGTTTGCACTTGCGCAACGACGTCAACTGGAACATGCGTATTAGAAGCACCAGAATCTGATATAAAGCGCTGACGCTCGCGAATGATTCTGGCCCTGGACACGGCTACATAAGCCAACTTCAGCGCATGGCAACTAACCACAATTGACGGTAACGCGACGTGGCGGCTGTATCAAAGAAGTGCGTGTTATGGTGACCCCGCTAATAACTGCAAGCGGACGATCACCGCGGGTTCACGCTTAGCGAGCCACAGGGCCGCTACTCCGTTTACTCGCGTGTAGCGCACCGCTCCACGCGCGCTCAACTAATAGGGCGTTTAGCGCGGCGCGGCAAATAGACAGAGTTCTAATGCAAAAGCACACAACACTTTATTGCCTCTGGCGGCACCCCGAACAACAGTACAACGTCCGCTCCCGGGACGCGGGTAGCAAAGGCACCCGCACGCGGACGTTCACAATAAGGGGAAAACCGCGAGCACGTCGCAGCTGGCAATGGCGAGCTTTGACACGCCGGTCGGGAAAAGGTCCCTCGCGGCTATGCTGCGCACTCTCACGTTGGCCACTGGGCCTGGTCGCGAGTGTTAGGGCAAACCTCGTACGCGTAGGCCTACGGCAAGTGCGGCTCGTTGTGGTACGACCACTTCAAGCACTAGGCACCGCTGTGGGCTTAGCGTACGCTACCGAAGCTAGCACTCAAATAAACACGCCTGACGAGGTGCCCAAGGCCACCCCAGGCAGGCTACAGTCCGGCGATTCCCAAAGGGGACGCGGACGAAGGAAAACACTTGCTTACCCGGCGCCGATTACGGAGGAGAGAGCTCAGCCAACACCAAAATCTAGGTGGTGTTGGCTCAGCTCCCTCGGCGCGCACGTAACCCGCACGTGGCGCCATCTATCGCCACGTGGTGTTAGCAGAGCAGAAAAGCAAAAGGGTGTGGCCGTGTGGCGGAATGCCCGCGAAATGGTCGCGGGCGCGCCTCAGATCCCCACATCCTCCTCTGCTTAATTCACCCTATATACCGGTCTGCAAAGGCAGCTGGTCGTCGCCCAATCATGCAAAGGCGTCATGCAATGGGCAACAGCTAGCCTCAGCCTCGCTCTGCAACTGCTGCTGAAGAAAAAAAAAGGACAACACAACAATACACTTGAGAAATACAATGGCGCCGCGGAAGAGGGGTAACGGGAGTTCATGATGCTCACGCAAGAGCGCGTCCACGGCTCGGAGGGGAAGCGTCACGTAATGTTTGACTTGGGTGACTGCGTGGATGCGAGAGTGCAAGGCGAAAGTTCTGGTTGAGGCCCTCATGCGAGGAAAGGGCTCACCTTCATCTCGTCGATCTTGACGACAGGCCCGTGAGTCCGACGAACGCCGCCTCGGTGGAGGTACCATGTCAGGTATTGCTTAATGCTCACGCGTTAAAATTGCCCGTGTGTGTTGTCGTCGTTTCTGGGTAGATGATTTGGGTGCACGTTAAAAAACCCCAGGTGGTTGAAATTTCCAGAGCCCTCCACTACGGCGTCTCTCATAATCATATGGTGCTCTTGGGACGTTAAACCCCACATATCTATCTCTATCTATCTATCTATCTATCTATCTATCTATCTATCTATCTATCTATCTATCTATCTATCTATCTATCTATCTATCTATCTATCTATCTATCTATCTATCTATCTATCTATCTATCTATCTATCTATCTATCTATCTATCTATCTATCTATCTATCTATCTATCGTTTAATTCTGGGTAGATACTAAGTGTCTATCACCTGTGGCACATACCCGCATAGTAGCGGCACGTACCCGCCCGAGGGTATGGGCCACTGTCTGGCGGAAAGTGTTTGACGACGTACGCGACGTACTTGTGACATTATTAATCTGTTGACTAGCGTGTGATTATTTTTCATACCATCTCACCTCCCCCACCATGCTAATTTTGATTTACGCCAAGTTAAGGGGGTGACCACGAAAGCACCCAAATGTAAGCGGCTATAAATAGATAGATAGATAGATAGATAGATAGATAGATAGATAGATAGATAGATAGATACGCTCAAAAACTGGCCGAAGTTCGCTAAAAATGGAAGAGTAGTGGGTGTAAAAATAATACACCCACTACTCTTCCTTGAACTGCGTACAAGCAACGGTCACAAGCCAACAGCAGCAACAACCTTAACCTTCGTCCTAAACATCTGGCCACCTGGTTCTTGGCTCATCTCCACTCTTCAAGGAGTGCCATCGGGAACGGGACGTGATCATAATCATCATCATCAACGTAGTTTTCACGAGAGCCCGAGGAAGAAATCTGTTCTTTAAACTTGTTCGATATTACTGTAATTTATATTCAAGATATATACTATACTCTGGTCGAAATGGCGAAAAAATGGTTGCACTCTTTTGGTTCTTGAGTACGTTCTTTCCTCGTTATGTTAGGACTATAACTTGGAAGGCTTGGAAATTCATCTAACCAATTCTTGGCGAATCAATCTGAAGGGTATAAGCCGTGGTATCTTTGTTTTTTTTGAAAATTTGGCACATACCCACTTTGAGGGATTGGCGGGATTGAGGCATCATCATCATC
This sequence comes from Rhipicephalus annulatus, assembly GCA_013436015.1. Lineage (NCBI taxonomy): Eukaryota > Metazoa > Arthropoda > Arachnida > Ixodida > Ixodidae > Rhipicephalus > Rhipicephalus annulatus. The sequence continues at coordinate 99,780 of WOVY01004660.1, forward strand.
GTCCTGCGTCACGTTCCTGAACGGCCTCGACTTGGCAGTCGACATGGCGGTGGGCAGTACCATGGTTTCGAAAGATCCGCGGCCGCACGGCGACGCGCCATCCAAAGCCGACGGTGATACTTTCGGCTCAAGCCTGTCTACTAGGTCGTCTGACGAGAAGGCCGATATCCGGGAACCGTGGGACAGCAGCGAACTCGGAGCAGTAGGCCTAGCGAAGCTCCTGTGCTACCGCTACGGCCTGGTCGTGACGGCCATGAGTCTGCTCATGGTCGTCGTGGGCTACGGCGCGCCGGCATTGGTGCGAGCGTACGCGCTCAGCTGCACCGACCCAGGCTGCCTGGAGCCCACCGCGGCGCTCGAGCGCTCGGTGGCCGACACCCGCGGGGACCCTTGCGACGACTTCTACGGTTTCGTTTGCGGAGGGTGGCAAAGGGAAAACCCCGGAGTCGCAAGCCATTTCCAGGTTTGTGAGATGTCTTGAATGCGGCACTATGGCGGGGTTACAGGTAGCTAAAAACGAAGCGCTTTTCGATTGAAAGTCGACATCTCTTTCCAGAAACTAAATCTAGCCCACCACGACGATAGTTACAGCGCGAGAACAGAACGATCACAAAGAGACAAGAAGGACATGAAACGAAGGACACGAAGGACACGTCGTTCTGTTCTCTTTGTTCGTCGTTCGTTCTGTTCTGTTCGTCGTTCTTTTCTCGCGCTATAAATATCGTCATGTCACACCAGCTAGACCAAACTGCCACACTTCTAGCCCACGAAGAAAGTGGTCGGTTAGCAAAGAAGTTGCCTCTCTCACTCCGTCTCTTCTTTCGTTTTGCTCAGTTAGTTCTACTGAAATCTTGGTTTCTTCGTTATGTCTTCTAAGTGAGGTTTTTAGTTCTAGTCTTCGGCTGGGGTCGGCGTAAGTTGCTGCAGACCTAACCCAACCTAACTTAACCTGACCTAACCGAAACCTCTCTTTCTGCCAAGCCCTTTTCCGACCATTCCTATAGCCTACCTTCTGCATTCCCGGGACGACAGCTCCTTTCTCAACTCACCACATGTATTGACCACCTTGCCTAAGCTTAAGCACGTGACCCCCCTTTCAATGAACTCTTTCAGTTGCCCGTTTCACAAGTTACCCGCTTTCCATATCCTCCTCTCATCAGACCCTTTTCCTCTTTGCGCTTGCCACGTAACCCTTTAGCGCAACGAAGCCAATAATGCCCATGGCTCAGGGCCATAATTTACACGGCTATACCGCGTAAATTTCAGGATGACGAAACGTTGATTCTTAACTTCCACCAATTTTACGTTCGCTGTCACTTGGTTGTCAGCGTCGGTGTAGTTAGTGTTAGTGGAAGAGTTTTAAAGAAAGATATTAACAAAGCAAATAAATGAATTCACGTTAGTTGTACGACATTTCAATATGTACAATCGATTGCAACCCACCTAAATTTGGATTCTAGCACTTGCGCAGCCAGCCTAGAAACAGCCAGCTTTTGTACACTGGTGTGGAGAAAGCAAAACGCAAGAGAGACAGGCTGCCTATCTAATGGTGGGGACTAGACGCAGAAAACGCACATAGATTTCCATGCAATAGGCGCGATCTCCTGGAATATATTGACACACGTCAGGTGATAATATCAGCTCGAGAGCGAATGGTGTAACATATTTTGTGAGACTTAGGTATACATCTAACTTACCTCAACCTAGAAGCAACTGTATATGGTGCTAAAATCATTCAGTGCGGCTTATCATCAAACTTGTCTGATCATCGTTTTTGCGGCTTGAAAAAATTCTTACTTCATTTTTTTGACATTCTCCTGGATTTATTTTTATAGACTGAATCTCAAAAGACATCATCATTCAACGCCCTTGCCCAATACGTGCCTACTGTCTAAATTAGAGATATTTCTTATCAAGGCTGACCAGCTTGCAGAAAGGCGAAATGTAGGCAAATCTATGTACCAGTCAAAGTTCCGGAGCTTACTAGAATACTCAAGCACACAGTAATGCATTTGGATTAATTGGCGTATCCATGGGGGAGGTAGTGGGCAGATGCTGCACCAAGGTGGCCAGTCCTTCTCTCGCAAGGGAGTGCGTTGCCGGCTGTGTTCACCGGCGAGCCCGCACTCTAGGCCTCTCAATGCGATTCCATCATCACGCGGATAATTTTTAAAGTGCGGTGGGGAATCGCGCAGCACTTGGATTCGAACCACGTACCTTTTGCACGCGGGGCTGATACTCTAACTACTAGGTCGTCGCTGCATACTGAGTGACTCAGGGCATGACGAATTGCAATTTATGATTACCGAATCAGACAAGGAGAGCAGAAAGGCAGCTCTTAAAGTTACCTGCCGGAAACGTAAGTAATATACAACAGCTGCCGAAGAGAACAGCGCTCCGAGTTAGGTAGCAGTGCATTTGAAGTTGCATTGGGATTCGAACCACGTACCTTTTGCACGCGCGGCTGATACTCTAACTGTATACTATGCCATCGCTGCATACTGAGTAACTCAGGGCACGATGAATTGCAATTTATGATTACCGAATCAGACAAAGAGAGCAGAAAGGTAGCTCTTAAAATTATCTGTCGTAAACGGAAATAGTATGCAACAGCTGCGGAAGAGTACAGCGCTTTCAGATAGGTAGCAGTGCACTTGAAGTTTTAAAAAAATATCTCTGCTTAGAACAAGTAGTAACCGCGGAGCCATACTACGAGATTGAAGCAGATAGAGGAATAAGAATGGGGTGGAACACATTCGGCAAGCATTTTCAAATCATGATACCTACCTCTAGCCCTGAAGAGGAAGGTATATGACAGCTGCATCTTGCCGGTGCTTATCTACGGAGCAGAAATCTGGAAGCTTGCATAGAGGGTACAGCTTAAATTGAGGATGACGCAGCGAGCGACGGATAGGAAAATTACAGGTGTAACCTTAAGAAACAAGAAGAGAGCAGTGAGGGTCAGGGAAAAAGCCGGAGTTAAAGACATGATAGTTGAAATTACAAAGAAGAAATAGGCGTGGGCCGGGCACGTAGCGCGTAGGCAGGGTAACCGTTGGTCATTATGTGTAACTGACTGGATTCCCAGAGAAGGCAAGTGGGTCAGGGAGAGAGAGAGAGAAAGTTATGTGAGCAGATGTTTGCGGGTATAAATTGGCAGCAGCAAGCACAGGACTGAGTTGACTGGCGGAACATGGGAGAGGCCTTTGTCCTGCAGTGGACGTAGTCAGGCTGATGATGATGATTATGAATGTATTTAGGGTTATAGCGTGCCACTGTTAAACATGTGCGCGTGGACACGGCAGTCAAATTGCAAAGGAACCATGCGAAAAAAAAAATGGCCCTGCACTTTCAGGTGCACGTTGAATCACTGGTAGTCGGAATAAACTTAGGCGCTAATCCCGAGTCTCCCAAAACATCGTGCCTCATAACTGTATCCCGGCTTTAGTTACGTAAATCCCGAATTTTGACCATTTACAGCAGTATATTGCACCATTGAAGCTTGACTGAGCGTGCAACGGAGTCTTCCGCACCCTATAGACACCCCTCAAGTAATGTACTAGTTCATCAGCCTGACTACGTCCACTAGGGCGCAGGAGGAGAAGACAAGGGGGAGGGGTTAAAGCCCTCGAAAATTTTCAAATTTTCAATTTCAATTTGGCTTCTCCCATGTTTATCTGAATAACCTGGTCCTGCACTTGGTGCGGTCACGTTATTCTCGCAAACTTCTTAGTCTCATCTACCCACCTAACATTCTGCCTCTCCATTGCGCGCTTGCCGTCTCTATCAATCCACTATGTGACTCGAAGTTAAAGCTAGCCTCTTAAACGATTCTTTTTTCTTTCAAATTCAGGCTCTGCAGCAGCGCGTCGCCACGGCGGCGATCATTAGCCTCGTGCTGGATGATGGTGAGGGTGCGCTTCCCTCGCACCAGGTGGCGCGCCTTTTCCAACGCTGCGGACAAGTGGCCTTCAACGGGCAGCACAGGATCGACGAGCTGCACGCCTTCCTCGACCGCTTCAACCTCAGCTGGCCGACGCCGCCTTCGAGGTGACCACCTGAAATACATTGTATAGATGTACTGTATGTACATTGGCTGTGTATCAGCGGGAGATATTCATGCCTCACCACCTCCCAACTTGTTATATCTAAGTATTTCATTATATATATATATATATATATATATATATATATATATATATATATATATATATATATATATGGAATTGATGGCAGAATGTTTCGACATCGCGAAAATTTACTGACGAACAGCGACTTTTGAAGGTCGTGAAATATGCCTTTCGTTGCGACGTCCCAGACTGACAAACACTGCGAAAAAAAAAAAAAAAACACACCGTCCCGATGTCACTGGAACAGAAGTTTCGAAGAAACGCAATTTCTTACGCTAAAGCAGCCTGCTTATGCATCGTTTTTTTTTGTTGACAGCTGAAAGGGTTTTACGTGGATTTTTTTTGTTCTTTCCCCTGGAGATATGCTTCGATTCAGTTTCTTAGGGGAACTAAATAGAACAGATTATTTTTTCTGTTAATGAGCAACGACGATGTCATGCACATCTTTGTCAGCGTAGCGTAGTTTGTCTCGCCGATATAATACTACAGACCTGCAATGTTGCTCGTCTCGCACTTTAGTTTACTCGACAAGCAGGAGCTACACGCGTCGTCACAACAAAGAGTGTGATCATGCAGATGCTCGTGATTTTGTGCCGCGCGTTCACACGCAGCGCCAAGAATCGTCAACTCGGGTTTGCGCGCAGCTGCGTCGAGCGTAAGATATGTCACCGAAGTAAGCGTGATAGCTTCGGAACCAGCATAATATAATTACCAAACGAAGCAAAGAAAACTCATCGCACTCGAGGAGCGCCATTTACAGGGCGAATGTCTTAAGCTTGTTTTCGTGTGGGGCTCTTGAGCGAGACATCGCAGATTAATGAGCTGGTACTAAAATCCGCGTTGCCTACGTCCCCAACGACGTCATGCTGAGGTGTCACCATATGACTCCATCATTATCTCGCAGATATTCCATATATGTGATGTCATGTGTGACATCCACAAGTGACTTTGTCAGATGACATCGTTGCTTGGTGAAAGCGGGGGCCGATCGCGTGGAGTGAAGAGGGGAAGGGGGTGTAATTCGATTGATGAAAGACGTCAATGTAAATTAATGTGTCTCTCACACTGCGGCAGGTTACGTTTTGTGATAGGTCTGATCCATGGTTCTATAACCTAATGCATCGCGAAGAGCGAAGGAGGATTCGTACTTGCAATATTACATACAGAACAGCGTGCTGCAGAACTTTTGTACCATTCGTGCACTCACGGAAAACGCCTCTCACGTGGCGTACAGGTCCAAGCTGGAAACTCTGGACGTGATGGTGTCCTTGTCCCTGGACTGGGGCATACCGGTGTTCTTCCAGTTGAGCGTGGACCGCTACTTCAAGCGTCCAGGCTTCCGCACTCTTCACTTCTCCGGCAACCCGTACTTGCTCGAGTGGTTCATGACACGCAACGCGCTCCAGGAGAGGGGCGTCCTCCTCGCCTACTTCGACCGCGTTTCGCTCATTCTGAACGGCTCGAGCGCGTCGAAGCGCGTCGTCGAAGAGGCAAGTGTGGACGCGTTAGGCACTGCGCCGTGCTCCCGACCGGGTTGCAGAAATTAGGTGCCTTTTCTCATCTTCTAACCACTACCACCAAGTGTGGACGCAGGCTCTCTTTTATCGCACAATGAACAATTATTCGTCCTCTGTATATTACAATGTGTTTAGATGTAGCAGTACTCGGCTTCCTTTATCAAGAAATCTGAAAACTCGGGAAAAAGGTCGTGACCGTTACAACGTGAACGGAAGTCAGCAAGGAGTTTAATAAGGTAGTAGAAAAAACAAAAGCAAATCGAAAACAGACTGCCACGAGGAATCATATATACATCTAAAAAAGCGCCATATTAGAGACAAACAAGAGAACGTGCAAGGACGGACGCCCGTCTGTCCTTGTGCGTTTTATTGTCCACGTCCAAAGTAGCGCTGTTTTTTTAAGATGGATTTTTTTACGAAGGAGCTCTCTTCCAAACACTTTAAAGGATAGTATATACGTAATGTACAATGTAATATGTCTTACAGGGGGGAGGGGGTACAACGCCGTGTTGCATTATGCACCATGGCTGGAGGCAAGAGCACTGGTGTGGTGGCTTTAGGGGGAAGGGTGCTCGTTAGGTTTGAGGGGGACAATTAAGTGCCCCCTTTGCACGCCCCTGTCGACGCCCATGGTTACAGGTGCATTCACATATTCCATAGCGTAGTAGTGTCCTTACTCCTGAACATTTATTTTAAACACGGTGAAATAAATAAACAAGCCAGTAGCGGGGTCTGTGTCAACATGCAGAAAATACCAAGAAGGGTAGAGATGTCATGAAAACCAATGTTTACAGCCACTCGAAGACATAGGGGATTATCAAGTGAAGCTCTGTCTTTGTGAAAACAGTCTGAACGCCTTTCTTATTGCGGCTGAAAAGCAATGCTAATTGCCTTCTGTGACGCAGAGTCACTCTGATTGGAGAAAACCATGGTTGGTTACGCATGTTTTCTGCGGCTCCTGAATCTATTGTGGTAATATAAAGCTTCACCCGCAACTTTGGAGGATGCACTGAAAAGAACTGTTTGTGGATCTGCGATTGTGGATCTCTTGTGACCTGGTCACACAACAGTTCCAGGCGTAGAGAAAGAGGTGGACCCGTATTCTCAAACCAACCTCACCATCACCTCTCGTTTTCCTTATCGTTGTGTTCCGCCATTGTGGTGTAGCGATTACAGTATTCAACTGCTGACCTGATGATCGCGGGTTCGGTTCAAGCCGTGGAGGTGGCGTATCTATGGAGGTGTAATGGTAAGAGGCCCGTGTACTGTGCGATGTCAGTATACTTAAAAAAAACACCAGATGCAACAATTCGGGACTTAAAACCCCAAATATTGTTCTCATTCTGCATCAGTTTTTACCCTCCCAAGTGTGTTGGGTGCATAAAAACAATAAGCAAAGGCGAAGAACGTAGGCGTTTGCTTGTGAATACTGACTACACATTTTTGATGAGCGTCATTGAGGGCGCAAAAGTGTTAAGTAAAAACCTGAGATAAGGATAAGGCTGATTTCTGTATATGACTCACTGTATTCTGTAAAACAAGACGTACGCATGCGCTATCAGGTACGCGATCTTCATTGCGTCCAGAGCGGGGATTAGTGCTCTCCCGTTGTGAGGTACGTCGTACTCTAAATCATGAAACATCTCTTCTAAACACAAGTAAGTTCTATTTTCTACCTCGCCACTCAAGGAGCCGAACATATTTTGCAATATAATTTTCGTACGACGTTAATTTTTAACATTCTATATTGGCATTCTGCAAGCCTTTCTGCCACTCAAGCTCAGTACAACTTGATTTTGCTTCAAGCTACGAAATGTCGATGATAGCCATCATCGACTAAACAAAGGCGATAGCTGCAGAACCTTGTGTGCGAGCAATCCGCACTCGTGGGCTTATTTTCATTAATGTATACCTTGCTTTGGACACAACAAAACTATTGCGTATATGATCTTTGACAGACCCGATAATGAATGCCATAGCACAGAGGGATACTTCGTAACACTTGAGGAATGCCCTAGTTAGGTAATCTTCCAAGGCCAGCATGTTTAGATACCTGTCTCGGTATTTCTCACGTGAATATCGCATGCAGGTACTCCAACTGGACAACCACGTGCTCATGACGATGGTTGCCCTCTCTGGTGGATCCGCGACCGGACACCGACCTAGTGTACGTGGTCATGGAGCAGCTGGACTACATCACGGGGCCTTACCTATCCACTTCTGAGTGGCTTCTAGTAAGTGCAGCTCAAGCTAGAATGGCCTTTGTTTAAGGATATTTTAAGGACTTTATTTATAAACCAGGATGGCTGCGTAACAGCTGTTGATATATTCTAGTATTTTTGTATAAGTTTCAACTATATCTAAATACCCTATGTCTCTATGACTGACTGATGTTTCTACAGGGGAGAGGCCTTGTTCCTGTGGTGGGCATAGTGAAGCTATTGATGACGATTAGTATTATAATTATGACGGTGCCGATGACGATGATAAAGGGTCGTAACAATAAGTACTTGAAAGTAGCTGTCAAACTTCGCTGCACGTTCACAGAAAATGCGCACATTTTGCCAAGTGTTCGTTCTTAATTGCATGTTTGCTAAACGTTTGTATGAACCATCCAAATGTGTGTTTCCGTAGCTTAGCACCTCTATATCTTCGCTTTGCTCAAAGAAAGTACATCTCATGCCCTTGGAGATGTACGAAGGAACGTCCAAGGGGAGTTGGGGGGGTTTCTGTAACTTTCCAGGCTGCTATCTCATGCAATCCTAAGGCAGCGCTGCCTGGAAAATTTTGACTTCTCTGCACATGGTACTTGTCGTAAGGCGCGGCGTTTGTCTTAGGGCTAAGCATATCACTATGGGCGGATAAGGCCTGCAACGAATTTGGCAATCTAGCTAACAACAAAAATCATCATATTAACTGACTAAGAGGTTTCTGCATTGGCATTTTTGAAGTGCGTTAGTTAAACATTGCTCTTTGGTGGCCTCTCGCATAGGCGGATGAAGCTGTTCCTCAAAATGGACGCGCGCATCTTCCTTACTTGTAGGTCCTAAACAAGCACTTGCCCGTGGAACTGGGGGCCCAAAGACGAGATTTTCGTCATGAACAAGCGGCTACTGCGACTCCTTGGGGTACTCGTCGGCAACCTAGAGGACACCAATAATCTGCTCGCTTACGTCACTTGGCACGTGACGCGGCATCTCGCGAGCGTCACTTCGTATCCGCTATCGCGCGCCCAGTTCGCAGACGGGCCCAGCGCCGACGCGAACACGCTGGGCTACATGATGGGGTCGCTGCTACATGGGACGCCGACACGGCGATGCCGTTCGCCTTCGCGCACGTCTTCAACCAACGCTGGCTTCCCGCGGACTCCGTGGGCCACGCGAGAAGCGTGTTGGACAACATTCACACTGTGGCCAACAAGTCCATGGCCTCGCTGACCTGGATGGACGAGGAAACCAAGAGCGGAGCGCTTCGAAAAGCTGGCCACCCTGCGCGCCATTGTGGGCACCCTGGAGCGGGATTCCGAAGAAGACTCTCTGCGACGCCTCTATCCGTACGTACCCGAACTTAGCGGCTCGTACCTGGACATGGCGCTCGCGTTTCGCTCGGCGGAGCTGCGACATGCCAAGAGGTTTTTGCGGGTCAACGAGTCCTCGACGCCGTCGTCCTCCTACGAAGTCAGCGTGCCGTTGACGCTCGTCAACGCGTTCTACTTGCCCGTGTACCACGTGATGGTGATCCCGGCAGCCATACTGTATCCGCCGTTCTACGTGGCGGGCTACCCGGCGTCCTACAACTACGGCAGCCTGGGCCACGTGTGGGCCACGAGATGACTCACGCGTTCGACCCGGACCTGGGACTGTACGGTCGCGGACGGCCTCCGGCACAACTGGTGGACGCCCGCCTCCCAGGAGAGGTTCGCGGGCAAGCTGAGGTGCCTGCGGCGCCTCTACAACGAGAGACCCTGGTCCGGAGGCGCCAACTTCGGGGAGCACGCTCTGTCCGAGAACTTCGCCGACAGTGGAGGCATGATCAAGGCTTACAAGGCCTACCGGGCGAGCGCCCGCGAGCGCGCAGCTGTGCCACCGGGACTCTCCAAATTCAGCGATGAGCAGCTGTTCTTCGTGAGCAGCTGCTTCAAGTGGTGTGCCGGCGAGGAGAAGCAGAACACCGGCCGATACTCGCCGCCTCGCCTTCGCTGCAACGTGCCCTTACTCAACATGCCGGAGTTTGCGCAGGCGTTTGAATGTGGCGCGGGCAAGGCTATGAACCCGGTTAGTCACTGCGACACGATGTGATATGCGTAACCTTCAACTATAGACACTGTGATATGGAATACAATGTCGTTTCACGCGCACCCGATGTTTCCCGCGCCTGTTCGTTTACGCCACGACCACAAGCTCCATATCGCGTGTCTCGAAGTTTCTCACTGTTTATTCTATAACCTCGTAGTAAATTAACGCAAACATAGAACGGGTAAGTGCCGAAGAACTATAGCTACACGACAGTGTTCTTTTGGTCGGAACTGGGAATGCTGCGCAATTCCAATTTAGACGTGAACATGACGCAATTTCTCGAGACTATCTCGATGTCGGGAACTATTAACCACAATAAGAACAATAAATTTCATTACGGAACCGATGCGAATGAATCAACTGGCCAAGATTATCCAATATAAACATTAGCTAGTTAATTTTTTGCTGGGGACCCCTCTCTATTTTGGTAAAATATACAACGACATGCCATCTGAGATTGGAATATGCTACCCTTAGGTGCTGTCAGTATTGCATAGGTTCAGATCGTCACTATTCATTTCACAAACATTGCTGTACTTGAAGTTATGGCGTTACGCAAAAAAAAAACAAAAAAAATTGCAACTTTTCTGCCGCGTCGAATGCGGTCCAAATTCTGCCAGCTCATTCTGAAACGCGTATGAAGCTACACGTGTGTTATGGCTCCTATAAAAAAGTGTTATATTATTAGCTAGCACTAATAGTTTAGTGATCACTGTTATAGAGTAAGTGGATTGTTTGCGTGAGGAAAGTAATGATATGGCTCTTTATTTGTTTACACGGGAGGGAGCTATGTATGATAGGGCGTGTCCGTTGGAAATCTTCATCATTGGCGAGAAAAAAAAAAACGTATGTGCTACGGAAATCGCTCACACATTATTTGGCTCACACATTGGTTCACACATTGGCTCACACATTAATTGGCTCACACGAACAGATGGACGCATGGACAGCCGCAGGGGCGGATGCATGGTCAAACGCAAAGACGGACGCATGGATGAACGTGCGGACGCACGAACAGACGCACGCACGGACGGCGGATCGACG
>WOVY01004661.1:0-23523 GCA_013436015.1 Rhipicephalus annulatus
ATAAAAGCATTGCGATATGCAGCTGCCCGTTGAACCGAACAGCTGTCTGTTGTTCTTCGTTCAACACTGAAAAAATAGACGCGTAGGCTTTTTTTTTTCTTCAGAGAGTCTTTCCTGGACTTAAAATAAAATACGACCGCCAATAGCAACAGTTTCCAGAGTGCAACGCATAGATCTGTGCTTGGACACAGAACTTTGCGCTTAAATCTTCACAATCGCTTACTTCTATCGTCAATTGATACAAACCCTCCGTCTTACGTAACGTACTTTGGATTAGCAAAATTTTGGGGCAAAGTAAGAAGTGTATTACACTATACAGTGATAGTTCAGCAGGATCAAGTAGGGACTCTGAATTTGAGTAATGAAACACAAGACAAGTCCTGCGACGTTCGTACGGTGATTATTTATAGCAGCCGTTACCGACGGCATAGTTTATCGCACGCTTACGCTTTCACGCTCATTTTCTCTTTTTTTTTCTACTTTTGTTGTGACAACACAATCAGGCTCTTCCGTTCTAAACACTTCGAATTGTTATCTCTCGGTACAGACACCGCCATTATGTTATTGAACAGCTCGGAATGTCTCCGCGTGTTCTGGTCGATCACGTGCACGAAGCGTGCATCTGAGCACATTCGGTCATGTCTGCAATGACCAGCAATAACACTGAATTGCATTACGACTAAGTAAATGCAGGCGCGAGACGCCACGTGCAATCAACCAAACGAAACAGATTTTTTTGTCGTTTGATATAGCGGCCTTTTTGTTCCTATACCTTTCCGCTACCAGGCCATGTTTGTCTGCTGGCTCCAATATGCACTGGTCTATTATCCTAGTTAAATATTTCATTTGAATTACGTGAAAGTAGTATTTTCTGCTTGTTTCGTGCGTTTTCCAAGCAATTTTCCGGGCAACCGACTAAGCGGCAAACAACTTTTCGCAGTACTTTGTCTACAAACAAGGGGCGCTTTCCATAGCGGAACTACGGGAGTTGACTGACAACTTCTCATGCCATGAGAGATGCATTTCCTAATATTGGCCTTACATATGACTCACGAGTAACTGATACAATCGCCTGAAACAATCGTCATGTCTTCAGAATCCTGTGAAGATCACATGACAATAAAATTCGGCGCGTCTACGCCGACACGTTTGTTACAAACCACATAGTTTTTCAAACCCAAATGGTAATCACAATAGGTATTAGGTTGTAAACGCACGTGCCTTTATCACGGCAGCGAAAAAAAACGCTGCCGTGCTGGGCTAGGGCAGGGGAGCATAAATGCTGACGTCACAACATTTACAGGGAATTCTGGCGGGAGTCACGCCTGTTTTGCAAAGCCCCCCCCCCCCCCCAATAGAGGCGCCGAGGGAGCCGTCTGGGACAAGGCCAATGTTTCAACTCACCACTGTATTCTGTGCCTTTTTGTTCTTTCTAAGAAAGCAGCTGCAGTTGGTAGCAAGAAGCTGCAGTAGCAGAGCTGATCTTGCTTGTACTGGTTCTCCAGCCGGGTCTTTGAGACAATGGAACATATGTTGAAACAAACCTATACGAGGGTCGCTGTTACACCTGTCCTTCCGTAGCACAAGTTAGCCAGAAAAGGCAATGTACATGCCTCTCCACCTGCTTTGAAGCACAGCTCTCTGGCGCCTGGTTGAGAGGTTTCAACGTAATCGATAGAGCGATCGAGAACAAGAAAGAGCGTGCGTGGAGTGCAGAATGAAAGATGGTGAGAGCGTATAGAGAGGCAGGTGGACTGAGGATGAAAGTTTTCTATATATCCACTAAAAGAGCTCTGTCGCTAGTTACTATGGGAGCTGCAAGACATCGCGCTTCAGCGAGCATGGGAATGAACGTGTATACATGGATTTGTCTAATCTTCCTACTTCTGGCTCCGTGTGTGTTTGTGTGGCTTGTAGCTGTTCTGTCACGAAACAAAAATCAGAGGAATGTGCAGTGGTTTGCGCATCAACATTTTAAAACTTATAGCCTTACGATTTCTAATCGGGTCACAAAGTTCGGAAGGGTTCGTTCTTTCCTTCTGAACGAAAACCGGAACACAGCAATAAACGAAGGCACAGTTTCGATTCGCCGCCTGCAAGTACGAAAACTAGACAAATCCGTGTGCAACCCATAATTCCCGTGGTCGTTGAACGGTCGCTGTGACAGAGTCTTCTCTAGTCAATATTATGAACCAGTATGAACTGAGCGACCGTGACGAGGACGACAGGTTTCGCGGTGACCACTCATGGCGCTACAGTAGTTCACGCCATCTCGCGTCCGCTGTTGTGGAACGCGGCCTACGCGCTGCCTTCTACGACCTTCGGTGAGCGAGGCAGTCACGCCCCGCTCATTATGCGGGCGGTTGATGTTAAGTGAGCCACGCAAAATTTTCCGCGCTGGTTGTGCTACTGGCGTCATTCTCTCCTTAAAGTGACAATAAAGAGGAAAATGACTTAGTCTAGATTAACACACTGCATTTTGAAAACTCTAGTGGCATATGTTTATCTATCATATGCTCACTATTAGCGGAGAAAACGAAAGTTCGCGTTTCATTTTTGAAAATCACCCCGAAATATCAACACGTCACGTAAAAAATTTGAAAATATATTTTTTTTATATTTTGGGAAACATTGCCCCAATAAAATGTTCTTGATCTTCGCATCCCGGCTATAGCACTCAAAAATTACATTGCACTTAATTGCTATCGATTGTAAGCTTCGTAGGACACAGTTGGGGCCTTCGAAATGTCTTAGGTCGCGGTGTTTGGTGAGGAAATCTCATTGTGGTGGCGCCACCCATATCTTTGTTTCGCGTGCTTTCTCACTGGCACAATGTCGGAAACTTGGCTGAGTGTGCCCAGTGACGGCCACCGCCGCCTACATCAAATGGACCTACCGAGAAAGCTTAAACTTCCATCAGACCTTTCCCGCTGGGATGCAACTTCACTTTGCCGCCTGTGGTTCGGAGTAGCTTTCACGAAGACGTACTTTTTTTCACATCGAAATGGAGCGTTCCTCCAAATGTGACTCGTGCAGAAGTGACGACACGACTCGCTCGCTGAATTTCGTGCCGACCGGTTGTGCCCCCGCGATCTGTGACGACAGCGCAGCTCTGGCTGACTGGGCTCGCCCCTATGCCATCTCCTGACGCCGACAAGAGCTCTCGCCGAGTGGTGCCCCGTCCTCAGACTCCTGCGACCATGTCCATCTTCCTATCTCCTCTTTACTGCCGTTGTTTTCTGTCGTTCGCTTTCCCTGTGCCTCGCTCTCTCCTTCCTCTCTATCTATTTACCTTTTAATCCTGCCCTTTTAATCTCTCCTTTACCCCCACCCCTCGTGAGCTACTATTGAGATGTTCTCCCCTTGAGAGACAGTTACGGGACTCACTTTTCTCTTCTTTTCATTTAAAACCACTCACACACACGACACAATAGAACGTTTACTGTGTTCCTGTGATCGTTTTCCGAGCGAAGGCAACGTGCAACGCGACACGCTAAACAAACTGGATAATAGACATTTTCCGAAGAGAATATCCTTGGTCTATGGCTCTAGGCGTCGCAGGCCAGCAAAGTGACGTGGGCAATGCAAGATTTTAAAAAGTCGTGCCGACTAAGTGACCGCTTATATGCGCGCAATAGACAGGGGCACATGTAACCACACGGTGCCCTTCACACCTCTTCTTTTTATTCTCTCTTGATTCCCTCACTCCTTCCCTCTGTGCAGGGTAGCAAACCGAACGTGCGTCTGGCTAACCTCCACGCCTTTCATTCGTCCTCCCTTACTGTGCTCCGAGTCGTGGTAAAGGCTGGGTATTCCGGATTGTGAAATCGTAGTTTACGAATACGCGAAAAATTGTTTTGCTCTTTAGCCTTATCAATAGCATTAGACAGTACTTTATTCGCCTGTGATTTTTTAAATATTCTGTTTAGCACAGTCTAGGTTTTTCTCAGACATAAGCGAGTACTAATAATCCGTGTACGGCCATATTTAGTCCATCCTCTCAACACGACCAGTTTCTCGGTGCTATTCAGACTTCAAGAGACGGCAAGTATGGCCGCCCACTGGGTTCTCCACGTGGCAGTCATTCATAGCGGTAACTTACTCGACTGAGGTGGCGTCGCTGAAAGAAGAGCGGCAAACGACTATCGTGAAAGAAGCGCTAGTTCCTTTTTTTGTCACTGTTAGTTTCAGCACATTCATACGTGATGCACTTAAAGAACGGGCATTTGCTCTGCTGACCTTCATAGCAGCTTCACCATGAAGTGTTTTTTTTTTATTATGAAACGAGAACTTCTAGGTCATTGTGCAGAGCAGAAGATGGCTCAAAGCATGAGCTCCAGTATTTGTATATACGTGGGTTATGCAAGATTCAATACAGCGTTGATGCACTTATTAGCAGCACTATTTGTTGTTGTTTAACGAAATACTTTGAAAGAAGAATTTGACCTCCATTCACTGCACCTTTTGCGACACATTTTTACAAAGAAAATGCGTTTTACATTGAAGTTATTTTTTATACTGTTCAGTAATCAACAAAGAATCATAGAGACGGTTTCAAGGTGTTGCTACTACTAGGGCTGATAGTATTGGTTGATTCGTTCTTCTTCAAGGTAGGCGAATCCTTACCTAATGAAGCTACGATTAGGGCGAATACGACAAGAAGGTATGTCTACTTCAATAAAGTGGAATGCTGGGCCAGTTGGTACAACATATTGTGGAAATACATGAGCGCACAAGGTAAAAGGAAAAGCACTTGACAGGAAAGACGCTCGAAAGCGTTATGCATGTCAGGTACTTTTCCTTCTACCTTGTGCGCTCATATATTTCCACAATATATCTACTTGTTCGCAGCACAAACCAGCCAAGAGTTATCTCCTAGTTCACGCACGTTTTCGTCACAGTTTATACTTCAATTGATTCACAGTAGACGAATGTTGTGTCAACTGCGAAGCTTTATGAGAAAATGAAATTCTGAGTGATATCAGGGGAAGCTCAGCTACACAATGTCTTTTTTTCGTTTTTTGTAGCATATTTTTTACTCAAACTTACTGAAAGACTGTGCATAAATGATTTGTACCTTTGATTGAGGGTAATAATGTGGATAAATGGAATTAGTGAGACAAAAGAGAACCCGCGGGGGGCACCTGTGGCAAAGAAATCAAAAGCGAACAATATAATTCCTTGTAAAACACACTGCATAAGAAACATATCTAAACCAGTGTACATGCAACACGAGAAGACTGTTGAATGTGGGGAGAGGCACAGTTTCTGAATAATGGGTTACGGTGCGCACTATTTACCACGAACGCTTTCAGCACACCCGTGCACTCTCTAATGGGAAGGTGACACACGTCGCGTAATTGATTCTCTTTTTCCTCGCGATAGCGTTAAAATCTCCTTCCGCAGACATTCCGTAATCAACGTCGTTGGTTTTGAGTGTAAAATTTATCATCTTTGCGTAACCGAAAAATTCTGACATGTAAATTTAAACAAAGAAAACTCTAGGTCTTGGTGGGAATCCAACCCGGGTCTTTTAGGAGCTAGCGGCTGTGTTACCACACAGCCATGCCCAGAAATGCCGTGAAAGTAACTTTCATGCTTTACAAACACACGTGTCCTGTATACATGCTTCACAACTCAACAAGAAATATTGCCGCAGTAATGCGTGGTACTCGCCTAAATGCCTTCGGGCGTCAGAACAAGGGATTATAATAAAGTTTTAATGGTTAATGCTGACCAGCGGCACACGTTACTGCACCTTTAGGCCATGAAGTGAGTGCATAGCAAGTCCGAAGAGATTTCATACACCGGGTGTCTGAAGTACGCACTATAGGACCACAATATTCAAAACTAAGGTCAAATGTCCGCAATTTTTTTCCTTTTTGAATTGTAGTCGGGCAGTCAATGTGATTTTTTAGAGTAAACTACCGAACGCCACAGGTATCTGCCAGGGCACCGCACGATCAGCATCGCTTCCTGTGCCTTGAGGTGAATGAGGGTCGTGCAGTACCGATCGATATCGCGTTGGGTCAGGTCAGGTCACCGGGACTCCGAACGTCAGGTCGCGAACTCCGGACGCAGCGAGCAAGGGGTAGTTAACGAGGTGCATGTGTATTATTCATTTATATATTTTCACCATTTTTGTTTGTTTTTTCCTTCCTAAGTGGGAGTTCAGGGAGCCCGTCATTGCTTTCTGAAGATTGTTGAAAAAATTTAACGCGCCTGGGCATGAGTTTATATTTCACACGACCTGGCAATAACTATATTATATATATATATATATATATATATATATATATATATATATATATATATATATATATATATATATATATATATATATATATAATGCTGCGACAGGTTCGCCACATTCAAGTAGCCCGCCACAATCATCGTCACCAGCACCAGCAAGACCCGGCTCGGCTGGCATGCGCCACGCGTTCGGACGTTCAACAACGAGGAAGAGGAAGATAGTCGGATCTGTGCCACTCGGCTACTCGAACTTGACGACCATAGTTTTTAGAATCGTGGGCACAAGTTCGCCCTAATAAAGACGCTTGTTTTTTTAACCTGTCGGCGTCAGCATCGCTACATTTCTGGTGGAGGTGCTGGGTATCTATTGTCTGTGGTTGTGTATTGCATTCGACTTCCGTTTTGTTCTGAACTGAGCATGAGGACGGAGTTCTTTAAGAGACAACGAGATTATTTTTCTAGTCATTAAATTGGTAAATGCTGTCTTTTTCGTGTGTCGTGGCCATTGGCCTTGTAATCGTGCAATCATAAACTAGTCAAACAATCAGATTCCATTGAATACGATTGGCTTGATAGGTAGGATAGTACAATCTACAAAAGAGATAGAAATGCGTGATGAAATAAACAAAGAAAGCGTAAAATTCTCCATCTAAGAGCTATAAGTAAAGAAAATCGTTTCAATACGATACGTTTATAAGGCTAAAGAGCATAATAATAATAATAATAATAATAATAATAATAATAATAATAATAATAATAATAATAATAATAATAATAATAATAATGTTTTATTTTTTATCAAAACTTTGATGAAGGACTGCTGCAGGTAAAAGCTGCTTTCCGAAAGAGGCAGCTTCACAAGGCCCACAGCCACCTTTTAGCACAACAGCAGTGGCAAACGGTCAGTAATGTGATCTCAACAACAACAACAAAATAAATAAATGCAAGAGTAGGAAACGAACTTCCCTTGATGACATTAATATTAGTCAGTGCGAGGGACAGCTGGTACATCACGAGCTATATGTATTGATGGAAATGTTAGTCGCTTGACTAAACTTTCTTGTCCGTGTCAGTTTTTTTAAATGCGAATCCATTTCTTAGTCGCGCTATGTCAGGCGTCCATCGGGATCCATGCACCGCCTTCTCCCATAGCAACAGCTGTGGGCACGCATGCTCCTAGCAACCGGAGCCCCTATCATGTCACGCTTCGTCATCGGCAGCTGTCAGCAACAGATGCGGGCGCGTGTGCTTAGCCTTGCCCCTAGCAACCTGAGGCCCCACCCCTTGACTTGAACGTGTCTTACCACCGCCTCAATGCAGTACATTTGAAACGTGCTTAAAGCGTTTGTGCGGCCTTGGCGCAGCCTAAAAACGGCACGTTCTCAACGCGTTATTTTTCTAACGTTGAGTTCTTACGTACGAAACGCCGTTATAGACGCTATACGCAATGCATTCGCGTTTCCTCACGATTCTTTTCAGGGAGGTGGGGGCATTTTTCTTTCATCGCCTTACGCTTATTACACCATGCAAAACTTATTTACTTACTCGTGGCCTTCAATTCACTTACTTCTATATACTGAAGGACCGCTATAGGTATGTTGAAGGGCACGCACAGCCACAAGTGTGTTTCTGACGAGACGTCATTTTTCATGACGTGTCTTCTGAAAAACTGAGCTCCGCTGTACTTTTTTTAGACTACTGTATAGTATGACGCTTTTCGTGTGGTATTTAATGCGTTACCTTTTTTTCATTTTAAGTTTTATGGTATAGCGTGGCTGTGATGATTTGTCGTGACGAGAAGACAAAGGGTGAAAAATTTTTAGTCCAAACATTTGGATAGAAAATATTGTTTCTGATATAAATCTGTCTTAGAACACTTGCAGCCATAGCGCTGTCATCTGAAGAAAAAAGAAACAGTGCACTTGAAAACGCTGATTATGACTAAAGGTGCATTTTTCTGGGTGACGTAGGCAGCGCAGCAGTGCTTTCACAGCCTTCTTTTGCTGTCTCCATTTTTTCTGGGCGACGTAAAGAATTCTTCGAGAAATATTTAGTGGTCGCACAAAGTTTACATGCCTATCAAATGAATAACAATCAGCTATTCGAACGTTTCTTGGTTCAGGGATATACCGCGAATGCACAAGGCTACTCGCGTCGCCCTTGTCATGCATTGAAGCTAACCCTTGTATTGGACATCGTATTCGTAGCATTTTCAGTGAGCATCGTCATTTCTCCAGCCGTGTGTCACGTCAATAAAGCTATGTTGAATGTTTTGTTACTCATATTACTAGTATTTTTGGAGTTTCACACTACAGAAGGTGCGCTTCATTTAACGATTATTTATTCCTTCTGTGTTTAGATGTATCACCAGCTGCACAGGCAAAACTTCCAAATATCACACTGAAAGTGGGCTTGTTTATTTGCCATGTATAGTAGGTACAAGTTAGGGGAGGGGGTAGAGAAAGAAATCAATTTTCGGACAGTTTTACTAGCCTACAACTTCATTGCAACAGAGTGTCTTGTATTTGTTGACTGTAAACTTGATTTGACACGTTAATGGCCAGCAGTCTTAGCTGTTAATGTACTCCCTTCCTGGTTTTACTTACACCTGCTCCATACAAGCGCAGTTAACTATGTGGTAAAGTGTTGGACGAGCACTCCCAGTTGGGGGCTCCTGCAGTTACCATTCTTCCGCTTACTCATTCGCATCATTGCGCTTCCTTCGCCGAAGTGTGCCAGTAATAAAAGGAAACGGGTTCAGCGCCTGAGTCGGCCGTTGCCGTGCTTTCTTTTTGCGAAGTGCGCGCGAATATATTGCTCCCAACCGCGGTTGTTTTAAATGGTCGTCCCACCAGGAGGCCTTTTTTTTTATGACTCGGTCGACTATTATACGATAGCCAAGACGTGTAAAACTTTTCACTGCTTCATCTTAACTACCTGTTTTCAGTTTTAACATCACAATAACACAAACAATGAGAAAAATTGCGATAAAAAATCTAAGGCGGGTCCTTAGGGAAATGAACTGGGGAATGAAGGAGCCTGGCAAAACAATGAAACAAAACACGGGTAACGTAGAGAAAGGCACACGACATTGCCTTCGGGGAAATGCGTGTTTATATGTGTGAAAGCCTGGGTGTCTGTATACTAAGTAGTCACTGAAGCAACTTATCTCTTCTTCGGCTGAGATGTTTCAAGAGGATGAAAAAACTGTGATGATTGTGTTTGTAGCCGGAAATCTTTCACCACTTGTATAGTTTACCTGAAGGTCACAGGCTCGAATCCCGGCGGCAGCGGACGCGTTTGAGTGAAGGTGAAGTGCTAGAAGCCAGAATGCTTGATTTACGTGCCGGGTAAGGAACCTCACGTGACTACAATTTCTTTAACCCTCCATTAGGTCATCTCTCTTAGCCATATCAGTATTTGAAATGTAAAACTGCAATTATTGCACCAATGTGCATAAGATAGCTTCAACTGTGGCGTGCATACGTAAGGGTTTATGAAAACTTGTCTAGCTAGATGACACGATCTGCTAATGACACCATAAATCGGCAAACTCACTCATAAATTGACTAATTAAGACCGAGATCGCGCCGTGAGTCTGAGAGATTTCGTGTATGTAGTATTTTGGCTTGCGCTGGGCAAGAAAATTTTATAAAGTATTAAGTATGAGAGAATTCTCCTAGATTAACTATATATATCTTGATTAAGACTGCAGGAGCTCCAATTCTTATGTACCACCTATGAATGACTCCAGTTCTGCTGACATTGATATCGTACAATTTTTTAATATGGTTTTCTTGTCTCAAAAATTGCGGCGTGCAGTAGAGGAAAAAGAATATTACCACCAAAATGTGACAATTCCGGTGTGGTTGAAATATCACTCATAATAATGCTTTTCAAAAATGTAACGGTGCAGCTCTAGACACGTCGTATACGCACTTGACACGTCGTATACGTCGTATATTGAGAAGAGATCGTCATGTTTCAAAAAAAAAAAACATGAGCCTAGTTGCAAAGTATAGGAATGATACGGCTTAAAACCTTTCCTCGGCTCTGACGACCGATCTCGGCTTATGAGCGCTTTCCGTCTCTGCCACTAGGTAGCGTGAGCGATCACTGATTGGTCGGAAAGGCAGAAATAGAGCCTACGCATCCAGCCACCGCCGGTGGTTGGGGATAGCTCGCTTCCCTAACCCAGACCGATTTCCCGGGAAACAAATCACTTTCCGCCCGGACATGCGAGCGCCTTTAAGAAGCGTTGGCTTCTTTTTGTTTCGTGCTTCTTTTTGTTTCGTGCTTCTTTTCAACGCCGGCTTTCCTGCGATGGTGGTGGATAGTGTTTACCCGCCATTCATCAATCCTTTCTAGGTCACCGGGCAGAAACTCAATAGGTTTCGCGTCCTCAAGGCAGCCATAAATGGTGAGGTGAGTGAATTTTCCTGTCTTCCCTGCTTCGGTGCTTAAGCTGGAATCCGATGTACCCGGATAAAATGATACGTTGTTTCGCTGTCTCCATCAAACAAGTAAATATTGCTGACTGCAACTGTAACAACGCAACCGGCTTACGATGAAGCAGACATTGTGTTGCGGCTAAGCAGTGGAGGCGGTACCAGCAGGGTAAACATGTTTACGGAACGGCAAACGGAGTGTCAGAGCATGTTTTTTTTTTTCCCGCGTTAGTTCTTTTTGTGGCAACTATGGCGCGGGGAAAAAGTGGGGTTAAAAACTAAAACTATATTTTAACGTCGTAAGTAACGTGAGCGTCGAGTTGGCAGTTCATGTTGTCATGGAAAGATGGAAAAAAAATTTCAAGGAAGTGGAAAATATATGGTGACCTCTTTTCAAAAGACACGAAGGAAGGAGAAGACGGAATGCCGTTCTGAAAAATTCGCAGACGGGGGATGGTGTCCAGGAGGGGACTATTCGACTATTGGACTGAGAAATGTTACGGCTGAGAAAGAGTTTCAACATCGACGTATGTAAGTCCACTTGTCAAAGTGTCAGCTCCAGACCATGAATTTCTCTCCCTATAGAATTTCTCACGACTGTTTTTTAGCATTTTAAATGGTTGAATTGCTGTCTCACTCACTTTTCTCGTTCACCGGAGAAAACATACATCATCATCAGCATCTTCTTCTTCTTCATCGTCATCAGACTGACTACTTTCCAGTGCAGGACAAAGGCCTCTCCCGTGTTCCGCCAGCCAACTCGGTCCTGTGCTTGCTGCTGCCAATTTTATACCCGCAAACTTCTTAATCTCATCTGCCACCTAACCTTTTGTCTCCCCCTAACCCGATTGCTTTCTCGGGGAATCCAGTTAGTTACCTTTAGTGACGAGTGGTTATCCTGTCTACATATATACTATTTCATTCATAATAATAGAGACTGGGAATTTGCTTCGCTCTCCCATAAGTCCTGTCGTTCATGATCTCACATTCATCATCTTAACTTCTCTTGATTGATATGTGGGGTTTAACGTCCCAAAACCACAAAACCACTATATGATTATGAGAGACGCCGTAGTGGAGGGCTCCGGAAATTTCGACCACCTGGGGTTCTTTAACGTGCGCCCAAATCTGAGCACACGGGCCTACAACATTTCCGCCTCCATCGGAAATGCAGCCGCCGCAGCCGGGATCCGAACCCGCGACCTGTGGGTCAGCAGCCGAGTGCCTTAGCCACTAGACCACCGCGGCGGGGCATCTTAACTTCTCTTATAACAGTGTTAAGGTAATCACAAACTTTTCGCCAGACCTTGTCTTTTCTCACCTTTATAGTGCAGATAAGCAGACGTGAACGGGTTCGTTTAAGAATGCCACAGCACCGGACACGCAGGGGCCGAGGAATACGCACCAGATCAGCTTTTTTATAAGTTTGCTCTTTCTAACAGCTTCACCTGCTACTCTATTGTTTTTGTAGTAGTTGTGGTGAAAGTAAGAAAAGTACTAGCTGGAAACAAATAAAGTGGCAAATCAAGGCTCTAAACGCCTGCTGCTAGAAATAACATGCACTAAGCCAATTTAACTGACCATGAAGAACTGGTACTACACCCAAATAGTTTTGTAACGATTGGGGAAAGGGATCGGTACATCGCGGATACAAAGGTAAAAACAAAAAATGACTCTTGGGACATTCTATGAAATTGTCACAGAAAGCTAGAACAGAAGCATCACATAGTAGTTAGGAACGCCCCGCAAGCACTGATATTATCTGAATTTTGGTCAACGATTTTTTTCTTCTTTGTTGTATTTTAACTATGGTAAAGCTTCGTCCTAGAATATGCATTGAGTCCACTTTTCGGATTGGAGTGGTTATAATCCCTTATGAAATTGCGTAACGACGTGATACCTACCTTTGAATTTTAAGTTATTTTGCAATCGATATTGCGCACTACACAGTTTCACCGTTGAAGCGCTCCTTCCAGCGGTAACGGGATGTGGGTGCACGTCGTGCTATTGCACACCACCCCTTCACCCCTTGCTACTTGCTGCTTTTGGTTTTGTGTAGCTTCGCCTTCATATATCCTTCAATTTGTCGAGACGCAACGACCTCATATACTTCTCTGTGCCTTTCACTGTTCAGTTTTTTTTATAAGCTACACTTCTCCGCGCATACAAATGGCCTCGACGGTCGCATTGAGCTTCCCGAAATTCTTTAGTTCGGTGGGCGTCGCAGCGGTGGGTCCGTTTTTTCCAAAGGGTGCGCGTAGGTATTCCCAACATTCCGTCCACCTTTTTTTCGCTATTTTGATCCGAACGTGTCGTCGCAAGTTGCCACGTACTGCTGTCGAAGTGTCCCGTTTTGTGGCACGTGATATCTCGCGTCATCGCAGAAATATTGGCGAGAAACTGTGACGCACTGTGGAAGGAACTATTCGTTTTTTTTTTAAGACAATCTTTGTGAACGACCACTAAACAAATGACTTCTGGTTCTTTTCAGAGGGGTATAAGAGTTTTTCAACGCCCATGCGCGTGTGTGCCTGTAGAACCTAACCTAGTCACTTAATTGTGGAGATCGCAAAGTTAAACGGCCGACCTTGCTGGCAAATTCCACATCGATGCGCTTTTAAACAACAAAATGCTAACTATGAACTGTCCTAATATAGAGAAGTATCCTCTAACACAGCATGATGTGTGGAAGTTTTCTGCGAGAAATGTATAGCTTTAAACTATAAGTAACACTTAGGTGCGCCGTTTAAAATTGGTAAATCAAGCTATTAAACAATTGTCGCTGTAACGTTCACTTAGACTGCTATGAATGATTTGCAGAAAGCGTTTGTAGGCATGTGGGTATGTTGGGACTAACATCGCGCTGTTTATGAACGCCCGCTATGCTTGAATCGATTCTTGAGCCAGTGACACTGACTCTCAATGAAAGTCTGAACTTCATATTTTTTTTGCCATCTCGATCATTGTTTTCTTAGTCGAAGCCACGACAAAATAAACGTATCTGGGTATTTTTTCTAACTGCTGTAACTATTATAGGAAGCCGCAACCATTCACAGAGAGCTCAGAGTTCATGGTGATGCTACTGGCTTCCCTTCGATCTGGTAAATGCCCTATTCGTTTATGAAAAGAGGAAAGGTATTCCGTTCCGGTATTTGATAATTAAAGTTATTGCGTTTGACAGTTTCCAGTAAACTATTACCATGTGGAAATAGAGTAGTGCCACATGCTAAAAAAACTTGGTCTCTTTCCAATTTTTCCAAACTTTCAAAAAACATGAAAAAAAACAGTTTTTTTTCTAGTTGCTAAAAATTTTCACAAATTCGGATCTATAGAGCGCTCTACTGACAACAATACTGTAGGATGCAGTGTCGATCGCGGCGGCAGCATTTTGATGGAGGTGGAAGACGAGGGGTTCGTGTAGGTTTATATATAGGTTTTTGTGAACGTTAAAGTATTAGAGCTGGCTGAAATTACTGGAGCTCCGCTTCTTTTTAATAAATTAGAAAAGGAAATCAAGCAGTTGTTGTGACCATTGCTTGGCCACGGCGGCCCAGTACCACTTGGTTGTTACGATATCAAAATTTACAAAGAAAGCTTATGTATACGTATATACAGCCCTACAGCGGTGAGTTTGAAAATTTTTTTTCTAGTGGAGCCCTCAAGTAAGGTTTCTGTCAGTCTTTATGAGTCATTACACGCCGACGATTATAGTAATCTAACTGTGGTTATTAGCCGGGACCAGTTACACCCACCATACAGTCGCACATCTATTATTCAATACCACCTGGAAAGTCGACCATCTTCTTTCGATGCCTGTTTTAAACGACTTTTCTTCTTACCTTGTTCTTTAAGGCCACACCTTTTCGGTTTCGTTTTTCTTTTCGCCGTCTCTAACTTCTGAAGGATTTTTTTTTTTCAAAACCCATGTGCTCGAAATTTGTGGAGCTCTCCACTACAGCGTTCCTCGTGGTCACATTCTACTTTTTACGTGTAAAACCCCAGAACTTCCTATTGTCAACTTCACGTGCTTTATTATTAACGCGAAATTTTTCCTCCGTATCTATGTCTGATAGCCTTCTCTACTTGCACACTAGGCGTCAAAGATCTAGCCACCATTGACTCTCTGGAAGTTTTACATATTCCAGCAATTTGTGACTGTATACAGCCCTATTAAGCAGCGCGTGCTGTCAGTTCGTTTTCGAATAGGCTGAAAAAAAAATTCGAAGTTGCCTGTCGAAGCAGCAGGAATATTTACCTTTTTTTTCTTATTTCACGTGTTTTTGATGTTTTAATGGTGTTCGTGCCCTTTTTTCTTTCTCGAAACAATGGTGCGCAGCAGCTGGAAAATCAGTATATCTGTTTTATGCGCTCGAACCTGACCTATTTTGTTAAGTATTCTTTTAAATACTGCATGCACTGGCAAATATTTAACAGTTTGAAGTGTTCCGCATGAAACACCTGGTATGTGTGTCTGCTCCTTTAGGTTTTGTTGTGGAGTATTTAGACTTGGAAAATGTCTATTCCTTTGTTTGTTGCTCAAAAGAACATTCAGTTTTAGGTGTGAGCCAGCGAAGGCGAGGGCAGAACGATGCGTTCCTGGATGCGGCAACATGTTTTCATGAATCATTAGCAGTTTCTGTCAACCATTAGCTACAACATAGGCTTCCTAACATCTGCACCGAAGTCGCAAAACAAGCTCCGTTGTGATGTCGTGCTCTTCCTGATAATACTGCTCGCGATGAAGCAGAATGGTGCTGCTAAAAAGGAGGAATCTATGGGGTGTGTTCAAGGAGAATTGACGCACCATTAGAAAAAATTGTTGTTTAAAGCATGTGTATGCCGCAGGAGGACGGCTATTATGCGTCTTCGCTCTATTTTCTAGGTGGTTTACCATAGATAGATAGATAGATAGATAGATAGATAGATAGATAGATAGATAGATAGATAGATAGATAGATAGATAGATAGATGATAGATAGATAGATAGATAGTATAGATAGATAGATAGATAGATAGATAGATAGATAGATAGATAGATAGATAGATAGATAGATAGATAGATAGATAGATAGATAGATAGATAGATAGATAGATAGATAGATAGATAGATAGATAGATAGATAGATAGATAGATAGATAGATAGATAGATAGAAGATGATAGATAGATAGATAGATAAGATAGATAGATAGATAGATAGATAGATAGATAGATAGATAGATAGATAGATAGATAGATAGATAGATAGATAGATAGATAGATAGATCGATAGATAGATAGATAGATAGATAGATAGATAGATAGATAGATAGATAGATAGATAGATAGATAGATAGATAGATAGATAGATAGATAGATAGATAGAATAGATAGATGATAGATAGATAGATAGATAGATAGATAGATAGATAGATGAACAGACGGCCGGACAGATGCATAGATAATAAAAGAACGGTCCTACCCTAAAGACATGGAGACCACCAGCATACACGTGAATGGTAACAGTCGCAGCATCTAAAATCATAAATTCAGCAGTGTAAAGAGATAAACTTGCGATGCCACATAAACGAATATAAGCACTCAATGCAGAAAATCAATGAAGGTAAAGAAAAGTCGGGGGTAAGAGAAGCCGCATATGTGAACGGCAATATCTATTTTTGCCCAAAAAAACAAGCGTATTTTTGGCAGCGCGACTCGCATCGGCTTCGGCTCGACCATCCGTCTGTCTATGTTCGAATACCCTATGTGCTCATTGTAAATGTATAGGACATTTTTCGCAAGCACAACAATCAAGAGGGGCTCATTATTTTCAGCGAAGCATTTTGAAACGCGATCGATAACATCCGCGACCTCTGCCGGCTGTGTCCAACGAAGAAAAAGAATTTCGCTCTCCGCGTCGTGCATTGTCTTCGGGATCGACACAAACTTGCCGTCCTGTGCCTTGTCACCATATATGGTCGTCTCTCTACCAACGACGTTATTGACTCCAGGATCTTCGCCGTGCAAGCGGACGTTTGAAAAAAAGAAAAAAAAAAAGGAGGATCGATGGCGTCTTCACCACCGCATTTCCCGCGTTCTGCTGCGCCCGTTCGTTGGCTGGGGCCATCAGCTTGAAAGCACGCTCTTTTGCTCCAGCAGAACAATGTCGTTTCCTCAGTCACTTTGTCAGTGTGATGATCCACGCCTTTCCCCCGACATAAAAAAAACAAAATTAAACAATCTCGAAGCTGTCTATATTTGTTTTTCGCAACGGTGAAATCCCGATCAATATAGTTGTCGTCACCGACACCTTCCTTGTTGCCGCCGGTGCGTGTTTGAGACGACTGGCTAGCTGGCAAGTTGTCACGGCAGCATTTCAGGTAGTATTGCCTCGTCGCGGAATTGTGCAGAAAAAAAAACGTCTGCCTGCCACACCGTACAAACGTGAGACTGTACCAGATTGGCCGGCCAGATCATTTAACTTCAATTTATTGATTTACGCCCCACCCTTGAGTTGTGGGAACGTTACGACGCCTAATACAACTACTCCTACTACTACTACCACAAATAATAATAATAATAATAATAATAATAGCCTACTATACTACTAGAAACAAGGGAAGAGAAATTTAGAGAGGTTGTTGGTCAGCTGCCAGTGAGTAAAGAAAGGTCTGGTGCAAAGTGAAGTCATCAGGCAAAAAAATAGACCGCTCCACACTCACCACCACGGCTGCTAGCTGCACTGATTAACACTCCAATATTTAAAAAGGCACTCACATTTTCGATAATGTGCACAAGATATCAGAATCACTGTAGCTTGGTTGGTGAAGCATTGGGACCGTTATTCTCAGGTTTCGGCATTGGTTGCTGCCGGCGGGAAGTTATTTGTTCAACTACATTACTGTCTTCTCATTTGTGCCGTAGTTTCAACAAAAAACATCGCCTATGCTGTCGTTGGGTTGGTTGTCCGTTTGTTAGTTCTCAATAACATGTTACGACTATTACTACAAGGAGTGTAGCCGGAAATATTTTTTCAGAGAGGGGGGGGGCTATTTAACTATAGTGTACGTATGTTTTTGCTTGTGTTCTTATGTGTGCATGTAGACTTACAGAAGCAAAATTCAAGTTTTCTATTAAATTAGACCACCCTCCCCCACCCCCTTGTCTACGCTATTAACTACTACAGTAACAGCAAGGACGATTATGGCCATCGAGGATATAGACTAAGCCAAAGTTGCTGTAAATAGTGTGTTCAGCACGGACAATGTGTTTTAGTGTCAGCTTCTAAGAGAGAAAAAAAACTATCTTTACACTCATCACTCCGATACATGCCAGATAAAAAAAATTCCATAAATAGGCTAGAGTATGGTTCTGAGTCCAAATTACGTAACAAATATATTCCGATACGTTTACGTTCAAGTTATTTCTCAACCCACTTGCGGACATCCTTCACATCTCTCATCCAAAGGACGCCATCGTTAAACTTGGCGTTGAAGGGATCTTCAGTCAAACAGGCTTCGTCATTGGAAACAATCGCGGTACTCTGACCGCCTGGTGGCAGCTGTGGCTGCTAAATGCCGTTCTGCACGGCTAGGAAGCAGCTGCAGCTTAAATACGAAGCCCACCTGCCCTTTGCTGTGAAGGAATCCTGCAGGCTTCCACGTGAAAGCAAAGGTTATTTTCACGTGTGGGTGTATACCTATAGAACACTTTGACCGGTACGTCACTGAATTCACAGATTTCACTGGGCATCCGCAACAGCTTTGCGGACGCGGCCTGCCATGTGTAATGGCTGGCAGGCCGTAGCTAACGCAGTCCCCATAGCTAACGCAGACACCCAACAAAATCATTCTACTATAGCAATCACGATCTCTTTGATTGATTGATATGTGGGGTTTAACGTCCCAAAACCACCATATGATTATGAGAGACGCCATAGTGGAGGGCTCCGGAAATTTAGACCACCTGGAGTTCTTTAACGTGCACCCAAATCTCACGATCTCTTTCGCTCTGTCATTTCAAATTGTGTGAGTGTGTGGGGAGGGGGGGTACTTTCCACGCAAACGTGACACGTTTTAGTGGCGCCATTGAGACAAAATAAGGGATTTGAGGAAACGATGCCCTTTATTCGGGTAGACAAGGTCCTTTAGACACTAGCCGTGAGCCATTTTTTTTGTGATGCGAGAACACGTCATGTTGCCTTTTCTTTTCAAAGCCAAAGCACAACCGTAATTTTGGGGTCCTGTTGCACTGTATATCCCACGCGGGTGCACCTTTCACCCAGTAATTATGCCACGTGATATTATAATCAAGTGAGCATATTGTAATCTTATTCGCAATGTACAGGGTCTCTTTTTTCTCTCGAAATCAGCTGTTGTAAAGGGCCACTCACCACCCCGCGTTCAAAGATGAAGGGTGGTTTTCTCCTCTTCTTCGTTACCGTTCGCACTCGTGAAGCCTCTTCCTCACCCCTTAGCCCTTAAAACGATTGAATCATATGCAAGGTTTAGCTTTACAAAATCACCACATGATTATGGGAGACGCCGTAGTGGAGGTCTCGAGAAAATTTTGACCACCTGGGGTTCTTTAACGTGCACCCGAATCTGAGCAGACGGGCCTACAACATTTCCGCCTCCATTGGAAATGCAGCCGCCGCAACCGGGATTTGATCCCGCTGCCTGCGGGTCAGCAGCCGAGTACCATAGCCACTAGACTACCGTGGCGGGGCGCATGCCAAACGCAGTGCAGGACAAAATTACATTTGATATTTAGCCTGTATGAACCAATCGAAAGCATGTACACTACAGACGTCACGGGGACTTCTGCCTGCGTCACGGAAGTTCGCAAGAAGCTCAAGAAATGTCAGCAGGGAATAAAATGTTCCTTTTTTGTATTTTGAGAGCCTCGTGAGCGGCCCTTTAAGTAGTGTATAGTTTCCTTAAATAGACAAAAGACAACGTGGAAGTCCAACACTTCTCGCGTGATTGAGGCACTGCGGCACGTGTCGATGGTGCTCCTGCTGTTGCTACAGCTGTCATTACAATGTCTCCGACTGGATACGAAGCTCTGTTTTTTCTGTTACCAAACTTTTTTCTTTTCATCGCTTCCTCATCAACAAATTCACGAGTCAATCGAAATTTTTCCTCGTGCTAGTCAAAAATAACACATACTCTTGTTTTTTGTGTTGTTGTTCACTTGCCCGTTTCGCCAAATTAGACAAGATAGATAGATAGATAGACAGATAGATAGATAGATAGATAGATAGATAGATAGATAGATAGATAGATAGATAGATAGATAGATAGATAGATAGATAGATAGATAGATAGATAGATAGAATAGATAGATAGATAGATAGATAGATAGATAGATAGATAGATAGATAGATAGATAGATAGATAGATAGATAGATAGATAGAGATAGATAGATAGATAGATAGATAGATAGATAGATAGATAGATAGATAGATAGATAGATAGATAGATAGATAGATAGATAGATAGATAGATAGATAGATAGATAGATAGATAGATAGATAGATAGATAGATAGATAGATAGATAGATAGACGGACGGACGGACGGACGGACGGACGGACGGACAGACGGACAGACAGACATAAAAACATCAAGTGTTGTGCGAAAGGCTTCAAAGAGCACATTTTGCACTATTCTTCATCTCGTGGACATCTTGAGTTTCAAGCCACTAGTTTCTCACCACAGTTCATTTTTTTTTTCATCTTTATATTAGTAAAGCTGTAAGTCACGTTCTCTAAGCAGCAAGGACTCACTAAATGTTCCTGCACTATGTTCTATGGCGGTGACTTCATGATTCAGCAAAGGGCGCCGGCGACGAGAGCATCTTTAGAGCATTACTGTTTTTTATAGCATAGCGTTCAAGAGCTTGTTTCGCAGAAATTAGGGCGTCGGCGTCGGCATTTCTGAGCGAGAAATCGTCATTCCGTGATCGACGAATTGAGAAATCTGAGAATAAAATAAATAATAAAGACATTTTGAGTATGAGCCGTGTGGATCGAAGCTGGGTCGTTTGCAGGGCTAGAGGGTGTTCTGCCACACAGAGATGCGTCTGCTTGTGAATACAGTGGAAATAACCTCAGCTGCTTGGAAATTCAGTGAAAGGAACTTTCATTTTTCGCAAACACACGCGCTCCTATACATGCTTCACAATACATGAAAAATTCCCGCAATAGTGCGTGGTGCAATCGTACATCGGCATCGGCCGTCAGCATATGTGATTATCATAATAACTTTATAGTTTAGTGCCATTCAACCGCTGCAAAGGATACCCACGTAACTGCACTTCTGGAACGGAATACCGTTGTCGCGTTTAATTGTTCAAAATGAAGCTGAAGAGTCGCCCAAATTTTGTAGTGCAGCATTCCTATCACTGATGTTCTACAAAAGCACCTTGCATTATGTTATCTGGTGGTTTTCGCGAAAGTCGATTTCACTCATTTCTTTGTCAAGTGATATTACCTTTTTCAAAGTTACCATGAAATTCGTGAAGTGTACGATGTACGAAATTATTCTTTATCGCAGTTCTTTTATGTCCTATATTGATCTTGACGGCTTAGGCCCTTTAATATACTTGAATAACATTATTATTAGAGCTCCGAAGATGGTCTTGCATTTGAACTTTGCTCATGAAGGTTGCTGCGCATTTGAAAATACTGCATTTTATTGCTTTCTAGTCAACAAGTAGAAAACGGAAACAATTCTCTATATAACTTCCCAAGAAAGATAAGAAACCTGTTGATTCTAATCAGTCACTCTCTTTTTACTGTTGTCTAGCTCTTCTTAACGGAAGCAAGCAGAGCCAACAATTGGCCGTCCGTTCTGTAAAGGTAGATGCATCTTCAAAATCGTCATTCTACTTTATTTATTTCACCAAACCGTTTGAAACCGGTCAACAGTGTACTTGCGCGAAATTTTATGTTCCGCAATACGCCGGGGATTCATATTCTACGTGGTTAAATTACTGCTAATAATGCATGAAGTTCAACGTATGAAATAGAAAAAGTAACTTTTTCAGGGAATTTTTTTAATTACTGATTTAGCGATGTAGAAAAACCAGCTGCATACGTCATACGTCAACAAATTCCCTTGGCTTATATCTGTAATTGAAAGGTTAATATTACGGTTGAGGGGTGAAAGCTTAACAACACTACTCGATTTCATTTCTCAACTAAATCGTGCTGGTCCATTACTTCTATATAGGCTACCTCTACCTCTCGGTTCAAAACGTGTGAGTTAGATTGTATTTTCACCTACCCGTTCAGCATAGGTGCGTCAAAAAAAACAAAGACATTGCAGGTGGTAACATACAACATTATCTCTCATTTTCTGATTTCACTCTCTCAAAAATGTGGCGTGTGAAGCCATAACACATAGATGATATTTACTGATTTCGAATTCTATTTTTGTCTAGGTATCAGAACTTTACATCAACTAAATGTCACGACTCTTTCTACAGCGCGCGAACTGCATTTTCATCACCTCTGGCTAATACATATGATTGTGCGTATTCTGTTTGACGTCGATTAGAGTGTTTGTTTGGTCGTGCGCAATTCATGAACTTGTCAGACTTTCGAAAAGGAAGCACGCTGCTTCTACAATTAGCCCTAGGTTGCCGCAAGAATTTGATTACAACCGAGAAGTGTTGGCAGTTGCTTTCACAGTTCAAGTCCTATAGTGTTGCCGTCATAACCTTTGCGGATCGCACACCCGTGCTTGACATCCCCCCCCAAAAAAGGACAGTGAGTGCGCGAGGGGCACGTAGAATGCTTCATAACAAAGGCGTGCGTATCTTCAGAAACTGCCAGGTACACAAGGGCGGGAAAACGTACAGATGTCTGAAGAGATAACACCTCTTTTAACGCAAAAGGGGGATTGCAGATGCAGATACCGAGATTCTGTGGGCTCGTATCTTATCGAGAGCGCTACGACCCCTATACGTAGAAAAACGCCGTCTTCGTACACCATCAGACCTCCAATAAGTACTCAGTGCGCACCTGCTTCAGTGTTCTTTGCGATATTATTGTGGTTAAAAGCACCTTGCTTCGTGCACGTGATATGAATTCTTATTCATTGTTTTTTAACGTTGAATAATAATAATTACTTAAGTATTTGCATTTGATGTTTTACAACAGCAGTAATCTTGAAAAATGTAGCAGTGCATGGCCGCTTCTGATAAAGGGGTAGGCAGAAATTTCTCGCCTCAGGCTATCTGAAGGGCAGAACTTCGCTTTGAATTCTCATTGGCTTGAGAGAGTGTATACGTACACCTGACTCTCAGTTCGCGTTTAACTTTTCGCGTTGTTCCAATTCAAATGCTGTCGGCTTAAACTGGAATCCTAAACCACTACAACAGTCTTAACCGCCCCAACAATAATGACAAAAGTTCACACCACAAGGAAGAGCGAATGCCTTTATTTAGTTTGTGCGCGCAGTTCAGCTTCAGCAACTATTGCTCGGATGTTGCTGAGGATATTAGTCATAATTATTCCTATGTTTCCTCGCTTCACATCAAAGCATTGCGGAATCAGAATTATCCCAAACAGATTATACTCTGTCGGGGCCAGCCTCACTTATGTATAATTATATTGGCACGATCCTTTCTTGCTTTACGTTCTTTACCCACAAAAGCTGCTATGGCAAAGCTCGGTTCAGATCACGTTGTTTAGCGATTGTCTGAAATAATTTCGTTAGGGTTAACTGCTGATTGCGAAGGGTCAAGTTTTCTCGTGACCTTTCGGAAACACTGTGTTATCGCTAAAACCTTTGTTGCTGCATGTGCAAACGTGCCCTTTCGCGAGTCATATAAAA
>WOVY01004662.1:0-13575 GCA_013436015.1 Rhipicephalus annulatus
CCGTGGTCGAAGTTGAGTGTGTAGCGAAAAATGAGTACCTGTACGAGGCAATGAACAAAACCAGAGGTTATTCCTGTGTACAAGTCTGCTGATCAATTGAGTTACAGGGTGAT
This sequence comes from Rhipicephalus annulatus, assembly GCA_013436015.1. Lineage (NCBI taxonomy): Eukaryota > Metazoa > Arthropoda > Arachnida > Ixodida > Ixodidae > Rhipicephalus > Rhipicephalus annulatus. The sequence goes on from WOVY01004662.1 coordinate 114, forward strand.
ACACGCCCGAGAAATGAATACAGTGACTTCTACTTCCGTTTTTTTTTAAATAAGCTGTAAAAAGTGTAGCGCGCAGGATACACACACATTTCAAATTATTAATAGAATTACCTATGACGGTTTAAATGACACAATTGGTCATAATAAAAGACACCAAAGTTTTTCCTGTTTTCATATTTATTATCATCATCATCAGTCTGACTAGGTCCACTGCAGGACAAAGGCATCTCCCATGTTCCGACAGTCAACTCGGTCATGTGCTTGCTGCTGCCAATATATACCCGAAAACTTCTTAATCTCATCTGCCCGCCTAACCTTCTGTCTCCCCCTAAACCGCTCACCTTCTCTGAGAATCCAGTTTTCCCTTAATGAGCAGCGGTTATCCTGTCTACGCGCTACATGCCCGGCCCATGTCCAGTTCATCTTTTATTTCAACTTTGATATTTTCATGGGGTCGTGACGTGGACGAATGGCCAGCACACTGCAAGTCGAATAATAAATTGTTTATTTGGGCGAACCTGTGCCCAGTAAACGGAAAGTCGGACTACAGTAGTAGTCTTGGACTGATAGTCGCAAACGGAGCGTCGGCCGTCGATCAACAACTGACAAGCGGAGAGTGCGTCGGCATTTATATTCTTGCCATCGAATGTTCAGCGTTACTGCTGGCGGCGGCGTAGGTTCAAGAATAATCCGTAGACTTCGCGTGGTGGGCGTGATCTTATCGAAATGATCTACTACAGTCCTGAAGCTTCTCAAAAACTGCAGGCGCGGTTTGCGCTGAGAATCGTCTAGTGTATTGGGGCGATAACAAATTGAGGAATGGAACGTGGCAAAGTTCTTAACCCCGTTTGTTCCCTAATCCACTCTGCTCTCTTGTTGTCTGTTAAGGTTACACCTACCATTTTTTTTTTTCATTGCTGGCTACATCGTCCTCAGTTTAGGCTGAACCCTCTTTGTAAGTATCCAGGCTTCAGTTCCATACATTGTACCGGCAACATGCAGCTGTATATACCATTCTCTTGCGGGATAATGGCAATCTACCTGTCATATTTTGAAGTGCTTGCCAAATGTGCTCCACCCATTCTTATTGTTCTAGTTACTTCATTCTCGTGGATCGGCTCCTCGGTTATTACCTGTCCTAAGTAGACATAATCTTTTACAACCTGTAGGGCACTATTACCTATTTCGAAGTGCTGCTACCTTCCGAGGTTCTTGTACATTGCTTTCGTTTTCTGTAGATTAATATTAAGTACCACCTTTCTGCTCTCCTTGTCTAACTCCATAATCATGAATTCCAATTCGTTCATGAGTTACTCAGCAATGCATTGTCATCGGCGAAGCGCAGGTTACTAAGGTACTCTCCATTAACTCTTATCCCTAACTGTTCCTATTCTAGGCCTCTGAATACTTCCTGTAGGCACGCGTGAATAGCATTGGGGAGATTGTATCCCCGTGTTACGCCTTTCTTGAATGGTAATATGTTGATTTCTATATATAATATTGGCCTACTCCGAATGTTACTTCAATGAAACGAACAGCTGAAGCCAAGGAATGTAGAATGGGCTTTAATTGTTTGCTTTCTCTCTATTTTAGTCTTCGCGCTCCTAATGTGACAATATCAAGCTGCATGACGGAATAAATCAAGAAACTTATTTGATAATTATTTTGCTGTTTTCTACGAAAAGAAAACTTTCAGTGGTGGTATCGTAAATTATACTTTTTCCTCTTATATATCACGATGACTAAAACGCAGTTAAAACAAAACAATTACGTACGTTCTCCATATCATCGGTGGCTTATTATCTGTTAGTTTTCAAAATTGTTGTATAAAAATAAGAAATCTGGTATAGTTTGACTACGGTGCTTACCACCCGGTATTTAGGCTGCTGCCATTAGTCTATGTCATAGAGGGTGCACTATGGAAAAGCGTGTACACAAATACTAAGTTTGTGTTGCACGGTGATATATCTTGTCTTTTTGGGCAGTCATGAAGCTTTATTCAGCCACAATTCTTAGACCGAGCATTTCAAACCGACCTCGACGCTGCTCTGTCCCTTCGACACCTGTGTAGTAGAGCCAAGTGCAAGTGCGTCCTTCTCTCTCTCTCTCTCTTTCTTTCTCTCTCTCTCTCTCTCTTATATATATATATTATATATTGTAGGCATCTATTATGCGCTTCACCCTCATCTGAACAGCAGTCAATCAATCATCATATGTTCTGGCTGACAATCATCATCTTCTTTAACGGGCGCTTCATTATAGGGTCCGTAGCGCTTGTTCGTTTCCGAGTTCACGGCCAATAAACCTCGTTACAACCGAGTCGTCATACGTGGTGTGGAGGTGGATTGACGATCCCAGTACCTCTCCTTACAACGCCTACTCGCTGGAGCTCTGTTCAGGCCGCCGCTTGGACCCTCAGTCCGCCAACATGTCTCAGAGTGAGTGGGTGGATGCCCTTTCTGCTGCCGTCTCTGCGCCGCAAGCCCCTCTTCTTTACATCGTAAACCACCAGCTTGACCCTCCGATCTTCTCTGGTCTCCGCGGAGAAGATGACGAGGACTGGTTCGATAACTACGAGCGAGTAAGCACAAATAATCACTGGGACAACTCTAACAAGCTCCGACGAGTATCGCTTTATCTCACGGGTTGCCAAGACATGGTTCTTGAACCATGAGATCGACCTCACCGACTGGCCTGCCTTCAAACAGCAGCTTCGCCAAGTATTCGGCACGCCAGCCGTTTGATCCGCTTTAGCGAGGAGGGCCCTAGAAACTCGCCAACAACATCCCGGCGAGTCATACACATCTTACATCGAGGATGTCCTTGCGTTTTGCAGGCACGTCAATTCTTCGATGTCTGAGTCGGACAAACTGCGCCACATCCTGAAGGGCATCGGAAGCATTGCCTACAATTCCCTTGTTGCCCAGAATCCCTCTACTGTCACTGACGTCGTCTCTACGTGTCAGCGTCTCGACGAACTTGATTCTGTTCACCTTCAGTCGGGCAATAGTGAACACCATACAGCAGACCGGGACCTACGTGACATGATATGGGAGATCATACGCGAAGAACTTCAATCAATGGGCATCTCACCACCTTCTCCATCTGACACACAGCCTTCAAGCACGGCCCTGCGTGACATCGTAAGGGAGGAACTAACATCATTCACCGGTCCAGCCTACGTACAGCCACCTCCGTCTAGCCCTCCAACGTACGCGCAAGTTGCGGCCGCGCCTCCTCGCAACGTGAACTCTACTTCGCCGCTACCATCATTCACGCTGGTTGCTGCTGCACCACCGATCCACTTCCGGCCAATGCCACCCGACCCTCCGTCTGTCCACTTGAGTGCGCTATCTGCCGGTGCGCCGAACACCCCCTACTACCCGCCTTGGCGCCCATCTCGCCCAACATGCTTTTACTTTGGATATCGTGGCCATATATCGCGCTTCTGCCGCAAGCGCCAGCAGGACGAGTGTCGCGGGTACGACATGCGCGAACGGGACTTTTCCAGTGTGGATTCTTACACTCGGCGTTATTCATCTGGACAGAAGCGGTCCATCTCCACCAATTTCGCTCATATATCGAACATCACCTCTGCCAGATGGGAGGCGGCAATCCGCAGCTCATCCTTGGCAGATCAGCTCTGGGCTGTCCACCAAGCCCGCGAGCCGCCTGAGGAGCTTGGCAACTCAGTCCCCACGTGGGAGCTGCCCGCAACACAGTGATCTGTGCTTTGGAGGACCAAATAAAAGTTTATTTAATCCAATCCAATTCATCTCCGCCCGCGTCGACTGAGACGCGGAAAACTTACCGTTCAAGCTGACGCCGATCACCTTCGCCCTTCCGTCGCTCCTCCTCTGCTCTTCGGCGAGCCTCGTTTACGACTGACAACTGGTCGGAAAACTAAATGATGCAGTTTTTTGGAGGAGAAACTGCATGTAACAGTAGGACTCATATTCCTCCAGCACGCCCATTCAACATGGTTTCTGTTACGGTGGAAGGAGTTCTCGTGGACGCTTTGGTGGACACCGGTGCTGCAGTTTCTGTGATTAGGTATGACTTGTGCAAACGCTTGAAAAAGTAATGACACCTTATAATGGACCCAATCTAGTCGAAGCCCAGGGGAACACTATCCGCACTTTTGCTCTTGGTACTGCTCGTGGGTTTATTGATGACATTTGCATTACATCGAGTTCACTGTGCTTACTCGGTGCTCTCACCAGCTAATGCTAGGGTGGGACTTTCTATCTTCTTCTTCAGCCGCTATATGTTGTGGTGAACGGATTCTGCCCCTAACTAATACGGACTCCATGTTAAACGAACGCGTCTACAAGCCACTACGCCTGTTCGCTCGCGAAGATCTCGAACTACCGCCACATCAAGAACGAATGGTGACCCTGACCTCTAAAGACATCGACCACGGTGACGTCTTGGTGTCCCCTTCGTCGACTTGCGTCGCTAAAGGCGTAGCCTTTGCATCAGGTGTCGTACGCTTTCTACATGGCTCCGCGCTCGTCATTGCTACGAATGAAACGCCAGAGAATGTTCTCCTGCCAGAGGGCACTGCAGTAGCCTGTGTTGTGGATGCTGAGCCTGTCAGCGTCCCGCCACTTAAACCTGCCTCTACCAACAACCGTTCTATGAGTGAGCCTGGATCATCCTCTCCCTTCACAGCCCTTATCAGTGATGACTTAACAGCTATGCAGGCGCAGCAGTTGCTTGCGTTATTAACGAAACAAGCCGATTTTTTCGACATCTGCTCCTCAAAGTTGGGCCGAAGTACCACTGCAGCTCATCGCATTCAAACGGAAGGAACATCTATTGTACATCACCGCCCGTACAGCGTGTCTCTCGCTGAGCGAAAAATCTTCGAGGGAAACGTCGCTGACATGCTGCAACGAGAAATAATTCGTTCATCAACTAGCCCTCGGTCATCCCCTGTTGTTTTGGTACGAAAAAAAGATGGCTCCGTACGCTTTTGCGTTGATTACCGGGCACTTAACAACATCACACGCAAGGACGCATACCCCATGCCACGCATCGACGACGCCCTTGATTAACTGCAAGGCGCCGAATATTTTTCAAGCCTTGATTTCCGTTCGGGATATTGGCGACTTCCCATGCACGATGACGACAAAGAAAAAACGGAATTTGCAACCCCCGATGGCCTATACGAATTTAACGTGATGCCTTTCGGGCTCTGAAATGCGCCCGCGACGTTTGAACGCATGATCGACACCGTCCTACGTAGTCTCAAATGGACGTGTCTCTGCTATCTTGATCACATTATCATCTTTTCATCAGCGTTTTCTCATCACCTGAGGCGCTTGGATGACGTCCTAACATGCCTCGCCGGTGCGGGTCTGCAGCTCAACATGAAGAAATGCCGTTTTGCCACCAAATCTATCAAGGTTCTCGGTCATGTCGTCAGCAAGGAAAGTAATTGTCCTGACCCCGAAAAGATCGCTGCCGTCCTTCGATTTCCACGCCCCACAAGACTTAAGGATTTTCGAAGTTTTCTTGGCCTCGCATCCTATTTTTGTCGCTTCATACGAAATATCGCTTCAGTAGCTGCGCCACTTCACAAACTACTTGCTTCTAATGCACCCTTTGTGTGGTCCGAGGAATGTCAGTCGGCGTTTGACCTATTGAAGGAAGCTTTGACGTCAGAGCCTGTACTCTGCCATTTTGTTGGCACCACCCCAACACTCCTGCATACCGACGCCAGTGGTTGCGGTATAAGTGCTGTTCTCCTCCAACGTGATAACTCTGGACGAGAAAGGGTCATCGCATATGCTAGCCGAGTGCTTACTTCTACCGGAAAGAACTATACCATCACTGAGCAGGAGTGCCTCGCTGTGTTTTGGTCCATAAAAAGTTCCGTCCTTATCTGTACGGCCGTCAATTCACCATCGTAACGGATCACCATGCCTTATGCTGGCTTTCTACAATGAAGAACTTGTCCGGACGCTTGGGTCGTTGGATTTTACGCCTACAGAAGTATCAGTTTGAGATTATTTATAAATCGGGCAAAAAACATCAAGACGCCGACGCTCTTTCTCGTTGCCCACTACCTACGGCTTCGTTCGACACTCCAGCTGCCACCTTCAATGACACCAGTGCGGACGTGACTCCCACTTCTGTTGCCTTGCTCGCCTCGCTGTACCAACCGCCAATCGACGATGAACAACCCTTGAGTTCTCGTCAGCAGGCTGACCCGTATTGTCGGCGCATTATAGACCACCTCTCAGAAGCTACGCGTCCACCCAATGCCCGCCTTCGTCGACAGCTCGAGCACTTCAAATTTCAGGACGGTGTGCTGTATCGTCACATATATTATCCTGACGGCCAAAGCTGGGTACCTGTTCTGCCACGCGCTCTTCAACATCATGTACTTAACGCCTTTCATGACGATTTGACTGCTGGCCACCTCGGCTTTCACAAAACCTACGACCGCATTCGAAGCCGCTTTTATTGGCCTGGGATTTCTACCAGCGTAGCAAAGTACGTGGGTTCCTGCTCTCCGTGCCAACTTCGCAAACTTCCGACATCTCCCCGGCTGGTGAGTTACAGCCAATGACGTGCCCTACAACACCTTTCAAGGTCGTCGGTGTCAATCTTTATGGGCCCCTTCCTGTTACTGGCGCTGGAAATAGATAGATAGTCACCGCCGAAGACTATATGACACGCTACGCCGAGACAACTTCAATAGCTACTGGTTCAGCATCGGAAACTGCTGACTTCGTCCTTCAGGCCATAATACTACGTCATAGTGCTCCTCGTGTACTTCTAAGTGACCGTGGAAAGGTGTTATTATCACAGCATTTAGGTGAAGTTCTTCGCGTTTCTGGTACTAAACACAATATAGCGTCTTGCTACCATCTTCAAACAAACGGTCTGACCGAGAGATTTCATCGAACCCTTGCCGACATGATCGCCGTATACATTCAACCGGATCACAGAAACTGGGATAAATTTCTACCGTTCCTCACTTTCGCCTACAACACCGCTGTTCAGGGCACAACCGGCTACTCACCGTTTTATCTCGTTTACGGACGTTCACCTACTTTCTTTATCGATGTTTCTTTCTTCACTAGCAATGGCCCTCCAGCACCATCTTCTTGCGAAGAATATATTTCTCGCCTTGCCCAGTGCCGCCAGCGCGCTCGTAACAACAAGGAAGCTACGCAACAAGCAAGGAAGGCCGTCTAGTAGTAATTAGTAGTAGTAATTTATTTTATTTCTTGAAAGGCAAGAAAAAGGATACAGAAGCAAAAGGCGTTTCATACGCCTGACAAAGGCCTCTGCACCTGTAGTTCGTCACAGATGCACTTTTTTTTTTTTTTTTTTTTGCAGATACAAACAAGCAACAAAAACTCTAACATGTCATGTACCACATGAGCGCTAACAAAAGAAATACAGGAATAAAAAACAAGCAACACATAATACACTTAGCATAATACAGATGCAGGAACAAAAAATGGATGCATCGTATGCCACAATGAACTACTTACTTTCTTAACATTAACATTCTACCTACTCTTTTTACACAATATAGATTAGTGATGATAAGTTATTTCTTTTTTGATCAAAATTTCTTTAACTTGTTTTTTAAATGTCCCTAGACTGACGTCAAACTGCAAGCCATTTTGGAATTCATTTACTATTCGCGTTGATTGGTAATGCAGTGTTTGCTTTCCGTAATTTGTCCTGGTTCTCGGTAAACGCTGCAAGTTTCTTCTTGCAGGATAACGTTGGTCATTTCTTTTTGTTTATACCACTTATTTTTGTGTACCTCTTGAAGCAGTTTAAAATAATATATTTGGTTTGCCTTTAAGATTTCATGTTTATCAAAGAGCACTGAAGTGCGCAAACGGTCTATTCTACCCTGGTAATTTTCATAACAGCGAAGTATTTTCTTTTGTAGCATTATAAGTTTGTTATAATTTTTCGCTGTTGTGGTACCCCATACTAGTACGCCGTAACAAAGTCTCGAATAGAATAGGGCATTGTACAAATTTTTCTTCAGCCACTGAGGAATGAGGGAACCAATTCTGTACAGGCATCCTACCGTTCCCGCAAGTTGCCTAACTAAATGATTAACGTGGACATTTCACGTTAAGTCTTCACTGAACCATACCCCAAGAAATTTTGATGTTTTTCTCGTTTTATGATGTTCCCGTCAAAGCTTATCTTTATGTCATATTTAAACATGTTTATTTATTGGGCGAAATATAATATATGTCGTCTTCTTGGCATTTAACTGTAGCTTGTTTTGTTTAAGCCAGTTTGAGAGTGACGTCATATATTCATTTACATTTTTTTCTAGTATTTCTAAGTGATCTGATGTGAAAAATACATTTGTGTCGTCTGCATACATAATAAGCTGTGGTGAGGCGGGTATACATACAATATCATTAACATAAAGCAAAAAGAGCAAAGGACCCAGTATAGAACCCTGCGGAACTCCTTGGGTCAACTGAAGCCGACTTGATGTAGCTGTCTTCATTTGTACTAGTTGATACCGGTTATGCAAATAGTTTTGTAATAGCTTAAGGGTGACCCCACGTATGCCGTACCGTGATAGTTTCCGTAACAATATATCATAATGTATTGAATCAAAGGCTTTTTTTAAGTCCAAAAATAAACCAAGCGTAAATTTCTTATTTTCCATATTTGTAATTATTTGATCTTTAATAATCGTTAACGCTTGTTCAGTAGACTTATTTTTCTGAAAACCATACTGACATGTTGTGATGATGCCATACTTATTGAAAAAGGATAACAACCTGACGTGAATAACGCCTTCAAAAACCTTTGATAATGTCGAAAGTACTGAAACGGGTCTATAATTTGACATATTATTAATGCCACCTCCTTTGTAAATTGGGGTTACCCTTGCAACTTTTAACTGTGCCGGAAACACGCCTGTTTTCAGTACAAGATTTACTATGTAAGCAAGCGCCTCGGATATTAGCGGACATATCAACTTTAGTTCAGCTGCAGTGATTTCGTCTATACCTGGCGTCACATTGCTCTTAAGTTTTTTTATTAGGTTAGCTATCTCAGCACTGTCAGTAGGAAGCATAAAGATTGAATTCTGCATAGCTGTTGTTTCTTCGAAACACGAGTCATCTTCGCTTTCAGAAAAGCCACTGTACGCGCCCGCATTGACGAAATGACGATTTATAGCATTGGCTAGGTTCTCGCCACGCAGCACCACGTTTCCCTCTTGCATTTCTGTGATGTCATATCTTGCTTTCTTTCTCCCAGTAAGGGCATCCACTGTTTCCCAGACCCTTCTTGGGTTATCACATATGTTCTGAAATTTTTTCTGATAATATTCTCGTTTAGCCTTTTTAAGTCTGATGTAAGTGCGTTGCGGTATTTTTTGTACTCGGCAAATGCTTCGGGTTCTCGTAGGCTTAAAAAATTTTTAAAAAGGCCATTTTTTATTTGAATACGTTTATAAAGCGAGCAGTCTATCCAAGGTTTCCGGCAAGTTTTTCTCTTTCGAAAAGAGACTTCTTTCCTAGGAAATGCCGTGTTGTAACAGTGACGTAATGCATTCAAAAAACCATTGTAGGCCTCATCAGCATCTTTTATCTTATATATATCATTCCAATCTACTGCTTTGACGAGCTGAAAGAATAAGTTCTTACTTTCACTATTTATGTTGCGTCGGACGAAGGTTTCCTTCTGTTGCTTTTGGTGTTTCAATGACAAGGGTATGAAACAAAAAACTGGCAAATGATCGCTAAGATCACTTGACACGATACCGCTTATGGTCTCCGCTGGGTTCGAATTTGTAACGCATATATCGAGTAATGTTGCACTGTCCCTGGTCACTCTGGTAGGGGAGCATACATGATTTGCACAACCAAACGCAGAAAGCAGTGTCTCAAAATGTACGGCGGGCGTATCGTTTGCAGCAAGATTGATATTAATGTCCCCATGATAACATAAGAAGTGTTGTGAAGTAATGGGGAAGATAGGAGTGTGTCTATAAACTCTAAAAAACGTGTTTTGTGCCCTTGAGGCGGCCTATAAATGACAATCGCTACAAGTTTATCAACCTTTATAGCCAGACATTCAAAATCTGTTGTGATTACCGACAGTTCTAGTTTTTCATGGGTATATTTTTCTTTTAAATAAATTGCGACTCCACCTCCTTTTCTGTCCGCGCGGCAAAGATGCTCAGATCGATATCCAGGAAACTTGGGACATTATTATCATCGGTTAACCACGTTTCAGTGAACATAAGCATATCAAAGTTTATTGCCGCGGTGTCTAGAAAAATGCTTATGTCGTCTATTTTACTTCTAATACTCCTGGCATTCACATGTAAAGCAGAAAGGAAATTCTTATTTGTGGATAACACGATTTTAAATCAAGAACATTGTAATACTTATGAGTTTCACTGAAAACACTCATAGTGAACAACGAAAAACAACATTGGTACACGCAAGATACACTCAACAAACTCAGCACATTTTTTCTATGTCATCTTGACAGGTCACATTAACCACAGCAGAAGATTCATCCTTACGGGCAAGCACTCTACCACCAGAAGTCCAGACAAACTTCCATTGTTTTTCCTTTTTTCTTTGGATGGCGGCTGAAAGCAGCGCCTTGTTAGCTTGAGTTAGGTGCTCATTTACAAAAATAGCAGCCCCTGGTCTAAGACCAAGCATTGAAGTGTCTAATCTCCTCTTTCTACATTTAGCCAGAAAATCATTCCTCTTTCCACGCCTGACGAACCGAGCAAGAATGTTCTGAATTGTAGGTTTTGGCGTGCGAACCCAGTGACAAATGTCAATATCTGACGTGTCAACGGTCTCACCCACGCTATCCCCAATCTTTTGAAGAATACTGAAAGCATCACTACCAGGTGGTACGCCTTTAATCTCCAGGTTATTTGAACGCTGATACTGCTCTAGCTCATCACACTTCTTCGACAGGCGCTCATTCTCTGTCTTTAGTTTCCTGTTTTCACTAAGCAGTTTCTTCATTTCCTGCCTTATTGTCCTGATATCTTCTGCGACGTCTTTAACATCATTGCATACATCAGAACAAAAAGACACTCCCTCTTTCAGTTCCTTCATTTCTACCCGGAAATCACGTTTGAAGTTCTCAAACGCCCTGAACAGGTCACGTAACTCTTTAGAATCTGCCGTATCTTTTCCAGAGCCCTTACTTCCCATTTCCAAAATGTCATGCACAACAACAGCAAAGACGCTATGTTCGGCAGCAGTGCACTCCTATGCCAGAGAAACAAATGGGACTAGCCTCACCTGCAAAAGCAGTAGATTGAGCGTCAGAGGTACGCCTTTCTTGTGCACTGCTGCCGAACTAAGCGAGCCGCAGGATTCCGCCGTCTTTTCTACTGTTCGCCGTCACTCCCTCCGTGTCAGCTGACTTGATAGGCTCATGCGCCGAAATGGCTGCGCAGAAACGCCGAAGCGATGTCCGGGGGCCAGCGTGTCTTGCTTGTTCGTTGAAGAAACGGCAGTATTTCCACGAGGCTCGGTAGGCCGACTTGGCAGGGAAATCTGCAAAAGCAGTAGATTGAGCGTCAGAGGTACGCCTTTCTTGTGCACTGCTGCCGAACTAAGCGAGCCGCAGGATTCCGCCGTCTTTTCTACTGTTCGCCGTCACTCCCTCCGTGTCAGCTGACTTGATAGGCTCATGCGCCGAAATGGCTGCGCAGAAACGCCGAAGCGATGTCCGGGGGCCAGCGTGTCTTGCTTGTTCGTTGAAGAAACGGCAGTATTTCCACGAGGCTCGGTAGGCCGACTTGGCAGGGAAATCTGCAAAAGCAGTAGATTGAGCGTCAGAGGTACGCCTTTCTTGTGCACTGCTGCCGAACTAAGCGAGCCGCAGGATTCCGCCGTCTTTTCTACTGTTCGCCGTCACTCCCTCCGTGTCAGCTGACTTGATAGGCTCATGCGCCGAAATGGCTGCGCAGAAACGCCGAAGCGATGTCCGGGGCCAGCGTGTCTTGCTTGTTCGTTGAAGAAACGGCAGTATTTCCACGAGGCTCGGTAGGCCGACTTGGCAGGGAAATCTGCAAAAGCAGTAGATTGAGCGTCAGAGGTACGCCTTTCTTGTGCACTGCTGCCGAACTAAGCGAGCCGCAGGATTCCGCCGTCTTTTCTACTGTTCGCCGTCACTCCCTCCGTGTCAGCTGACTTGATAGGCTCATGCGCCGAAATGGCTGCGCAGAAACGCCGAAGCGATGTCCGGGGGCCAGCGTGTCTTGCTTGTTCGTTGAAGAAACGGCAGTATTTCCACGAGGCTCGGTAGGCCGACTTGGCAGGGAAATCTGCAAAAGCAGTAGATTGAGCGTCAGAGGTACGCCTTTCTTGTGCACTGCTGCCGAACTAAGCGAGCCGCAGGATTCCGCCGTCTTTTCTACTGTTCGCCGTCACTCCCTCCGTGTCAGCTGACTTGATAGGCTCATGCGCCGAAATGGCTGCGCAGAAACGCCGAAGCGATGTCCGGGGGCCAGCGTGTCTTGCTTGTTCGTTGAAGAAACGGCAGTATTTCCACGAGGCTCGGTAGGCCGACTTGGCAGGGAAATCTGCAAAAGCAGTAGATTGAGCGTCAGAGGTACGCCTTTCTTGTGCAACTGCTGCCGAACTCACCTGTCATCGACACCTGTCATCGTGTGGTATCATTCCGACCGGGTGACGAGGTGCTGCAATTGACACCGATTCGCACACCTGGTCTCTGCGACAAGTTCCAGCCTCGATTCATCGGCGCATATGTTGTTTTAGAGCAGACTTCACCTGTCAACTATCGTGTGACGCCTCTTGTCGTGCCAACTTGCCACCGTTACCACAGCACCGAAATTGTACGCGTTTCCCGAATGAAGCTTTTCACACGACGTTCCTCGTCACCTTGAATACCCGCCCGCAGCGGCCAGGCTGGTCGCTTCCACGGGGGGGGGGGGGGGAATCAGTGTAGGCATCTATTATGCGTTTCATCCTCATCTGAACAGCAGTCAATCATCATCGTATGTTTTTGGCTGACAATCATTATCTTCTTTTAACGTGCGCTTCATTATCGGGTCCGCTGCGCTTGTTCGTTCCCAAGTTCACGGCCACGGCCAATATACCTCGTTACAACCGAGTCGTCATAATATATATATATATAGATATATGACGACTTCTATATACACACACCACACACACACACATATATATATATATATATATATATATATATATATATTCATTGAATCCACGTCATCCCGATCACTCGAAGGAAGGAAACGCGGACAAGTCTCTCTGCTGAAGAAGTCACGGCTGTTACGTTTACCAGCACAGCAAGCGCCTGCGCCACCGAATACGAGGTTTAGGCATGGTCAGGAAATAACTATTTGATAACAATTATCTCTGAAGACCGAGCATTTCTGGAGAACCTGCTAGGGTGACCTTGCTTTAGAAGAGTGTTCATC
>WOVY01004663.1:0-81635 GCA_013436015.1 Rhipicephalus annulatus
GACGTCCCTGATCGTTCTACGTCAGGGGCGTCCGTCAGTACGAGTCAGGCGCGCCGTCGCGTCTTGGACACCTTCGAAGGCGCTTGTCTTCGGCGTTGTTGTTCTACGGGGACTAGTGCCGAGACCGTCGTTGATGCGACGGACTCAATAGTCGGCCTCTCAGAGGATTATGCGTGCAGCATCAGGGAGCTCGAAAACTTCCAAGTCCCGTTAAGAGCATGGCCTCCATGTCTCTAATCGTCAATGCTGACTGCCTGGTGATTGGCGGCGAGCGTGTTCAAGTCGTTCCCGTTGGCCCACAAGTGACCAACGTCGCCTGCCTGTTCCTGCCATCGTTCGTCTCAAACGAAGCTCTCGTCCAAGCGTTATCTCCATATGGCAAGGTGCTCACTGTCACCAGTGGTTTGATGAGCGGGCGACGCGGCGTACTCACTGGAACGCGGTATGTTCGAATGGAGATGAACGCCGCTAATCCTGTGCCGAACTACCTGCGCATCTCCGGTCACCGTGCTACGTTTCACTACCGTGGTCTCCAGCGTGTATGTCGAAGATGCGGCTCAGGGGACCATCTACGAGCCCAGTGCACAACACCGTATTGTGGTCGCTGTGGTGTGCACGGTCACGTTAGTGAAGGATGTGGGCGCCCATGTCGACGCTGCGGGGACGGCTTCCCCACTGTGGTTTGCCCTGTCCGCCGCTCTTACTCAGACGCTGCCGCTGGTGCCTTTCCACCACTGACACCGACAACGGAACCAACTACCAATTCGGGGGACGCAGAGGAGGTCACCGATGCTGTGCTGGCCTCACCCCTACAAGTTCCTTCAAACTGCTGCTGCTGAAAAACATTTATTTACAGATGTTATTTACAGGGAGGGTGGGAACGGTCCTTAAGGGGCCGCCCCGTACAAACACTAGGTGGGCTCCCTCTTACGGGAGCCCATTGGCGTTGGCAGCGGCCCGGGCAAGCTCGACCAGGGCCCGTTGGGCCGTCAGGTCAGAGCAGCCGAGCAGGGCTGCCTCCCAGTCCTCCCGCGAAGGGTTGGGTAGTGGGGTAAAGTTTGGGGTTTTTTGGCATGCCCACACAATGTGAAAAATGCCAGAGGAACTTTCCTCACAATGCGGGCACTTCCCCGTGGAAGCGGGGTCAAAATGTTTTATGATTGCCGGACACAATAGAGTTTTAGTATAAAGGCGAAGGAGGATTCGCTCCTCCGCCTTCGTGAGGCCCTTACAGGGTTTAGGATAGACGTTATGGCCGGATTGATAAAATTGTGTGATCTTCTTAAAGGTGTAGGCAGGATTGGGTTCGAGTTCTGGATAGGTAGGGGACGAGGACGGTGCCCGGAGAGTGAGCGCGCGGGCAGCGGCATCGGCCGTCTCATTACCATCGAGGCCCGTGTGAGCCGGAGCCCATATGATCGTCGTTCGGTGCGCGGGGGCACCTAGGTAGCTGCTGTTCTGCAGTATTTTATAAGCACGGTACGGAATGTATCCCTGTTCAATATTGCGACAGGCACCCCTTGAGTCGGTGATGATGACCCTCGAGTCCTGATCTGCGGCGGCTAGTGCGATGGCGATCTCCTCCGCGTGCGTAATGTTATGTGCACGGAATGTGAGTCCGTTTACAACGGTGTTTTCGTGGACGACCGCAGCCGTATACCAACCACCGTGGTGCGGGCCGGAGGCGTCCACGTAGAATACCCCGAATTTGTGGCCGTAGTGTCGAGCCAAGGCTTCCGCCCGCGCGAGGCGTCGGCCAGTGTAGTCGTCTCGGGTCATGTTAGCCGGACGAGGGCGCACGTGCAAGGAGTATCGCCAAACTTCTGGAATCCGTACGCGCTCTTCCGTGTGTATTGAGTGATTGATGTGTAGCCGGGCAAGGAGGCGGCGACCCGACGGTGTTTTAGAGAGTCTAGTATATTGGTTTGTCAAGTGCACCTCTCTCAGCTCCTTGAAGGTGTTCACCATTCCCAAGCCCAAAAGGCGCTGGTTAGAGGTGCTGACAGGAAGGTCGAGGGCGCGCTTGTAGATTTTGCGGAGAATGGCTTCGAGTGCATTCTCGTCGGATTTGCGTAGGTGGAGGTATGGAGCCGAGTACAGGACTCGGCTGGTTACGAATGCATGCGCCAGCCGCAAGGCATCTTTGCATCGTAACCCCCCGCGCTTGTTGGAAACCCGGCGGACCATCCGGCCCACCTGGTCCCCCACCTTACGCAATTTGGCCAATGTTGTGTCTGCTCTGCGATTTTTGTGTATAAAAAGCCCCAGTACTCTAATCTCATCGCGTTCGGGTATTGGTCCGCTGTGAAGGGAGAGGTCGATCTTTGCGGTGCACTTTGGTGAGGGGCGTATGTGCACGAATTCCGATTTGGACGGGGAGCACTGAAGGCCGCAGCGACGGGCATAGTCATCCACGATGTCCGCCGCTTGCTGCAGGCTTGCCTCCATGTCTCCTGCCGAGCCGTGTGACGCCCATATGGTGATGTCGTCGGCGTACAGCGCATGCTGTATGCCTTCGACTTTCGCCAGCTGAGCGGGGAGTCTCATCATTGCCACATTGAATAGGAGGGGCGAGAGGACCGCTCCCTGCGGAGTCCCTCTCGTGCCTAATCGGTAAGGGCCGTGTTCAATGTCCTGAATCCGAATGTATGATTGTCGGTCAGTGAGGAATTGTTTAATATAGTTGAAAGTGTTTTGGCCGCAATCCACCTGTGAGAGATGTGTTAGAATAATTTCGTGGGTCACGTTATCAAAGGCCCCCTTCAGATCCAAAGCGAGCACAACTTTGTCATTCAGGGGATACTCGACTGGATCGAGGATCTCATGGTCGAGCTGAAGCAAGACATCTTGCGCGGACCGGTGTAAGCGGAACCCGAACATGGTGTCTGCAAATGCACTTTTGCTCTCCAGGAACGCGGACAACATGTCGCGCACCATCGTCTCCATTAATTTTCCCACACAAGAAGTAAGGGAGATGGGGCGGAGGTTGTCCGTGTTAATGGCTTTGCCCGCTTTGGGTATGAAGGTGACCAGGGCGGTCTTCCACCCAATTGGTAGGCTTGTTTTCCCGATCCAAATGGAATTGATGTAGGCAAGGAGCATGGTGTAGGCTGAGTCAGCAAGATTGGCAAGTAATTTCACGGTAATTTTATCCCTTCCCGGCGCCGTTCCTCGCCTCATTTTTGCTAGGGCTGCCTTCAGGTCGTGTAACTGGAACAGTTGATCCAGCTCCGCGTTCTCGGTACCTGCATACGAATACGCCGGCCCTTGGGAGTCCTGCTGAGTGCATAGGTATTGCTCTCGGAGTTTACATGCCAATTTGGCTGTGTCTCCGTCGAAGCTGTGAAATGCTCGTTGCAGATGTTTTTGTGTCTCTGTTCGAGTTTGGGTCGGATCAATCAAGGCGCGGAAGAGGCGCCAGGTACTCCGGCTGGACATTTGTCGAGCGGCCGTGTTGCAACGGTCCACCCAGTTAGAGTCAGCGAGCTGGGCCGCGTACTCTGCTGCTCGCTGGGTGAGCTCAGCGATGCAAATTTTGAGCTTTCGGTTGTGTTTTTGCCGGCGCCATCGGCGGACGAGGCTGCGCCGGGCCTCCCAGAGGTGAAGGAGATGGTTATCCACCGCCGGAGTCGCCTCGGAGAGTTTAATTTGTGTTTCTGTGGAGCGTAATGAGGAAACCAGTTGCTGGGACCAAGTATGGTATCCTTGCTCCTCAATGGATGTCGAATTGGCGTATATTTGCCGAAACTTCGTGTAATCGGGTAATTTTGCCTCTCCGTAGGGTCTTGCCAAAGGGTAGGTGCGAATGGTGGTGTTGAGTATGCAGTGGTCGCTGCCGAGGGTCTCTTCAGTGTTGACGCAATCCGCATACTGAATGTTTTTTGTGAGGGTAAGGTCCGGACATGTGTCCCGGGTCACGGAGTTACCCACGCGAGTTGGGTAGGCAGGGTCGGTGTGAAGAGTTAGGCCCAGCGTGGACATAAGTTCCGCCAATTTACGTCCACGTTTCTCTTCACGTGCATACCCCCAGAGTGTGCTGGGGGCATTGAAATCACCCACAATCACCAGAGGGTTTCCTGCCCGCAGCCTTTAAAGCGCGGCTAAAAAGGTCTGCGAATGTAATGTTGCTTAGTTTCGGTGAGCAATAAATGTTTAGCACGTGCAGTGGCGGGTCCTGTTTACGCAGCGGAAGGAGTGTCACCATCACGTACGAGAAAGCTGGCTTAAGGTCGAGATCAACTAGGTTGGCCGTATAATTTTTGTGCACGCAGATGCAAGATAAAGGGTCCTGCTGAAACGTAGTATAGTTTGTGAGTGTGGCAGCACTCCCTGGCTCCTGGAGGGCTACCACAGCAGGAAGGTTTTGAAATGCTGCGAGGAAAAGCCGGAGGTTGGCGCGCTCAGTGTGAGCCTTAAAGCCCCGACAATTCCACTGGGTGATTTGGATGGGAGTGGCCGTATTGGATCATGGGGACTTCTGAATTCTAAGGGTGCCCACCATGGTCAGTGGAGTTAACGAGCGATTGCGGTGGCGGTGCTCCCGAGCCAGCACTTGCGGGGAGGGGGTGTCCTCAATTCCGGAGGCGGAGCAGCTGTCATCATCCTCAAATTCGATCTGTCGTCGAAGCGTTTTAGGGTACCGGCCAGACACGTCCTTAATTGGGCCGGCTTGTTTGGTGAAACGCGCAACTTGTTGGGCTATCAGGGTAGGGATGGTTTCTGTCATTTTAGCAATGGCGACATTTACCGCCGCTGAGATTTAGGTTTCGAGGACAGTTATACGGCTGTCCACACGGACCTCAAGGGTGTTCACACGAGCCTCGAGTGCGGCAACCGCGTCTGCCGCCCCCGCCCCGGTCTCACTCTCCATTACCTCTACTGCGGGGGGAGGAGGAGGGGAGACTAGTTGGGTCTGTTTGGCCTCGGCTTCCGCTAGTCTTTTCTGTAACGCTTCGATTTGTGCCTGAAGTTTGGCAATAATATTTTGGTCGGCGTTACGCGATGAAGAGGGGAT
This sequence comes from Rhipicephalus annulatus, assembly GCA_013436015.1. Taxonomy (NCBI): domain Eukaryota; kingdom Metazoa; phylum Arthropoda; class Arachnida; order Ixodida; family Ixodidae; genus Rhipicephalus; species Rhipicephalus annulatus. The sequence continues at coordinate 5,015 of WOVY01004663.1, forward strand.
GATAGGGAGGGATGAGGAGGCAGCTCTACCCGTACCACCCACCTGCTTTCCGTTTTTTCACGGCGTTGGCCCATGGCCTGGCTTCGCCGCATGGTTGCGCCGTCGGCTGCTTTTCGGTTCCTCCAGTAGGGGAAGCGGGCTTGTCAGTCTTGACAACTTCCCGGCGTGGTGGCTCACTGGGAGTCTGATCTTTGCGTCGTTTCTTGGACGCCCTTTTGTACTTTCTGCCCTGTTGTGCGGCCACCTTGGAATTACGGTACTTGGCCGTACATGCTCGAGAGTTTGTGGCGTGTGCTCCACCGCACACAGAACATACGGGTACACATTCATGAGGGGCCCTTACCCCCTCCTCCACAAGCGGAACCTGCTGTCCACACAGGCCACACGTATCCGGTCGTGGGTTGGGACAAGTGTCCATCCGATGGCCGACGACACCGCACTTGCCGCAGGCCGGGATCGTCCGGTAGTAGGGTTTGACCGGGATCAGCATTGCGTCGTAGTGAACAAAGCGTGGCTTCTCCTTGCCGGCGAAGGTTACACGCGCCTTGTTCGATGTGCCAAATTTACGCACCTCGACGATGGTGCCTGACCTCCAGCGTACGCGCTCTCGGAGCGTCTCCGTCGTATCTGTGTTGCGGACTACAATAACTCCGTGGCAGACATTGCTACCATCTTGTCGCAGGTACCCGTTGAGCAGAACCTGCCTGCGCTCGATGTTTACCACGAAGTCCCCGATCATTTTGTCCGCCGTGTCAGGGTCCGGGGTGTAAATCACGATCAAATTTTGCTCTCTCGATGGAATAACTGTCAGCGTCTCAGCTCGCTTGGGCCCGAGGTATGCCCTAAACGCAGTCCCGTACCAGTTCTCAGAGAAAGCATCATGCAATGAGATGCACTCTCGTGGCTTTACGACTTACATAGTCGTCCGGACTCGGTTTCGGAAACGGGCGAGGCTTCCATTTGGTGAGAAGCTTGCCCTTGCGTCCCACAGCGCGCGAAGCGGGAGGCTGCGTCTTGTCAGCTGGCGTGCCGGATGCCGAAACAGCGGCGGACGCCGCCTTCTTGGCGTTGGCTTGCGAGCGGCGTTCCACCGCGTCGTTGAGAGCTTGGCTCCGAAACCTCGGTGAAGAAGCAGAGTTTGGCGTTTCGGAAATCGTAATCGTTTCCCACGTCATGGCATGCGGGTCGTATCCACGCTGCATGAGAGTAGCGTCCATGTTGCCTCGGAAAGCCGGTCCCACGCCGCCGGGCGTTGGCGTCGCCGTTTGGCCTAACGGCGTCGCCAACGTGGTCGGGTGATGATCGGCCGTAAAGTTGTCAAAAACGGGCCCACCTGGATGACACTGGTATCCACGTGTTGCCTGTGAGTAGCCGAAACGATTGATGCTGGCCTTGACGGGGTACTGTGAAGTTGCCCGTGGTTCCAGCCGAAAATCAGCGGAGCCGAAGCGCAGCACGTCCTACATCATCGCGCGCTTGCAGCGCCCCCCTCCTTCAAACGAAGCGCACAACGAAAGCGCGATTGTCGATGCGACGCTTGGCGCGTCGGCCTCCCCGCTGGTGCAGGAACCGTGCGCTTCGAAAGACGCAACGCACTGCCCTGAAAACGGCGTTGGCGTCTCTTCTTTGACGCCACTTGATGTTCAGTGCACAAATGACCCCAGTTATCAGGCTGCTGCTGTTGGAGTTGGCCCTACGACCCCTGTTACTTTGGAAAACAGTGGCAAAAACACCACAGCCTCTTCTGTTGCGGCCGCTCCGACCATTTCGACATCGCGTCGTACACGTAAAAAATCGCCCACACAAAGGGTGCCTACACCGGACTGCCGAGACGCGGACAGTGCTGCCAGCATCAAGAATGTGGATCCAAGCTAGCCGGCGGCTCAGTCCCTACCTCCTCAGGACACGTCTTCGGAAGACGGCTTCAGCCTGGGACTGGATAGTAGCATCGGACTGTCTAGCCTTGCCGATTTTGACGTTGAAATGGGAGCTCCACGTGAAACAAATCGAGGGCACACTTCCAGCTCTTGCTCCGATGAACGCAGTGATGGCCGTGGTAAATCCCAACGGTCCAAAAAACCTCGACCCTCTTCTGGAGGGTCGAACAGTGCGTTGTAATTTGGCCGAGCAAGTGTCCCCTGGACACTTTCCAGGACACCGTCTAGAACTATGCGTCCAGGTTAGTCTTTACTTTTTAATATGGCTACTACACTGCATATTATTTCATTGAACGTTCAGGGTTTTCGCAGTCTGGCAAAGCAGGCTGAAGTGATTAGTGTCGCCCGCGCTGCAAATTGTGATGTTTTGTGCCTCCAGGAATCAAATTTTTTCTCGCTATCCGACGTGCTTGCTTTTAAATGAAGGTTCAACCTAGATTGTTATTTCTCTTTTGCTACATCTCGTTTTACGGGAGTAGGTATTATTATTTTTAACCGAGCTCTATTAAGGGATCATCATGCTTTTTACGATGGCGTGGGCAGGGTTTTGGCTTTAGACTGTAGCTACTTTTCCTTCAGATTAAGGATACTGTGTGTGTATGGGCCAGCGCAAGCTGGACAGTCTAATGACTTTTTTAAAGACCTGGATGTGTTTTTTCTTGACGGTCGTGATGTCATTTTGATTGGCGACTTCAACTGCGTTCTAAATACGCGAACCGATGTACAAGGTCCTGCCTGGGGCCGGTCTGCTTGGAATTCACGCGAGCTTCGCCGCCTTGTCCACCACTTTTCATTACTAGACGCGCACAATGTAGTGCATGGAAATACCTTTGTTTGGACATGGCGACGTGGACGATCCTCCAGCAGGCTCGACCGGGCTTATATCCCACGAGCGTTAGAGGCGTTTGTCTCTGATTTATGCGTTCCGTCCTTCCCACCTTCTCCTGTGTACGTATCTGATCATCGGCCTATTGTCTTGAAGCTCGAAGTTCCATTTTCTTTCTCAGAAAAGCCATGGCGTCTTGATGTTCGCGTCCTGCAGGACGCACGCTCAAGATCAGATTTGTCACGCGCAATACGTGTGTCGCTCACGGCGTCTGGTCCTGAAGATTGGGATGCGCTTAAAACACAGTGGCGCCTGCGCTGCGCAGTAGAGGGGCGTTCGCTTCGTCGACGCGTTTCTGAAGAGCTTGCTGATACTGCGATGAAGTTACGCATTGCTTTGCGCGCCGAGACGCCTTCTCCTCTGATGCGAGCATGGCAGCGTGAACTGCGTGAACGCTTTCAGCGCTTGACTGCTGCTTCGTCCCTGGCGGCAGCAGCATGGCGCTGTAGACACAACCCATGTGCACATCCCGAGGTGCTGCGCTACGCGAGACATTCCTTTTTGGGCAATCAGAGCCACCTGTCTCTATGACAGCACAAATATCACCTGCGCAGCGGCTTCCTACGCGTGATCGATCTGTTTTCTTGGCGCATTTTGAAGCAATGTCGTGTTCGGCCATGCGGACTAACTGTGATGAAACACCGCCAATGCTTAGAAGTTTGCCCCGTATTCCTCAAGAAGCTGCAGATTGCCTGCACATCCCTCCGTCGGCTGAAGAGGTAAAGGCGGCACTGAAATCTATAAAACGTGGAACGGCCCCAGGGCGAGACGGTTTACCTGTTGAGTTTTACTTGACATTTTGGGATGAGATTGGTGCTGCATTTACCGCGGTAATCCGGCGATGCTACGAGGACGGTGTCTTTCCATCAAGTTTTCGAGATGGACGCATTGTGCTTATTCCAAAGGGTGACGCTTCCTCTGTTAATCCTGAAGATTGGAGACCTATCACGCTCCTCAACGTTGACTATAAGATATTCGCGGCGGTAGCCGTTCAACGTTTGAGGGGTCTGTTGAACACCCTAATAGGTCATCACCAGACTTCATTAGTGCTTGGACGAGAAATACACAGCTTGTCATATACCACACGGGATATCATAGCTTATACTTTGTCGCGATCTGCGCGTGGTATTCTTGTGTCTTTGGACCAGGAAAAAGCGTTTGGCCGACTAGAGCACACGTATATCTTTAATGTGCTCACAGCCTTCGGCTTTTCTCATTCGTTTGTGGAAATGATTAAAAATACGTACACTGGTCTGAAAAGCACACTAGTTCTGGATGGTTGGGAAAGCGCTGCCTTTTCCATAACACGTGGGGTCCGTCAGGGATGTCCATTGTCTCCTGTGCTATTTGTCCTCAGCCTTGAGCCATACTTGCGTGCTCTTGACGCGGATTCACGTGTCCGGGGTCTTGCGCTTCCTGGTAGCGGTGTCGCGAAAGTCACAGCTTTCGCTGATGATATAACCTTGTACCTTTCAGATGAAGATAGCCTTTCACGCAGCCTGCATGTATTTTCCCAGTATGGCGACATTTCAGGTGCAGCGTTGAACATCTCCAAATCCCGGTATTTCTTCATTGGCTCTCCAAACTCCAGGCTTAGCGCCGGTGTTCCCATTCAGCCGGCCGCGTCCCTTCGTATTTTAGGTATTTCATACAACCACTACGGCATTTGCGAATCTGTTTGGTTAAACGCTCTCGAGGAAGTAAGACTGAAAATTCAGGATGCACGGAATTTTGACTTCCCGCTTCTTGAGCGGAGGTACCTTGCGCAGACTGTATTTTGCGGTCGCATTTGGTACATTTCTCACGTCGTGCAACCATCTTTACGTATCGTGCGATCACTGCAGTCTGCTTTGTGTTCCTTTTTTTGGTCAGGCGGCACTGAGTTGGTCTCTCGCGCGGCACTGGGACAGCAGCGTGCTCAAGGAGGCTTTGCTTTCCCTTCAGTGTCCATACGCTGTCGGCTGCTGGCACTGCGTTTCCTTTTGCGCCTAGTGCAAGGGGAGGAATCTCCCGCACGAACGCTATAATATTACTTTCTGGGTACTCACCTTCGCCATTTGATGCCTAATGTGCAACTTAACAGGGGGCCACAGTCAATAACACTTCCTGCGTTTTATGCAACAACTGTTGCATTTTTTCGCCATGTCAAGTCGAGCTGTCCTGGCATAGATGTTTTGAACAACCACATAGTTGAGACAACTGCTGCTTTGTTGCTTCCGTTGGTCCCGCCAGCCCGCCGTGCTCGCTCTAGACGGGTGTCTTGGAGCTCTTTAACGGCTTCTTTTCTGCCTGGACACCTTCAGGACTTCATGTGGCGCCTGGGATGGGGTGTACTTCCCACTTTCGACCGCCTCGAAAGGTGGAGAATAGTCCAGTCAGCAACATGTCCGAACTGCTCCCTTAGGGAAACAAATCAGCATTTTCTGAGACATTGTATCATTACTCGCGTTTTTTTGGAGAGCCGTACACGCTGGATTTCACTGCCTCAGAGTAAATCGCTTCGTTTCTTCTGGGCGTTGTTCGCGAGGCCGCTTCGCTTGTCTTCTCATTGTTGCCGGCGCTTTCTGCCTCTGGCGCAACTGCTGCGAGGCGGTTGCAGCGGGCCGCCGCCGCCGCGCGCTCTACCCGATCCTAGAACGATTGTACTCGGAGCTGCTGTCTGTTTTGTCGGAAGAGCTCTTCTTCCTCGGTGAAGAGGAATTTCTTCGGCACTGGTCTTGCCCTTTTGTGTCGGTCTATGACAGACGAGTGAAACTTGTCTTTCGGCCGGCCTGGTATTGGTAGGCTGATCTGTCGATGTGCCAGCAGAAATGCATGCCAACATGTAAATATGCAAAATGTACATATTTATGTTTTATTTGTCTCTTGTTTACCTTGAAGTATTTTGTGGTTGTGTTTGTGTGAACCATCGAATGTACGTTTTTTCAACGTCATCTCATATCCATGTTCATGTAAATGACGTCTGTCTTGTCATCATCGTTAGAGTATGTCTAAGACGGAAATGTTCTGTTGAGTGTTATTGACGTTTGTGGCAATAAATTTTTTCTAATCGATCGCTGAACGGCGACACTTTATCATGCCCCTAGTAAGATGGCCGCCACAGCCGCCATCTTGCCAGAGAAACGGCTCCACATCTGCGCAATCATTTCCACTTCAGCAATTTTTTTAATCCTCCTTGGGTGTGTAGAGGAGGAAGGGTGCACAAATGGTGGAGGAGTGAAGCGCGCGCGGTGTGTAGAGGAGGAACGGATGCACAGATGGTGGAAGAAGGAGGAGGAAGCTTGCGGACGGCGCCGCACTACAAGCCTCGAGTATTAGATGCTCCGCATCTAAAAAACCAGTCAGACCAGCGAGATTTCAAACGATGGAGGGCGCATTCCGTAGCCCACCAATCTCCCCCACACGAGTCAACAGAATGGGAAAAAGGGCCCGACCTTTGAAAGACATGGCGAATCTGCAATCGGTTCGCAGAGAACTGCTACCACGATATGCGTTCTTCGTGTGTTTGCCATGCTTTTATTGAATAAATAATTATATATATTAATACAATATGAATTATAATAATTATAAAGGCCCTGTCTCTCAATGCACAGAAGCTGTATTGCTATAAACAACGAATTAACAATACTTTTCCTAATCCCAGAAAGCAGTTTTTTTTTCGCGTCAATAAAAAAAATGCATCTACCTTTCTTGACTGCTACACGCTAGTGTGTATGATATAAATATTCATGCACGCAATCCAAAAACACGTGCGTCGGACAGCTAGTACTTGAAAACATTTGCTTGCGTGCAGCTTTATGTAACACATTGCTGCTTGCTGGAGTGCTGCAACTGTGTGCATGATGCAGGGCCCATAATGACGAATGCATCTTGCAGAAATATACCCGCAATAAAACTGCAGAACACACACACACACACACACACACACACACACACACACACACACACACACACACGTTTTGTGCGTTGGGCCCCCAATATTGATGTAGCTATAGGTGTCAACATCCATCATCACCTATCCCTCATTGAGAGTGATCAGTACTAGGTCAATTAAACGTGTAGTGACGGTGGTTCAGTTTAACGTTTCTTAACGCATGTCAATTAAATCAGTAGTGATTGCGGTTAAGTTGAACATTTCTTAACGCATGTCAATTAAAACTGTAGTGACTGCGGTTCAATTTACCATTTATTAACGCATGTCAATTAAAAATGTACACAGTGAGAGTGAATTGACTTTTTCGTACCACATCTCAATTAAATTTTCGTTTAGTGCACTCATCAGAAGATGCCGTTTATTGACCATTCATTGAGTCAAAAAGGCCTCGGTTCGTGGTTAATTGAAACTCAAATTCCATTTTTGTAAAGGCAACTTGCCAGCAAAGTAAACAGTACTGTCTTTTCTTGCTTCTTGCGTACGAGAATCGTCGAAGTATACAACACCGGATAGCGCAGTAGCGTTTGCGAGCCGCGACAACAACCGGGTGACAGCGCATCCCTCCCGCGTTCGCCACGTCGTAGACGGTAGATTCGGCGGCGCGAAGCGCGTCCAGTGCGAACGACGCTGCGTTTCGGCGGCAGGGGAATTTCGGTCGCTGAAAAAGCGGATGTTTCACTGTGAACTAGGCATAACTGTTACCTAAACTGTACCTGAAGTAAGTAGAAAGACAAGTAGCGCCAGAAATGATATTTTGGTGGGGCGATATTTAGCGACAGCTGTTTATATGGCCATGAAAATACTAATGCGACTCATTGACGAAGTATGTCAGTGTGGTAGTTCACTAAGGCGTACCAAATTACCGAGTGAAAATTGCTTGTTCTTACATACGAGTCAGAGAAGTACCGGTTACTGCACCCGGCAGCTTATGACGACAGCCTGCGTTGCTCAAATCATGACGCATCGATCGTTGTAACTCCCTGTTCGGGCACTACACACGAGAAAAAATGGTTGATTTAGGATAATGAAAGCTTAATATATACGTTACAGTCCTTGTTACACTTTAAAATTGTGTGTACTAAAAGCAAGAAGCACCGGTAACATGTACACTGATGCCACCAGCTTGACATACGGCAAAAACAAAAATTACTCCGAGGTAGGAGTAAAACGCTGGTCCTCTAGAGACCCCTCTGTTCGGAGGAATTTTGCTCCGGACTTCCGGAGCACAGTGTTTACTCCGGCTGACAAGAGCGATTGCGTGGCTCATCCGAAATATTCTTCACTGATATTTGACTTCGGCCAGCCGGAGCCATTGCGTGGTGGCCCCGGATCATTATTAGCCAGCCTTTCGCTCCAGCTGCGCGGAGTGATTACGTGGAACCCCCGGAGCATTTCTCGTAGGTTTTGCACTGCGGCTATCCGGAGCTTTTGCGGGGCAACTCCGGAGTCTTTTTAGAGTGTCTTTACTTCGTCCGGACGGAATTTCAGTGAGATGTCCGTATCATTATTTCTTTTAAAAGTATTGCTTCTTTGTTTATTTATTCTATGGTGATCGTGTCACATGTCGGTTGGATGAAGGAATTCTTAATTCCGATGCAAACACTGCAGAGTTGCTCTGTATTCTTTCTTACAGAGTTTTAGCAGATGAGCTTCCAGAAAATACTTGAGTTTCTATTACTTCATTTATTCAAATTAAGCTGCCATTTCTGGTTGAACAACCTGAATTCGAGAAAAGAAGACAAAAAGAAAGGACCACCCCCCTCCCCAAAATAAAACACAAGAAGAGAAATCACAATAAACCAAATCCACTCAAGTGTGAAGTGAAGCGCTTCGAAAAGAAAACCAGAATGCTGCGAAATAATGCACGACAAACGAAGAAAGCGTGGCCACCGATGAAAAATGTTCATTATCACCGAAGGACCACTGATCATCTTCATTGACGACACAATGGTTCAGCTGATTGCTTCTTGCATAATTAGCGATCAAAATATTTACACATAGGTTCTGGAAGTAAATCAAGAGGTACAAAATCTGAGGACATGAAGCCACGGGTACTCGTTAAATCCTGTACAGTCAGCGAGTACACGAGAATCATTAGCCGCGTAAACTGACCCTACACACACCAAAACACATCAACAGCGCTCAATATCAGGAAGTCGATTTCGTGTACTTCAGTGTCCATGCGCCATAGAAACACACCTCCGTGACGCAACAAAGTTCAAAATTAACGAAAGTTCCCACACATTTCTGAATCAATAGCTTTCCTCTTGCTGAAGCAATCGAAAACAATTTCTACTAAAATGAGGGAATTTCGCTACTCTCGAAGACATCAGTGGTAACGCCTCTTCCGATTGTTTCCTTATTTTATCCGAAATATTTCTGATATTACACGAGCACTTTATATGGTGCTCATCATCATACTTCAAGAAAATTAGACTCTTACAGTTTGTATGTTTGGGGCCTGTCTTTAGGAAGAGCGTATCTTCATTGTCATATACAAGGTATTCTTCTACAGAAGTTGGCACTGTTTTTCTTTTCGTTTTGTTTGTACAACCCACTCTCTTTTGCTATTTCTCTTAGTTATTATTTTTCAAACGATAGTTATTAAATCAGCATGTATTGCATCAAAACGAACAGCCTTAACCACAAAATAAACAAAAGTTCACCACTGCGTCAAAAACAAATTGGCAATGAAAGGTACTAACATCAAGCCACCTATCTCCACTGCATTTTTTGTTATATACTGCAAAAATAAGAGAAGGGTAACCAGTTTACCAAACGTACACGTTTGTGCGAATATCCGGAGGTCACAGAACGTGATGCAAGTGAGGTGTAACTACGTGCGCACCGGGATTCCAGGAATTCCTTTTTCTGCGTTCTGTTCACAGGTCAGCATCGTTGCATTGTCGAGGTCAAAACTGTCCTCGCATTCGAGCACTGTTCGTCAGAGAGAAATATAAAGAAGCGTTTTATTAAAGAGATAGGAGAAATGAAGGCGAACATTTTTCGTTTCATCATTTTGGTCCGGAAAACTCAACTCCTGTGGTGGTGGTGGTGGTGGTGGTGTTGGGGGTGGCGGTGGTGGTGGTGGTGGTGTTGCAGCAGGCGGGGTTAACCTGGCCTCATGGACGGCAATTGTTTCGCCTGAGTCTCTGCTTAATTTGGAAATTGTCACCACGTGTCAGACAGCCCAGTGTCTCGTAGGAAGACCGACAAAATTCGCTGCACGTTTCTCCTAGTTACCTCGAGTCCTTCAGGAAAAATGACGTCATCAACTGTCCGGTGTCTATGACAGCCTTTTGGCAAGGTGTGGATTATCGCTGCTCTTTGCACATCAAACTGTGGGCTTGCAAAGCCAAATGAAATGATCAATATCGCCGATGTCACCGCAGAAGGCACAGAACCGGGAAGCGTATCTCTCAGTCTTGATTGACCAGGCCGGGCTGTATGCGGAGCCGGTTCTTATGCGGTACAACAGCGTCACTTGTTCATGAGACAGTCCATGAATTACACATGCTTGGTGTGGAAACTTGTAGATCGCCTTGAAATCATTGCGTATCACATCTTTGTTGTTCTGGTAAGTCTTGGGAGTTGTTTTTTTTTGGAACAGATGTCTGTGCTTCGCATGCAAGGGCATCAGCCTGTTCATTGCCTTCAATGCCAACGAGGGAAGGGATCCACTGAAACTTTATATTAAAACTCTTGCCAATGAGTTGTTTAATTCGTGCCAGAGATCACCTGGTGAACTTTTCTTGAGGTAGGCCACGATGCAGTCTTTGTAGCGCCAATTCGGAGTCCGTCAGCACTACAACATCTCGTGCAGAAAAGGATCGCAATTTTCGCAAAGCCGCCGTGTTTGCAGCCCTTTCTACCGTTGTCACGGAGGAGGGAAAGGTAAGAGAGGGCATGCCCAGCCGGCGCTCGGCGTGAAAAGTGTGACGGAAATGACATCACGGCGGCCATATTCACTGGGCACACTGACGGCGTTGCTATGGCTACGTGTTGCGCAGTGGAGCTGATCTAGCAGTGAGCGGCCGCGGCTGGCGGTGGCATGTGTGCCTCTCGAGGTCTCATGCTGAGCAGTAGCGGACAATATCCGTGCTTTGCGCCGTGTTATAGGTTACGCAGTGCTCTCCTGGCAGTTTCTGTACTCTTAGCAACGTTTGCAAATCCCTTTGTATATCACGGGGTTTCAACAGTGCATAGAACGAGTGCATATCCATGTGTCATGCGGCGGATGACGCCGATGAAGCAGTTAGTGTTCAGCGAAATTGCGCTGGGCACCATGACGAAGCTGACAGACGACGAACGCCTTGCAGGTCACTGACGATTGAGCAGTGCTCCTGCTTGTGACAAGGGACGACGCTGTTGAGCCCAGCAAGACGCCATGAGGACCATGTGCACCTACGTAGTTTCGTATTGTGTGTGTACAAAAACAACTTGCATGTGCGTATTATAACACCTTTTTTGCTCCGCTTCGTACACTCTCCACCAGCATTGCATGTAATCTCAACGTAACAGCAACCGCGTTCAAGTGTCACCTGTAGGATGCTCAAAGTTACCACGGTCGCAGGATGCTGACGCCGGTGAGTTTCACGCGGAACACGGACACAGTGGCCGGACGCTGCGTCAGCCGCGTGGCGGAATGCAACCGTAGAAGGCGCACGACCGATCGTGTTGGCTGTACAGTTGCTGAATTAATAACGTGAAAACACTCGCCGTTGTCAGTGCATCTAGCGCGCGTTCTCTCGTAGTTGCTTCGCTGTCGACAAGCCGTTACTCCCTGTTATTACTTGGACGAAATGATTTCGCCATTGGTGTTCTGCTGGCTCTAAGTGATGAGCCCCATTCCATTAGTTTCGGATCGTCACGACACACGCGCTGCACAGCCCACGTGCTTTTCGAGCTGGAGAGAGAGTCGCGCCTTCTGCTTTACACTCGGGTGTAAACAAGAAAAGAGAATTTGCCCAGTAAATATGGCCGACTTCCGGCTTCATCGCGGCTTCACAACGATTGACGTCAGCGCTTCTCCTACCTTTCCTTTCTCTGTGACCGTTGTGGACAAAACCACGCGATCCAGGCGGCCCGACCATGACACGGCAAGGCAGGGTATGCAGAAAGCCGCTGCACAGCTATCCGTTTGTGTGCACACTGATTCGTCGGTGTACACTTGTAGGTGGTTCGCGATACATGGTGCTCAAGTGGTCCAGCGCAAAGATTTTGCTTCCGCGGCTGGAAAACAAGGTCTTACGGAGGTATAGACGTTAACAAATTTAACAAAAATATTGTTCAACGTACTGCAGCAACCGAAAAATGATCTAGGGTTTCCCGCAGAAGTTACACTTGTTTGTTCATCCGCCATTAATGTTGGTCACGGCGTCAAGCCCCTGGAAAACTACAGCTCATTAGCAAGACTACTAAGAGCAACTGAATTGATCTAGTGTTTCAGCCACCACGCAAGACGCTTCCCATCAGCGTCTGGTCCTTTGACTGCAGAAGAATTATTGCAAGCTGAGCTGTATTGGTCGAATATAATGCATAAAATCTCGTTCGCAATCGAGGCCCAAGCGCTGCAGAAAGGTCTGCCGTTACCTTCAACATCCCCTATACTTTGTTTGTGCCCGTTTATGGATGAAGACGGCCTATTTCGTGTCGGTAGGCGACTGCAAGAGATGCACGCTGAACAGGACATTCGTCACCCCATCTAACTATCAAGCGACCATAAGCTCACCAGCTTGCTTGCTTCAGGAGCACATACGCGTACAATTCACGTTGGTGCTAAATCAATTCTCACTGAGCTTCGAGAGCGTTTCTCGTTATTGAGAAGGCGTAAACCCATGAAGAGGACTATTTTCTAATGTAGAGTGTGCACACGCTGGACAACTACAGAGAAGACAGCAGCCATGACCCGACTTCCTCGCGAAAGAATTATGGCAACCAGCCCCTTAATGGTCGTTGGGATGGATTACAACCGCTGTACGCGAAGTTAGCAAGCGACTCAGCAAGGACTTACATAGTTTTGTTTTCATGCGCCATCACTTGTACCATTCACCTTGAGGTAACATTACACATGACCATCACCACAACTTTTCTCGCCTTTCGTCATTTCTTCACACACCGCAGTGTACCCTCAATAGTATACTCGGACAACGCCCGGACGTTTCGGGGTTGTGCTGGATTGTTTGTATTTGCGCTAACTGCTCTTAACGAGTACGCCGTGGGGATCGGGATACAATGAACGTTTATCGCAGAACGCACTACATGTGGGGAGGGGGAAGCGCCTCATTTGTACGTCAAAAACTGTGCTCAAAAATCACTCGGACGCTGTTGCCCTAATGTGGAAGGCTTCAAAACGGTGCTGTGGGATGTTGAAGCTGCGATCAACAGCAGACCGCTAACCTATCTGGGAAGTGAGTCTAATGAGGTACAGCCATAAACTTTGCAATTCTGGTTGGGAAAACGCAGCCCATAATTGCCACAACAGGTCTGCCCATCAGAACCTCACGTATGCCAGTGTCTAACAGCAGAACCTTGGAAGAGATGGAAACGAGCGTGCCTGCTATAGCTGCAGTCACCACACAATCGATCAACATGTCCAACAACAAAGCTCCGAGTCGGTGATGTAGTGGTTTTGCAAGAAGACGCGGCATCAGCGACGTCAGTGATATTATGCAGAGTGCTTGAGTGATCGCAAGGTAGATATAACATAGTGCACGCTTGCTCTATTCGTTTTCCCAACGGTTCAGTTGTGAATCGCCCTGTGCAAACTATTTGCTTGCTCGAAGGCTCCGTTCAACCTTAGCCCGCCCTGGATGATGCAACATTAACTAGAACAGAATGAGCAAAACGTGCGACACCGGGAGAGAAGACAAGAAAGCCGAAGACGCAGAGCTCCTGTGGAACAAGAAAGCAAGCTAGTTCGACATGAATGCAGAATAAATTCACGCTTTCTTTTATGGTTTTGGAGTCAGTCGTTTCGTAACAGTTATTCCACAATACTTTCCTTTTCTGCAGATTCATTTTGAGACCTATCTTTCTAAATCAGTAATAATTAGTTGCAATTTGTCCTCTGAGGTACTCAGCAATGGAATGTCATTGGCGAAGCGCAGCTTACTAAAGTACTCTCCAACAATCCTTATCCCTGGCTCTTCTCATCCTATGCCTCTGAAAATCTGATTTGCACGCACTAAATAGCATTCCTTATTGTAAAAACGAGCGCCCGTGAGCACCAACGTCCAGCTCCATGCGCGAATTAGGGCCCAGTGTTGTGCTGGCTACTGGGATGCTTCAGCGGCATGTCACTGGGAGGTGCTGGGTACTGTTCACAAAATGGCTTCACAAAGTTAAAACGGGAGTGCCTGGTCGGCAAAAATGAACAAATATATATGTAAAAGAAGTGATGTGGTGCTCACTCACAATAAAACATCAGAACAAAAAAGTTATGTTTATTTACAGTGTTCGAACCTGTCATTTTTTGGTTCCCATTAGAGTACACTACACCCTACGCCACACCAGGACACGTTAGTTAGATTGTAAAATGTATATTTATCAAGAGAAAACGCCGTTCAGCTTGACGTTTACAAGTCGCACAGTCAAGATTAAATCAATAAATATTCTTTGTAAATAATTATTGTGTCTTAATTCGACACTGATGAAGGGCTTCCGGGCACCGAATAACGCTTGCATAATGGCAAGAGCGCAAACTCTTTATAAATCCACGTCTTAACTCTGAACAATTTTAAATGGACTGTAGCCACGGATTCTTACCACAGGGGCGCCTGCGCAAGTAGGCGTTTGGTGCGTAGCGACACCACGAACCCGAGCTAACGGGAGAGTTTCGACCCCCTCCCACGCCTAGCCGTGCGTGGCTTTGCCGTGCCCGAGGAAAAGTGGATCCTGGGTGTTGAGCCGACGCCGGGTGATTGGACCGTTAAGGCCCCCCGGCAGAGGCAACACACCCCTTTGGCCCCGGCTTCACGTAGACGGCACCCCTGAGCTGACCCACCCAGGGGAATCGGCAGTCGCCTTTTCCTATCTCTGTCTCCCTACATCTTCGTCTTTATCTCTTACTATTTATCTGTCCTGTCTTCTACTCTCTTCCGTTTACTTCCAAACTTCCTGGCGGCTAGGGTTAACCCTGTGCAAATAGCCTGCCTTGGTCTAGGCGCATTGGGTTATAGTGGCGTTGTACGGCTGGCGTCTGCAGGTTTCAGCATTTGTAAACTTGTAGCGTCCCCTCGTTGTGCTCCGTGGTGGGTGGCCGCCAACGCTGCTGAACAACAATAAGGAAGACATGCATGGAGCATTCCCACTACTGTCTGATCGTACCGGCTTAAAGCCGGTACGCACCGATGATCTCACCAGAGAAGGATTGGCCACCCTGGTGCAGTATCTGGCCACCCCCTCCCGTAGGCATTCGTCAATTAACTCACGGCCCTCAGTCCCCACCAGCTGCGGAGCAACTGACCACGGCGGCGGTCAGATCTGCAAAGCAGCAGAGGGCGCTAGGAATCTCTGGATACGGACAGACCACCATTGGAACTTGAACTTAGCAACGTTTAACGTTAGAACGTTATCTAGTGAGGGAAGTCTAGCTGTAATATTCGAGGAGCTAGAAGGCATTAAATGGGATATAATAGGGCTGAGTGAGGTTAGGAGGACAGATGGGGCCTATACTGTGCTACAGAATGGGCACGTCATTTGCTATCGGGGCTTGGCAGACAGAAGAGAACTGGGAGTAGGGTTCCTAATTCACAGAAACATAGCTGGCAACATAGAGGATTACTATAGCAATAATGAAAAGGTGGTAGGCATTGTAATTAAACTGAATAAAATATACAAAATGAAGGTAGTACAGACTTACGCACCTACATCCAGCCATGATGACGCTTCAGTTGAAAGCTTCTATGAAGACGTGGAATCGGCAATGAGTAAGGTGAAAACAAAGTATACTATAGTAATGGGCGACTTTAATGCAAAGATAGGGAAGAAGCAGGCTGGAGACCAGGCAGTAGGAGATTATGGCATCGGCACTAGAAACGCCAGAGGAGAGCTACTAGTAGAATTCGCAGAACGCAATAATCTGCGTATTTTTAATACCTTCTACCGAAAACGAGAAAACCGCAAGTGGACATGGAGGAGCCCTAATGGCGTAAATAAAAACGAAATAGACTTTATAATGACTGCACACCCAGGAGTCGTGCAGAATGTGGAAGTGGTTGGCAAGGTAAGATGCAGTGACCATAGAATGGTACGGGCTCGAATCCGCCTAGACTTGAAGAAAGAACGACAGAAACTGATACGCAAGAAGCAAATCAATGAGCTAGCACTGAGAGGGAAAGTACAGGAATTCAGATTGTCACTGCAGAACAGGTACTCTGCTCTTAGCGAGGAAACCAACCTTAGCGTAGATACAATGAATGATAATCTGATGAGTATCATCACGGAGTGTGCAGTGGAAGTTGGAGGCAGGGTAGCTAGACAGGACACCGGCAAGCTTTCCCAGGAAACGAAGAACCTAATTAAGAAGCGTCAAATCATGAAAGTGTCAAGTACAACAGACAAAATAGAACTGGCAGAGCTTTCGAAGCTGATTAATAGACGTAAAGTATGCGATGTAAGAAGGTATAACATGGAGAGAATTGAGCACGCTCTGAAAAACGGAGGAAGCGTCAAAGCAGTAAAGAGGAAACTTGGGATAGGCAAAAGGCGGATGTATGCACTAAGAGACAAAAAAGGCAAATTAACTACCAATATGGATAGGATAGTTAAAATAGCGGAGGAGTTTTACAGAGATCTGTACAGTAGCCGAGACAACCACGACCTTAATACTATAAGAACTAGCAGAAACCCCGACGACACCCCACCGGTAATGATAGAAGAAGTCAGAAAAGCTTTGGAGAGCATGCACAGAGGCAAAGCTGCTGGTTAGGATCAAGTAACATCAGATCTGCTGAAGATGGAGGACAGATTGTGTTAGAAAAACTAGCCACTCTATTTACGAGGTGTCTCCTGACGGGAAAACTACCAGAGTCTTGGAAGAACGCTAACATCATCTTAATACATAAGAAAGGAGATGACAAGGACTTGAAGAATTACAGGCCGATCAGCTTGCTCTCTGTAGTATACAAGCTATTTACAAAGATAATTGCTAGAAGAGTAAAGAAAACATTAGAATTCAATCAACCAAAGGAACAAGCAGGATTTAGAACAGGCTACTCAACAATTGACCACATTCATACTATCAATCAGGTAATAGAGAAATGCTCAGAGTATAACCAACCACTATACATAGCCTTCAAAGATTACGAGAAGGCGTTTGATTCAGTAGAAATATCAGCCGTCATGCAGACACTGCGGAATCAGGGCGTAGATGAAATATATATAAACATTCTGTAAGAAATCTACAGGGGATCAACTGCTACAATAGTGCTTCATAAAAAAAGCAACAGAACACCAATAAAGAAGGGTGTAAGGCAGGGGGACACAATCTCCCCAATGCTATTCACTGCGTGCTTACAGGACGTTTTCAGAAGCCTAGAATGGGAAGTGTTAGGGATAAGAGTTAATGGAAAGTACCTCAGTAACCTGCGCTTCGCCGATGACATTGCATTGCTGAGTAACTCAGGGGACGAAGTGCAACTCATGATTACGGAGTTAGACAAGGAGAGCAGAAAGGTGGGTCTTAAAATTAATCTGCAGAAAACGAAAGTAATGTACAACAACCTCGGAAAGGAGCAGCGCTTTGCGATAGGTAATTGTGCACTTGAAGTTGTAAAAGACTATGTCTACTTAGGGCAGGTAATAACCGCAGAGCCTAACAACGAGATTGAAGTAACTAGAAGAATAAGAATGGGGTGGAGCACATTCGGCAGGCACTCTCAAATTATGACAAGTAGGTTGCCACTGTCCCTCAAGAGGAAGGTATATAACAGCTGTATCTTGCCGGTACTTAGCTACGGAGCAGAAACCTGGAGACTCACAAAGAGGGTTCAACTTAAATTGAGGACGACGCAGCGAGCAATGGAAAGAAAAATGGTAGGTGTAACCTTAAAAGACAAGAAGAGAGCAGAGTGGATTAGGAGACAAACGGGAGTTAAGGATATCATAGCTGCAATAAAGAAGAGGAAATGGACATATGCCGGGCATGTAGCACATAGACAGGATAACCGCTGGTCATTAAGGGTCACCAACTGGATTCCCAGAGAAGGGAAGCGGGATAGGGGGAGACAGAAGGTTAGGTGGGCAGATGAGATTAAGAATTTTGCGGGTATAAATTGGCAGCAGCAAGCACAGGACCGGGTTAACTGGTGGAACATTGGAGAGGCCTTTGTCCTGCAGTGGACGTAGTCAGGCTGATGACGATGATGATGATAATGAGCCACGGATTCTCAGCTGTTGCTGCCTCTCTCTCTATATATATATAGAGTCGATTCTCACTCTTGCTACTGGTCAACATGTACAGATGAATAATGATGATTTGCTCAGTGCATATGCGAGCACACGATTGAATGTTGAGCAGTTTTGCAGTTTTTTTTTTTGCGCAAGTGATGTATTGGACGTGAGGCCCACCGCTGGATGCCCTAGTGCTGCAATCGCTGTGGTGTGCATTGTTGGATTATGCTGTCTCGCCTCGCTCTGGCGAAGGAAAGCTGGTGGTTGGGTGCGTTGTTTTGAACCGTAACTTCGCGGTGTTTTTATTTATAGCAACGTTGTATTACTCTGACTTCATGTGCGCGAACTTCGGCAGACCCTACACTGCAAAACGTTGCATTAAAAGAGACCTGCAGCGTGCCACAGTTCACTGCGTATGCGGTGCCACTGTCACGGCCGCTGGCAGCGCCACTGCCTCCTCTCTCTTTTTTGTTGTTGTGGTTGTTATTTCGAGTCCATAGGGTTAAAAGGAGCACAGATCATGAATGTTCCCATAAAAGCATATCGTTTCAGTTTCCACACAGGAGCCTTGTTCACAAAGAAAAATTATTCTGCAATTGGTCCCATTATATATATTTTAAAATAGGACGTAGGCGTATACAGGTAGAGGTAGTTGCAGTTATTACAATAAAAATATATGTGCGCCGTTGTCTGAAATGTCAGTCAATATATCCCGGAAGCCCAGTTCTTTTCACTTTGTTTTAATTGCGTTCACCCTATTTTGGTCTATATGGCATGGTCAGTTGCTTTTCGAGTTCGGCAAGCGCAATCAACGAAACCTTTTTTCTTACATCATACAGAGGCCGCTCTAGTCCTTGCTAAAGCTTACTTATCTCTACAAGGTAACCTTTACCGCAGTCTGCGCCACCACCATCCTCCTCCCAGGGCGTACGTTCGCATGTGTGCACCCTACTACAGGGGTTTTCATTCACCAGTGGCGTAGTCATACTTTAACACACCAAGCTCGTGCCCCACCCTTCCTCACAAAATTTATTTTGCATGGTATATACGCACTAAATTATGGTCTACCTGCCTACCAGAACCCAACTGTAATCAATATTGTGCTTCCCCCCCCCCCCGCCCCGAAAAATCTTCTGCCAACCCCCAGGCGTCCGCGACTTCAGCTCACTGGTTTAATTTCTTGCTTATAGATTACGTCTGTAGAATGAGCCCATAGCCACTGTCACTTCCTGTCAATGTTGTTTTGATTTACAGACGAAAACATGGTCAGCTACGAGAACTGACTAATCTTCTAAAAGCTTCCTTGAATTATAACGCCGCTTATAAATGAAGCCGCAAAGAAAAATAAAAATAAAAGTGGACATAGGCCATTTTACTGAACACAAAATTTCCGCTTACATTATGGTGCGCAAGACTTTGCAGCATGCACATTCAAGAGTGCAAAATGATACGGTTTGCTGATCACATTTTTATCATGATTTACCCTTCTATAGATTTTCTGGAACTGAACAAATCATTCATAACTTTCACCAACGCATGGCTTGGTGGTGATTGAATGTGTAACGAGTGACCAGCATGAAAAATTTTTGCAATAAATATTATGATCTTGCCGCAGAGAAACGTTACCACTCCGAATGATCTCCGCGCGTTCGTGATTCTCACATTTGACCACTAAATGAGAACAGAAAGGTTGCGGCTGCAAGTGGCTTCAAGAATGCTGTGATGCTTTTCACAAATTGTGGAATACGCTTGCGCTGTGCTTCGTATACGACTATGGGCGCAGAAAAAATTGCTATTTTCGCATGCTTGTAATGTTAACCACAAACCCTTTTTGACAAAAACCTGCAAATAATGAAGTAGCATAATTGCGCACATTTCTTGGAGCAAAGATAACATTTTTTACCGTTAATACCAATTTCATATTTCAATTCGACACGGAATGAGTTGCCACCTTTTATGGAGGCGACACACTCGGCCACCGTGGTTTTTATTCAGGTGGCCATAGCAGATGACGCCGGCAGTCAGGCATTATTAAAAGCGTCAAACTTCTTCAGGGCAGTTATTTAGCACTTAGTAGTAAGTAAAGAAGCTGCAGCAGTATTTTACTGATTTCGTTAAGTGAAGTACAAGAAAATAATAGAAAGAGGAGATGCGAAAGCGTGTGCGGGTTGCACGTGAGAGCGCAGGGGAGCAATCCAACCACGTACGTCACCGAGATGCCTCCGCATGGTGGCGCCACGGTATGTCCTCGCGCCCAATACAGCCGGCGTGCCTAGTGTAGATTTGCAGTCGTACCGATACCCGCAACTTAAAAACCACCCAAGAAAATACTAATAGAATCCGCTGAAAAAGTATGCAAGTGGGTTTGTTTACAAAGGCGTACCAAATTACAGACCGAAGGTTGCTTGATCATACAAGCCAGAGAAGTACGGGCTATAGTGCACAGCCGGAGTTCTCGGTGAGAGCCAGCACGTTGCTGAAAGCGCGACGCATCAATCGTCATCACTCCTTGTGCGGGCACCGTGCACAAAAAAAAGCTGTATTTAGGTTGACGAATGCCTAACGTACCTCTACTTTACAGTCCTTTTTAAAATTTAGAATTGTGCGTACTTCAAGAAAGAAACGCCGGAAGCATGAACACCGACGTGGTCAGCACGATTATTATCGCTGTGAAGGGGTGCTGGGTAAGGCACGCCTCGAAGCAGCAGCTTTGCGACGCCTGAAGTTTATGCATTTCATCTTCGTAACATTTTTAAGGCCACGTTCACACTGAGCATTCCGGCCGCCGAAAGTGCTCCGAATCCGGTTCGGCGGCGGCGAGTTCCGCCGAAAGGGCCCTCTCCGCGCCTATCGCTCTCGGATCGATTTTCGCGGCGTCTGCCGCCGAATCGGTCACCGCGGACCAATAATAGCACTACTCAAAAAATTTTGAAAAATGGCGGCCAAGCCCTACTCACTTGTTAGGCCGCAGTGCGCGTAACTGAATGTTGAAACCAACGGGAGTTTAACCTACTCTGTGCCTACTTCGCCTCCGTATTCCGTGAAAGAGGTGACCGAGCTTGCTGTTGGCATGACCGAGCTTGTTGCGGTCTTGCAGAGCAAAACAAACCCACCAACGAAGCTGGCGTCGGTGGTTTTTTTTTTGCTCTTCGTGCATTACAAAACAGCCCTCTTACAAAAATGCTTATAGAGATTTAATTGCGGCTAAATTGACTTTTCTCCATAGGATGTACTGTGTTTAAATTAAGCGCCTATTCAGTTTTCTTATTGAGTTACATAAGGATATTGGCCACCGTGTTTCTATTGAATATCAATTTTTGCGGATGAATTGAGCGTCTTTTGAGCGAGTCAAAAGGAATTATTGACCAGCTAGTGACTTTCTGCACCGAGTGTCAATTGAAAAAATTTTGGGAATATATATTCAACCCTTATTGTGTTTGGTCAAAATCATCAATAAGCAAGAGTGTTATGCAACTTTTAAATATTCACGCAATTATTTCTTGAAAATTCACCACTTGACTATTTTGTTTCAGAAGCGGTACCGAATTAACTGCTATCAGTTAGCGGTTGCTAGAAATAAAATAGGGTTGATCATTGAAAGCTCACCTGAGCGAAAATTTCTTGCCGCGTGCGTTATTTCAATTGGAAACACGTTCAGTCCCCCAAACAAGGTATAAACTGGGTGATAATCACGAACTAGGACACGGGTACACAATTCACATGAATACCACACACGTACGTACACAGGTATGCACGGTGTTCTATAAATTGTTTAATCCAAGAAGCAAAACACAGATCTGTTAGCATCTTTGTTTATTTTTATCAAAACGACAATAGAGACGACCAGCATCATTGAGTTGGTGGAGCGCCTGTTTCCAAATAACTAGGGTGAGGCTTACCTGTAACAAACGCAAAAAGATAGAGGAGGCCTTGTTATAAAAATAAAGTATCTAGGAGAGCAGGGCTCCTTATTGTAAACCCGACTAATTACGCAGTTGAATATTCTAACATCCTACGCCCAATACGTTTTTCGGTTTTCTTAACTTACGAATAGAACGTATGAAGCCAATGAAAAATGACAAACCTACAATCAAAATAATCGAGTGAGGCACGTGGTTTTCAGATCTAGCAATTGCAGTGAATGTTGATCACAGATCAAGGTGACGGCGTCCATTTCTGTATTTGCAGAAAGGAAGCTGCGCTGGAGTCTTGCATGTAAGCGAGGTGTCCATTTTTCCACTGGAAGGTTGCGATGTTGGGTCTGATGAACAGCCATGCCGCCGGCACAGATGTCCATGTACCGTAAAAATTGCATCACATACAGCGTAGTAGCTTCTTCACTTTCGAGCAGATAGTCTGCGTAAGTCACGGCACTCACTTTTCCCAAAATCAGGGCAAGAAAAATCAAGGGACAAGCACGAGCCACACGTCTATAAGCAAGAAATTAAACCAGTGAGCTGAAGTCGCGGACGCCTGGGGGTTGGCAGAAGATTTTTCGGGGCGGGGGGGGGGGGAAGCACAATATTGATTACAGTTGGGTTCTGGTAGGCAGGTAGACCATAATTTAGTGCGTATATACCATGCAAAATAAATTTTGTGAGGAAGGGTGGGGCACGAGCTTGGTGTGTTAAAGTATGACTACGCCACTGGTGAATGAAAACCCCTGTAGTAGGGTGCACACATGCGAACGTACGCCCTGGGAGGAGGATGGTGGTGGCGCAGACTTCGGTAAAGGTTACCTTGTAGAGATAAGTAAGCTTTAGCAAGGACTAGAGCGGCCTCTGTATGATGTAAGAAAAAAGGTTTCGTTGATTGCGCTTGCCGAACTCGAAAAGCAACTGACCATGCCATATAGACCAAAATAGGGTGAACACAATTAAAACAAAGTGAAAAGAAGTGGGCTTGCGGGATATATTGACTGACAATTCAGACAACGGCACACATATATTTTTATTGTAATAACTGCAACTACCTCCACCTGTATACGCCTACGTCCTATTTTAAAATATAAATAATGGGACCAATTGCAGAATAATTTTTCTTTGTGAACAAGGCTCCTGTGCGGAAACTGAAACGATATGCTTTTATGGGAACATTCATGATCTGTGCTCCTTTTAACCCTATGGACTCGAAATAACAACCACAACAACAAAAAAGAGAGAGGAGGCAGTGGCGCTGCCAGCGGCCGTGACAGTGGCACCGCATACGCAGTGAACTGTGGCACGCTGCAGGTCTCTTTTAATGCAACGTTTTGCAGTGTAGGGTCTGCCGAAGTTCGCGCACATGAAGTCAGAGTAATACAACGTTGCTATAAATAAAAAACACCGCGAAGTTACGGTTCAAAACAACGCACCCAACCACCAGCTTTCCTTCGCCAGAGCGAGGCGAGACAGCATAATCCAACCATCCACACCACAGCGATTGCAGCACTAGGGCATCCAGCGGTGGGCCTCACGTCCAATACATCACTTGCGCAAAAAAAAAACTGCAAAACTGCTCAACATTCAATCGTGTGCTCGCATATGCACTGAGCAAATCATCATTATTCATCTGTACATGTTGACCAGTAGCAAGAGCGAGAATCGACTCTATATATATATAGAGAGAGAGGCAGCAGCAGCTGAGAATCCGTGGCTCATTATCATCATCATCATCATCAGCCTGACTACGTCCACTGCAGGACAAAGGCCTCTTCCATGTTCCGCCAGTTAACCCGGTCCTGTGCTTGCTGCTGCCAATTTATACCCGCAAACTTCTTAATCTCATCTGCCCATCTAACCTTCTGTCTCCCCCTAACCCACTTGCCTTCTCTGGGAATCCAGATAGTTACCCTTAACGACCAGCGGTTATCCTGTCTACGTGCTACGTCTACGTGCATTTCTGCTTCTTGATATCAGCAATGATATCTTTCCTTAACCCCCGTTTGTTTCTTATTCCACTCTGCTTCTTGTCTCTTAAGGTTACACCTACCATTTTTCTTTCCATTGCTCCCACATGCATACGTCAAATATATATATATATATATATATATATATATATATATATATATATACGTGTGTGTGTGTGTGTGTGTCTGTATAGTGCTGGCGTTTGTTACATCGTTCTCATCCCTGCATGATCACAATCACCATCATCCGCTTGTTTCTTTGTCCTCGTGGCCCCTCTGTGTCATCCTGCCCACCATCGTCTGTGTACTGGATCTGCCCGTTCGTTTTGCGAGGTCTTTCCTCAAATAAACGCTGACACAACCAAGACTACCAAGGCTTCATACGTGGTGTAGGTGGATTTTCAGTCCTCTGAGCTCCCGCAGCCAGCTCTACCCCCTGAAGGTTCGTTAAGGCTACCGCTTGAGCCCACTGTCAGGCCGCATGTCCCATACCGAGAATGCCGGCGCTGATGTCATCAACCACGCACCGCCGCAAGCTGCCCCTCCTATTTAGATACACGGACATCAGCGGGCACCCCCGCTCTTCGCTGGACTTCGTGGAGAAGACGTAGAAGACTTGCTCGATGACTACGACCGCATAAGTGCCACTAAGAGGTTGGACGAGGCCGCCAAACTGCGTTACGTTCCTTTTTATCTGACCGCAGTCGCGAAGACCTGGTGCTTTAACCACGTCGTTGACTTACTCGACTGGGCTACCTTCCAGAAGCAGCTGCGGCACGTTTTGGGGACACCGGACATTCGATCGGCCGTCGCGAAGAGGACACCCGATACTCACCGACAACATCCAGGCAAATCATACACTTCATACATCAAAGGTGTCATCGCACTCTGCCGGCGTGTCAATCAATCCATGCCAGAGTTGGACAAAGCGCGCCATATATTGAAAGGCATTGGGCCTGTTCCCTTTATTGCCCTCGCTGTGCCAGAGTATATATATATATATCTGACCGCAGTCGCGAATACCTGGTGCTTTCCTATAAACATATATATATTATATATTATATATTATTTTATATTATATAATCATATATAATAATAGTAATAATAATATTTTCATGTAATATATATATATATATATATATATATTTGACGTACGGCCCAGCTACAATCACTGATGTCGTGACGACATGCCGGTGCCTTGATGCGCTGGACTCCGTTCGTCTACAACCGGACATTGACGAACACCACGCCACGTCTCATGGCCATCTGCGTGACCTCATTCGGGACATTATTCGCGAAGAATTGCGGTCTGTGGGCTTCAAACTTCCAACACCGCGTCCTACACAGTCTTCGGGAGTACCCTTGCGTGACATCATCAGGGAGGAACTTACATCCCTGACCGGCTCTGCACCCGTACAGCCTCCTGCTTCTCGCCCCATATCCACCTACCCTTAAGTTGCTGCCGTGCCTCCCAGCGACACAAACGCGACACTGCCGCTACCATCCTACGCACCGGTTGCTGCCGCTCTCCCGGTGAACTACCATTCCATGTCCGCTGACCCTTTTTTGGCCCACCTAACCGCGCTATCTCAGGTGCCCCGAACGCCTTCCACTCCCCACCGTGGTGCTCGTCCCGTCTTGTCTGCTACTACTGTGGCTATCGCGGCCAAATATCTCGTTCCTGACTGAAACGCCAGCAAGATGAGCGTCGGAACGACTGCGCGAACGGAATTCGTACACTGAGGCCCCTTATCAAGGTCGGCGTTATTTGTCTCCGCCGCACCTGTCTCCATCTCCTCTGGCATTTCCTGCACCGCGGAACAGCCGGAACACGAGACGCCGCTCGCCTTCACCCTTCTGCCGTTCCACTTCTCCGCTTCGACCCGCCTCATTCTCCTCTGATATTCATTCGGAAAACTAAATGATGGAGTTTGTTGAAGAAAAGCTGATTTCAGAATTAGAACCTAAATTCCTTCATCAGGCCCGTGTTACATGGCTTCTGTGGAAGTGGAAAAAGTGCGAGCCGATGCTTTGGTGGACACAGGTGCGGCATTGTCTGTGATACGTGCTGATTTGTGTGGATATTTAAGGAAAGTAATGACGCCTCACGCTGTTCCCACGTTAGTTTCTGCCCAGGGGAACGTCATTCGCCCTTCCGCGTGTTGTACTGTGCGTGTTTTCATCGACGGCATCCGCCATCATGTCTAGTTTGCTATCCTGTCTCGCTGCTTTTATTTACTAATTTTAGGGTAAGATTTTCTGTCATCTGCTTCCGCGGCGATTTGTTGTGGACAATGCATTGATCACTTTACTGACACCGACTACATGCTTGACGACAATCAAAAGCCACTTCGTCTGGTCGCTGCGAAAAAACATCAAACTGCCGCCACTACAAGAGCAAATTGTAAGCATTACATCCGACTTCTATCACGGTGATGTATTGGTCTCCCCGTCACAATTTTGCATTCGTAAAGGCATAGTTCTTCCGTCCGGTGTCGTTCGTTTTTTAAATGGCCCTGCACTTATCACCGCTCTAAACTCTACACCGGAGAAGATCTTACTTCCACAGGGCACTACTGTGGCCCGTGTTGTCGACTTCGAGCCTGTATTTGTCATGCCACTTCAGGCCATCACATCCAAAGACCTTCCCCTCCATGAGCATGTTTCTTCTTCCGCCTTTGCCACCGCTATCAGCAGTGACTTGACAAATTCACAGAGGCAGCAGCTGCTCGCAATGTTACAGAAACACGCAAATTCTTTCGATATTTGCTCGCCTAAGTTGGGCTGCACTAATACTACTGCACATTGAATTCAAACAGTTGGGACATCTATCGTACACCGCCGACCTTACCGCATGTCTCAAGCTGAAAGAAAAAGTATAGAAGAAAACGTTGCTGACATGCTTAAACGGGAAGTCGTCCGTCCGTCATCTAGCCCTTGGTCATGTCCTATTGTTTTGGTCCATAAAAACGATGGCTTTGTGCGTTTTTGCGTGGACTACCGGGCGCTCAAGAGGATCACACGCAAGGAAGTGTACCCTATGCCACTCATTGACCGCGCCCTTGATTCCCTACAAGGAGCGGAATTCTTTTCAAGCATCGATTCGCGTTCTGAGCCCTGGAAGATTCCCATGCATGAAGACGATAAGAAGAAAACGTTTGCAACCTCCGACAGCATATATGAATTCAACGTGATCTCTTTCGGGCCCTGCAACGCACCCATGACTTTTGAGTGCATGATAGATACCATGCTGCGCGGCCTGAAATAAAACAAATTGCCCGCAGCTTCCCTCGGGGGAACACTGAGGAGGATGCGGAGCATATAATTGGTTAACGGGGTGTTAAAGTGCGACTTACTTGGGTCGATGGCTAAATTGGTTAACGTGGTTGTGAAATGGGGTGTTAAATTGCGACTTACTTGGGTCGATGGCTAGATTGGTTAACGTGGTTGTAGGAGGGGGTGTTAAATGAGTGAACACGTACACACGTATGCGAAAGGACGGCGCTGGTCGAAGGGACGTCGATCATTGTGTTTGTGGATTCGTTGGAATTCATTTCACCGCGACCTTGGACGTCGACGCGCCGTACAAACCAACCGACGAGCGGCAACTGAGCGAGCAAGCGCCGACCTTGAGTATATATACAGCGCGACGGCGCATGCACTGTCAGCTGTTGAATTGTTCTCGAAGGAGAAGCGCGCGCGCGGCACAGATGGCGACGGCGCGACGGCGCATGCGCTGTCAGCTGTCGAATGTTCTCGAAGGAGAAGCGCGCGCGGCACAGATGGTGGGCGACGGCGCGACGGCGCATGCGCGCGCGTCAGCTGTCGAATGTTCGAGAAGCGGTGCGGATGGCGCGGACGGCGCACTACAAGGCGCGAGTATAAGATGCTTCCGCATCTAAAAGTTGACTTTGCTACCTGGACGACATTATTATCTTTTCGTCAACGTTTTATGAGCACCTAGAACAATTGGATAAAGTTCTGAGGTGCCTTGCCGGCGCCGGGCTCCCAATAAACACTAAGAAATGCTCTTTAACTAGCAAATATGTCAAGGTCTAAGGAAACGTCGTTATCAAAGATGACATCGAGCCCGACCATGACAAGGTTTCTGCAGTTCTTCATTTTCCGCGTCCCGATAGACCAAAGCAGCTTCGCAGTTTTCTTGGCATCACCTCCTATTTTCGCCGGTATATCCAGAACTTCGCTTCTTTTGCTGCTCCATTACACCAACTACTTTCTTCCAACGTCCCCTTTCTGTGGTCTCAAGAATGTCAACGGCATTCGACCTGTTGAAGTGGGCACTCACGTCTGAACCTCTGCTCCGCCACTTTGACGAAGCCGCACCGACTATCCTCCATACCGACGCTAGCGGCCTTGGTATAGGAGCCGTTCTTCTACAACGCGACAAGTCTTCTCTAGAGAAAGTTGTTGCATATGCCTGTCGCGTACTCACCCCTGCTGAAACGAGCTATACGATAACTGAGCAAGAGTGTTTGGCTGTGGTTCGGTCGGTGCAGAAGTTCCGCCCCTATCTCCAGGTACGCCACTTCAATATCGTTATGGACCACCATGCCCTATACTGGCTTTCTACTCTGAAGAACATGTCTGGAGGCTTAGCTGGGTGAATACTACGCTTGCAGGAATACGACTTGGACATAACCTACAAGTCAGGTTGAAAACATCAAGACACCGACGCTTTATATTGTGTCCCACTTCCAACTACCCATATCAGCGTTGGTTGAAAACTCAAGCGCCACATCTACCAAACTTGTTACGCTCGCATCAATAAGGCAACCTCTTTCGGACGACGAGCCAACATTTATCTTCTGCCAGCTGTCTGATTCATACTGCAGACGCATAATGGACCACCTTTCGGGAGTTTCTCATCCACCAAACGCGTGACTTCGTTTAGGCTGGACAATCGGGTTTTCTACCACCACGTCTACCACCCTGATGATCAGCGCTGGGTTCTTGTACTGCCACACTCTCGTCGACTTCAGGTGCTCGAAGCCTTTCACAATGACTTGACTGCTGGTCATCTTGGTAATAACGACATCGAATGAGGTAATCTTGACCTCATTCGATGGGTGGTTCCTGTACTGCCACGCTCTCGTCGACTTCAGGTGCTCGAAGCCTTTCACAATGACTTGACTGCTGGTCATCTTGGTAATAACGACATCGAATGAGGTCATCTTGATCTCACTCGATGTCGTTATTACTGGCCTGGCCTTTCTTCTAGCGTAACTGCGGTACGTCAGTTCCTGCTACCAATGCCAGCGTCGTAAACTCCCGACGTCTGCACCTGCTGGGCCTCTACAGCCACTTCCATGCCCTTATTGCCGTTCGAATTTGTAGGTGTTGACTTTTATGGGGGCACATCTGCTGGCATACGATGGATATTGAGCACCGTGGACCACCTGACACGCTACGCTGAGACTTCTTCTGTTATTACAGACTCATCTGTGAAAGTTCTAGACTTTATTCTTCACGCCGTAATTCTATGTCATGGGGCTCCTTGTGTACTGCTTAGTGACCTTGGCAAAGTGTGTTTTTCACAAATAGTAAATGAAGTACTGCTCGCTTCTGGAACTACTCACAAACAAGCTTCAAGCTACCACCCTCAGACAGAAAGATTTCACCGAACCCTTGCTGACATGATAGCGTTTACGTCCAACCCAACCACAAAAACTGGGATACTTTTTTACCATTCCTGACCTACAACACCGCCGTTCAGCGAACGATTTGCTACTCACCATTTTACCTCGTGTACGGACGCACCCCGACTACCTTTCTCGACATCTCCTTATTTAACAGCCATGGCAATTCATGTCAGTCTTCTAGCGAAGAATACATTTCCCGCCTGGCCCAGTCTCGCCATCAGGCTCGCATCTATACTGAAGCGAGACAGCACGAGCGGAAGATTATCTATCACGCATCCCACCGCGTTGTGTCTTTCCAACCTGGTGACGAGGTGCTGCTTTTTGACACCTATTCGCACTCCTGGTTTCTGTGACAAATTCCAACCGCGCTTCATCTGGCCATACATTGTTTCAGAACAGACTTCGCTGGTCAATTATTGTGTGACAACACTTGTTGCAACTTGTGACCACCGTTACCGCAGCAGAGATTGTCCACATTTGTCGCATGACACCTTTCACGCGAGCTTTCCCGTCACTTTGACTTACGGCCGCTAAGTTGCCCGCTTCCAAGTGGGGGTAATTAGTGTGGGCGTTTGGTACTTACATCGTTCTTATCCCTGCATGATCACAATCATCATCATTCGCTAATCTCTTTGTCCTCATGACGACTCTCTGTCATCACGATCGTCATCGTCTGTGTACTGGCTCTGCCCGTTCGTTTTGCGAGGTATTTCCTCAAATAAAAGCTGACGCAACCAAGACTACCAAATTATATATATATATATATATATATATATATATATATGGAAAGAAGTGTATACCTAAGGGCTCGTTTTTCCGTGTTTTACATAGTAATAATGAGATCTAACAGACAGTGATGCATAGGAAATAATAGGGGAGGATATTAGACTGAATCGCAATGTGAATGTGAAGAAAGAAATGGGAGGGAAAAGATAACTTGCTATGGGCAGGATCCGAACCTGAGACTGACACCTTCAATTGACGTCTTCGATGCTATATATATATATATATATATATATATATATATATATATATATATATATATATATATAGTGTTCTTTTATATAGATATATAAAAAGAAGAAATGGGCTGGGCACATAGCACGTAAGCGCAATATCAGTTGGACATTAGGGGTAACTGACTGCATTCCCAGAGAAGGCAATTGGTTTGGGGGCTCACAGAAGTTTAGGTGGCAGATGAGATTAGGAATTTAGTTGGTATAAAGTCGCACCGCAAGCACATGAATCAGTCGACTGGCCCGAACATTAGACAGGCCTTTGTTCGGCAGTGGGCGTAGTAAGGTAGAGGATAATGCATGATGATGGTGAACCTATGGTCTACCACTACGTAATCAATCGTGATAATATCGTGGTTGTGCATGTGGGGAGCGGGAGCTTAATCTTTGCCTTTTCAAATTAGCAGGTTTTTGTGCATCGTCTGCTCGATGTTGCGAACTCGTTGCATTACCCAGACTGTCTAGAAACCTCGTAGCATTGTAGAGAAACAGATTTGTACACGTTACAGAAAATGGGTAAGCAATTCCGTTTACAATTACTTCAAATAAAAGGTTAATATATAATGGGTCAATTACAACCCCCTAGAGATACTGAGCAATAATGGAAATGTAATTCAGTACTGTTGAATTATATTTTTTCAAAAATATATTGTGAAAACACTGTAACACATGTTTACTGCGCGGCAGCAAACTAATATGGCTAGGCCAGTTGAGGAAGGCTGATGGTTTACGTGAAGGCAGGGAAGAATTCTGCGGTATTCTGTTACACGTTGTTAGCATGCAAAATTTCTTGTCAAATGTGTCGTTACTGATTGTACCACGTGTTTTTTCTCTCTGGCAAGCGTTTGTTAGCTGCCACAATGAACAATTTCACAAGGCGTGCGCGGGAGGGTTGGGCGGTATCATAGCATTGGAATATCTTTCGCACGAGCTTGTATTTTCACTTTGTTCTGGTGCTAATGCGGTTCTTCGGCGGCCGGGTAAGACGCTGCAAGCATCGCCGAAGAAAAAAATGTAAAGACCACCGACGATTTGATGTGTTACTTCCTTATGCGTATTGTGAGCGCAGCTAATAAATATTTTATTTTGCGATATGTAGAGACCAACAATAGGAGATTACATGTATGTGTATACAGTTCCATATCACTAGTTATTTTGCACAACTGCTTCTTCGACGCACGTTTGCCTGTGTCATTCTAATGAAGATTTGTGATCGCAGAACTTTGTGGAAGTATGTTTAACTTGATTTATGAGATTTAACATCCCAAAACCACCTTGTGATTGTGAGAGAGCCGTTGTGGTTGGCTCCGAAAATTTCGACCACCTAAGGTTCTTTGACGTGCACCCAAATCTGAGCACATGGACCCATGACATTTCCGCATCCATCGGAAATGTAGCCGTCGCAGCCGGGATTCGCACCCGCAACCTGCGGATCAGCAGCCATGTACCTTAGCCACTAGACCACCATGGCTGGGCGGGAAGTATGTTCTCCTAGCTGCACCAACGCCTGGTTCTCCAGTACGAGGACTATGCGAGCGTTTCGCAAAGTTATCACACCAATGGGTGACCTAAGATGGACAACAACGATATGTTCTCGCACGTAGGTTGTAAAAAATTTTCGTTAGTTTTTGTGTTCATAATAAAGCTACTCAAAACTATGGCAGTGTCACTGCTTTTCAAACTTCATCGTCACCTTGACTGGTTGTGCACCATCACTAGTGCCATCTAGTATCGGCCACTCGTAATTTGTGATTCTTCGTTTGTCTCGTCTATTCTGCGTTGTTTTTCTTCACGAACTTCAGGAACCTTGAGTACATGTCTACGTACCTAGATACCACCCGCCTGACTCAGGTTTAACCAAGATTATCATCGCAGAGTAAGAAGAATTGCCGAATATGACTCGCAGATCATGACATAAATATTGTCACAATAATTGTAGCGTACGCCGTCGAACCCTTGCGACGAAAGTGTGGCATATACCAGCGTTTGTGTATATGCCACAGGTATGCATGTATGCGCCACAGGTGAAGGACAGCTCATATACGTCCAGGGATGGCTAGAAGAGAGGCGGGTAAGTATAACGCGTGAGCATTAGGAAAAAGCTAACATCGGTAGCGTTGACCTCACGAATGCAAAGTATAAATGTCAGGGTCCCGGAATAAATTGAATTCCAGCATTCTGCGTAACAATTAGGTATTGTACCACAGAGCCATTCCAGTCGCGGAACTGCTTTTCAAATAGACCCCAATGTTCGTTAAAAGTCACTTGTGTTGGCTGTGCTGGCTACCTAATTTTATATACCTTACATATGTACTCCTATCAAGAATACCTGACGTCAGGTTGACTTGAATTGGAGTTTGGTGTCATTTGCTGAGGTTGATTAATGTAATAGTGTCCAGCGCCTTCGAGCTCCAGCGCTTCACACCAACTCACCTCTTCTGATGCTGCGAACACCCAAGCGATTCTTAGCAACGTTACGCAACTGTAAACAGCTAGCTATATAGAGCGTATGCTCATATTGAACGTATGTATCCTTCTGCATTTGTACATATAATAAGTGTCGCTTCATAAAGTGTTCCTCAATAAATAATATGACACTTACCTTCCATCTACCTCTTTCGCATCACATCAATTTCCAAGGTACGTGGAATCTGCTGAATATTGCTTTTGCATGCTTGGAACAACTAGCCCATCGAACAAAATTCTGGAATCCACAGATAACATCGGTGTGGGTCGGTGTGCGATTATTGCAGGGTGCGGGAAATGCCCGATGTGGTAGCGCGTTAGGCAAAGTACCTCGAGGTCATTACCACGAAGCTGTTGTCAAACTTTGCGGTACACACTGCAGTTCTTCTGAAGCACCAAGTATTTAGAGGAGTACTGTGACACTACCGTGCGTAAGAAAGAAAATAGGCAGATCCCACGTACTGTGGGAATCGATGATATGCGATGCATGAATAAGACCTGTTGATATGTTACTTTAAAATCAGCACAACGTTACGAGGCAGAGGTAAATTATGCCGTACATGACTTCCGTGTCACGATTATAATGTTCGGATGTGTAATTTACCTTCGTCATGTATTCACGTCACGTGATACCGAATTTAGTATGTCTGGAGCCGCGAGCATGCTATTAGCGTGGTATGTTGTCATGTTCTTACTTGACACGCATGTCAGGAATATCATGTTTGCACCAGTCATATATTTCGTCATTCATTGACATCACTTAACTCCGAATTTGGTATATGTGGAACTAGCAAAACGGCCGTGGGCGCTTCAAGAAGGGCCCAATTATATACTCTAATGTAGCGTTGACGCACACACACACTGGGCACAGCGACGCTACTTTAGCAAAACTCGAGCACTCTATAGTCTGACGCCGGGCGCGACCAGCGTCCGTCGGCGCAGCCCGACGGCAACCGGCGCGAAATTCGTGCCAATGCGTTACCCAGACAATTCTGCGTCTCCCTTTTTTAGATGCGGAGCATCTAATACTCGAGGCTTGTAGTGCGGCGCCGTCCGCAAGCTTCCTACTCCTTCTTCCACCATCTGTGCATCCCTTCCTCCTCTACACACCGCGCGCGCTTCACTCCTCCACCATCTGTGCACCCTTCCTCCTCTACACACCGCGTTCGACATCTACAATTCTCCTGATTCTCCAAAGGACGCGCATGCGCCGTCGCGCTTCGAGAACATTCAACAGCTGACAGTGCATGCGCCGTCGCGCTGTATATATACTCAAGGTCGGCGCTCGCTCGCTCAGTTGGCGCTCGTCGGTTGGTATGTACGGCGCGTCGACGTCCAAGGTCGTGGAGAAATGAATTCCAACGAATCCACAAACACAATGATCGACGTCCCTTCGACCAGCGCCGTCCTTTCGCATACGTGTGTACGTGTTCACTCATTTAACACCCCCTCCTACAACCACGTTAACCAATTTAGCCATCGACCCAAGTAAGTCGCAATTTAACACCTCGTTAACCAATTATATGCTCCTCATCCTCCTCAGTGTTCCCCCGAGGGAAGCTGCGGGCTATTTTTTTGTGATGGAGGAACGCCAGACGCGCTGAAACGCGCGGGTGTCCAAGCAACGCAGCACTGTGCCACCTGCGAGTATAAGCAGGACCGGCGCCTGGCGTGGCAACGCCAGTGTGACGCGACAAAATGAACGCCGGCGAGCACGCGCACCACGTCACATCAAAATGTATTGACGCCTTGACTGTGGCATGTAGTAATGTTCTCACGTGACACACATCTCATGATTACGTGCACCAGTCACATACCTTCGTCATGCATTGGCATCACGTAATACTAATATTAGCATATTTGAAGCTAGCAAAATGGCCGCGAGTGCGTCATGAGTGTGGCATGTAATCACGACATGACACGCATGTCATGAATATCATGTTTAGATGTGGAATTTATTTATGCCATCCGTTCGCGTTGCGTAATACCGAGTTTGGTACATGTGAAGCTAGCGAAACGGCCGCGAGTGCATCGTTTGCGTAGCATGTAGTCATGTTGTTAAATGCCAGGCATCGAATGTTTAAAATGTTTGCACCAGTATCATATCTTTGTCATCCATTCACGCCCGGTAGTACCAAATTTGGTGTAAGTGAAACTAGAAAAACGGCCACTAGCACATCATAAGCGTGACATGTAGTGATGTTCTCACATGACACGGATCTCATGATTATCATGCATGCACCAGTCACATACCTTCGTCACTTATTGACGTCACGTAATAGCGAATTTAGCATATGTGAAGCTATGAAAACAGCCGCGAGCGCATCATGAGGGTGGCATGAAGTGAAGTTATTACATGACATGCATTTCGTGATTATCTAGTTTGCACCAGTCACATACTTTCGCCGTCCGTTCACGTACCGTAATACTAAATTTGGTATAAGTGAAGCTAGCGAAACAGCCGCGAGCGCATCATGAGCGTGGCATGTAGTCATGTTGTTACATGACAAGCATGTCATGATTTTCATGTTAGGATCTGTCGGTTGTGTTCGTAATGCAATCAAGTCGTACCATACCAGTTTTTCAACATGCCGTGTGAACAAAACCACCGCAAGAGCTGCAGGACCATGATGATGTAAATAATGACATTCACGACATACATATCGTAATTTTGAAGTCACGAACAGTCAGATATGTCCTTCATACATTCATGTTATGCCATGCAAAGTTTGGTATCGATACCATCATCGATACGGCCAGGAGAGCTTAAAGTTGTAGGCGGCTAGATACATAGATAGATGCGTTCAAAGTCGCCAAAGTTCGCTAAGAAATGCTTCGCATTTAAAAATAGCCCATCCTGGCACTCTCTTGTGATCTCTAGAGCACTACAACAGCACAGGTAGTGAACGACTTTGAGGGTTCGTTTGCGATCCGTCTAGTTTTTAGCAAAGTAAAGTACAGACGCTTGCCAAAAATAGGGTCGAGATGTATGTGCTTGAGATCGGTGGTACAGGAGCGAACGTAGGGTACGAAGACCGATAAGATGTGCGGCCGCTTAATCATGGGGGCACTTAGCGGCGATGGTCCAGAGTGTGTTAGACCGTAACTGACTAAATTCACCGCGTAGCGTTCTGTCTGAATCGGGTTTCCCCTCGTAGATTCTGAAGTCGTTTTGTACATTGCTGAAATATGAGCTGATGTTCTTGTTCTTGTTTTTGTTGACGTTCACTACCCACTGTGGGAGATCGCCCATCAATTCTTGTTCTTGTTCACCCATTGCCCGTAGCGCATACCCACTATGGAGAATTGGAAGAAATTTCATTTCATTTCATTTCATTTATTTATACTGTTAGCCCAGAAGTGGGCCGTTACAGGGTGGAAGTACAAACAATTATTTGCAAAACAGAAGTACCGTACAGGTCTCGAGATAATTTCTCGGTATTATTGTGACCAGCAACTCGAAGTTATACATAACATACATAAATGGAACACACATGCGATGCAATACATACGCGCAGAACAGCACATGACGCATTTGAGGCGGCACTTTTGCACCGCGCTGAAGATTTGAAAGACAACTACTGCAGGATCATGCAACCAACAAAAAGTACACACACACGCAAAAAAAAACATATGTCACTGTTATTCGGAAAATAAACGTTTTAGATTCTGTTCAAATGATGTAAGCGAGGAACAACCAATTATAGACTCTGGCAGCATATTCCAATCTTCAATAGCACGTGGAAAGTAACTGAACTTAAAGCAATCGTTACGTGGGACTAGGGGTGGTATATACATATTATGGCGATGTCTGGAGTGTTCTTGTGTGTTGACCTGGAAGTAATCTGAATAGTTTAGTTTAAATTGATTATGAATTAACTGGAAGAGGAATTTCAGACGCTCAATCCTCGTCCTAAGTTCAGGACTATCCAGTCCAGCTTTTTTACAGAGTTCAGTAGGAGAATGATGTCGGCTATATTTATTAAAAATAAATCTCGCACCAAGTCGCTGTATTTTTGTTATTTTATTGCAGTTTGTCTTTGTGTAAGGGTCCCAGACAATTTTAGAATATTCGATAATAGGTCTGACAAGAGTTTTGTAAGCAAGACACTTTATATCAGATGGGGCGGTATAAAGGTTACGTCTAAGGCTATACAATGCCTTGGTAGCCCTGGAGCATACATTATCAATATGAGTGTTCCACCGGAGGTCGGGCGTGAACCATAACCCAAGATATTTATAGTTTTGTACACGCTTGAGGAAAGCATTGCCAATCTGGTAGTTGTAATCTAGAGGTGCTTTCTTTCTAGTTATAGTCATAAAGACTGTTTTTTCTGTGTTCAAACTCATTTGCCATTCTTCGCACCAATCCTTTATTTTTTGAAGATTGTTGTTTAGATTAACTTGGTCATGTTCAGTCTCGATTCTACTATAAACAACACAGTCATCGGCAAACAACCTTATCGGGACCGTAACGCGGTTTGGTAGGTCATTTATATATAACAAAAATAAAAGGGGACCCAGCACGCTCCCCTGGGGAACTCCAGAATTCACTGCAACTGCTCTAGACTGTTTATTGTTTATTTGAACAAACTGCTGACGGCAGCTGAGATAGGATGAAAACCATTTAGTCAAGTGATTATTTTGAAACGTTTTGTCAATTTTAAACAGGAGCTTTGAGTGCGACACTTTATCAAAAGCCTTTGCGAAATCCAAATATACCACATCAGTTTGACCACGCAAATTGATTGTTTTTGAAAGATCATGAACAAATCCGATTAACTGAGTTGTTGTAGATAAGCCTCGGCGGAAGCCATGCTGCTTCGAAGATAATAGATTGTGCGTATCAAGATAGGACATCAAGTGTTTGTTAATAATGTGCTCGAGTATCTTTGAACATGTACTGATAAGCGAAATAGGACGGTAGTTGCGCTCGTCTCGAGAGGAGCCACTTTTGTGAACAGGGGTAATTTTAGCCTGCTTCCACGCTAGTGGGAAAGAGCCACTGCGCAGGGACGACTGAAATATTTTTGTAAGGAAGCGAGCCGCCCATTCAGCGTATCTGTACAGAAATTCGTTTGGTATACCATCAGGGCCGGGGGTTTTTCTTGTATTTATATTAAGTAAAAGATTTAGGACACCCTCTTCGCTAATTACCACATCATCGATCGGCCACTGCAATGGTGACGTAGAAAACTCGGGCAAAATGCCATTATCATGAGTAAACACAGAAGCAAAAAAAAGAATTGAAATCATCAACACGTTGTTGAGTAATTTCAGGTGGCCTCGGAGAGCTTGCTGGGGGAGTTACAAAGCGCCAAAACCTTGAGGGGGCTTCCTTCAAGTATTTCGTCAATGTCACATTGAAAAACCGATCCTTCGACTGCTTGATCAGACGTTTCAGTTCTTGTCTCATTAAAGAAATGCAAGCTGTTCCTTCAGGGGTACAATTTTTTGCACAAGATTTCCGTTTCCGTTTTAG
The DNA here is from genome assembly GCA_013436015.1 of Rhipicephalus annulatus. NCBI lineage: Eukaryota > Metazoa > Arthropoda > Arachnida > Ixodida > Ixodidae > Rhipicephalus > Rhipicephalus annulatus. The sequence continues at coordinate 43,677 of WOVY01004663.1, forward strand.
TTTTCTTTTTGTATGAATGATTTCTCTGGTGATCCAGGGATTGGTTTTACAAATGCGTTTTCTAATCCTAGGTACATAGCTGTCTATGCACTTCCCTACAACAATTGAAAAGAAATGCCATAGCCTATCAGTGCTGCAGTCAGTGTTGTAAAGGACCTGAAATTCATCAAAGGACCTTTCTAGATAGTCCAGAATAGACACATCATCAGCCGCCATAAAATTCAATACAGTGCTAAGTGTGGGTTTACCCAAGGTGTCTGGGGACAATGCTAGGTGCGTTACTACCATTCTGTGGTCGGATAGGCCTTCTACAACTTCACAACGGCTGAGTAACGGCAACAGCTTTGGGGACACAAAAACCAAATCAAGGATAGATGACCTTGTAGTCCCTATCCGAGTAAATTCAGTGACAGTTTGCGTTAGCCCGTAGCAGAATGCCAGCTCCAGTAGTTGCTCAGCACTTGCAACCTGTTCCGATCCAGGAGACTGGGATAGCCAATTAATATCCGGAAGATTGAAGTCCCCTAATAATAATACGTTATCTTGGAGGCTAAAATTAGAATCCATAAAATTTCTTAGCTTTGCGATTATATCAAGAGAGGAATTTGGCGCTCTATAAATCCCTCCAATATACACAGTTCGCTCGCTGAACCCACACCTAATCCACAACATTTCTATGTCATAGTTATCATCCAACACTGAAAACCTAATGTTGTCTTTAATAAGAAACGCAATTCCACCACCTCTTCCTTGCCGGTCTTTTCTAACAATTGTGTAACCTGTAGGTGTTACTTCAAAATCTGCTACATCCGTGTGTAACCAAGTCTCTGTTACGACCATTATATCCGGTTCATGCTCCAGGATTGCGGCTTCAACTGCATCAGCTTTATTCAGCAAACTTCTGGCGTTTACATTAATAACCTTAACAGATGCGGTCGGTCTCGATTGGCGTCAGTCAGAGCTGGTAATACCTGGGCTAGCATACCTGAATCGCTCGTTGGTAACCTCATTCCAGCCATAGAGAACGTTGTTTACTTTCAATTTATCGATGATTAGTTTAACCTTTGCTCCCTTTGCTCTTTCATCCGCTGATGAAATCCATAGTTGTTTTCTGATTTCAACTACTCGTTTAGAGTAATCTTCGCTGATACTGAATTGTGTCCCCTTGAGGTTGCGGCAGTTTTTCAGTATTTTGGTTTTGTCCCTGAAGTCTCCTACTTTCAAGATGACTGGACGGCTTCTTCCAGGTATTTTCTTTCCTAGACGGTGAATTCTCTCAATGGAGCTACACTTTGAGCCAAGTAGTTTGTCAAAGATATCGTGATTCACCTTGCTTAAGAGTACTGCCTCATCCTCAAATTCTTCTTCTTCCACTCCGCGTACTAAAAGGTTGTTGCGTCTAGAACGATTATCTAAGTCATCAGTGGTTTTGAAAATAATTGTTCATACTTAGAATAATGGAGATATAATAGAAAGATTACCGACTATCTAAGAAGTTGTGGTGCTTGATTTTGCTTTCGCTCTGTGGGAAAGAAAGAAGAAGCCCGCGTATTTGCTTAGCTGAGAACAAGCGGATACCCAAAAACCTTCATTCGAGCCGCCATTCGCCGCGCAGAGCAACAGAGCATACGGAAACCCCAATCAACCTTAATTTACAGCCCCTCCCCCCCCTTGGAAAGCGTACCGGTTCCATACGTTCAGGGAACCAGTGAGATGTTGGCACGGATATTCAATTTAAGAAGGAAGGGGTTCCCATCGCGCACGTGCCGTCGTGTACGTTGGGCCACCTCCTCCCCCTCCCCCCGCCCGAAAGACTGGCCAACAATAGACGGGAGCCCCGGTGTCATTCACGAAATTCCGTGCGCCGAGTGCCTTTCGTCGTACATCGGCAAATGGCAGCATATCCACGGAGTGAATGATGGAGAGTGGGGCGAAGCATTCGTCCGTCCATTTGTTCTTGCTTCTGTCCGTCCATGCGTCCATCTGTGTGACAGTCCATGCGTCCATCCGCCCGTCCATGCGTGCGTCTGTTCGTGCATGCGTCCGCACCTGCGTCCGTTCATGCGTCCATCCATGCATCTGTCTGTGTGTCCGTTCGTCTATGAATTCAACACTCCAAGTACCACCATTTCGCATCTTTTTATCATAAATTCCCCCACATAGAAGCTCCGCCATCCAGCGAATTTTGCAAGGACTAAACGGGAGGTGGCACACGCACACTTTTTTACGGCTTGCGCTTCTTTTCTACTTCCCACCTTTAACCACCTCGAGTTCATGGTACATACTAGTTCACTGTATTCATGGCACTGCGGCCTAACGCTCGCTAAACCTATCTAAAACTAAGGAGGTTACACCCAGCGAGTATGACGTGGCAACCCTTTCTTGTCAGATAGTGCTCAACGTACATGCCAATGGCTGGTAATGGGGAATGACAGACAGGAGCATTCGGCTTTTAGTTATCGCACACGCAGCGAACTTTTTTATTGTTCAACAAAGCACAGGAGAAATCTCCCACCGGTACCACTTTGCAGGTCAAAATATAACACTGGTTACACACTACGACTACGACTACGACTACGAGGGATGAACGGGTGCCGGTTTAAGGAGCTTCGCCCCTAAAAACCGACCGGAACGACTGAAGCAACACGCCAACGATGTGGGAAGTTATACAAAAAGCGCAGCGCAGTCGGCGAACATGCTGAGATGTCGGGTTACAAGATAAGTTTCGAAGCGACAGCCATGCTTGAAAACGAGCCCAACTGGAGGAGAAGGTTGTTTTTTGAGTCATGGCACATACAGAGGTCAGCCCATAACATCAACCGCTCTCTCGGAACCCTTCTCCCAGTGTATACACACGGACTGCGCTCCACGGCAAAACGAGAGAGACAGGGGGGGGAGGGGTCATTAGTCACCCCGCAAGCGCTTTGTTGACGACGCTGCTACGTGTAGCCTCCGCAGTCATCCATTAGGAAGAAACCGAGTCGGTTCCGAAACTTCAGGTTTATTCAAGACTATTAGTGTGAGTCTAAATCATCTCCCAGTTTCATACCCAATCAGACATATTTCTATCGAATGTTTGCATTCAACTTCTGGATATTCATGCAAATTTATCAGCAAGGGGCGAATAGCCGAAGGATTAGCAGTGAAGTGGCGGTCTAAACCATACTGTATGTCTTCCAGAGAGGTGTTCACTTGTTGCGGCGTCAAGACACATGATGGCAACGTTAGAGGCGTTGACAGTATTTTTCTTGTCCGAAGATAAACGAATAAAGCACGGGCATTTTAAAGACGATAGTCTTTCTTTGGGACCTTCGACGCAAAAACTTTGGTATGTATGTATGTATGTATGTATGTATGTATGTATGTATGTACGTATGTATGTACGTATGTATGTATGTATGTATGTATGTACGTACGTACGTATGTACGTATGTATGTATGTATGTATGTATGTATGTATGTATGTATGTATGTATGTATGTATGTATGTATGTATGTCCAACGTTACCGCAAACCAGATACTCTAAACAGCACCAGCCGATACCCCGAAAGGCTGACCCCATCCGCAGCGCCCACCAATGTTGTTCAAGGATCAGCGTTCATACGTGTGAGATTGTCAATTAAGAAGCTACTATTGCGCATATGTGAGGCATCCTAACAACACGTATATACTCAGCATGTTCGTCTTTTACTAGAAAAGGCATACATAGGTAATTGTGAGGAGCGTAGCGCTTATCACGCTGCGTTGACGATACAACGCTTGCACGAAGAAGCGAGTGCTTGCAACGGTTTGATAAGACGACACGGTAGTGGCACCTACCTGTCGCCTTGCATTCTACACTTTATCACCACTGAGACGGGCGCTCACGCCCGTCTCAGGGCCACGCGCATTGTTTTCCAAATAGAAGTGCCAGATAGCACTCATGTCTCCCTTGTGGCGTGCCTTGATGCGCTCATTCCCCTCCGCTGCATTCTCGAGGCACTCTAACGAGCGCCTCCGGAATAAAATTCACTGATTTTCTTGCACAGAATATCAAATAAACGTTTTGTTCACTCTCTCTACACGCAAGAATATTGTCTTTCGACGACATTTGCAGATTACATGCAAATACGGGGCCAATTTTTCTATTCAGAAAAATAATCAAAATATCTGGTGTCGTATTCTTCTTTCGCGTGGTTCATTGTATGCTTAAACACGCCAGCGAGGAATATATAGTCTTTCCAGTTTGTTTGACATTGATTATGAAAAAGTTTTTTCCAAGCGGCTTTTCGTCTTCTATATTCGCGCGTACACTATCGTTCCACCTACGAGAAAATTATCGTTTATTCGATGGAACAGCTAATTCGGAATTTTTTTCTAGATCTCTACAGCATTGAACCAACTGCAGATTCCATCTTCTGTTACTGGCATTTCCAAGATTAGAAATGGCAGAAATGGCATGCTTGAAGTTTGCAATGGTTGATGTATGTGCGTTTTCGCTGATCTAAAGTTATTGTTGGACAAGTAATCTAGAAAAAATCAGGAAGATCGTCGCTGTTAGTTGCCGAATCGAGAACAGCCTTGATCGCATTGGAGCAAAACGTCAAGTGTAATACTGAGCAAGTCTCACCTCGGACAAATATTACATGGCCGTTATTTAGATACGAGAGGTTGTGATCAATAGTCCATTCCTCCGCTCACCTACCACAAAAATCTGTCCTTAAGTCCCAAGTGAAATGATCTCAAATAAAGTGTTCTGTGAGTACCATTTATTTTATACAAGCTATAAAAGACTGTCGGGATAACGCGTACTCTGCACACCAGAGGGGAAGTAACAATTTATAATTGAAAAAGGATGGTACCTGGGAAGACACAAATCTAATGATACAATCTCACAATCTGAGTCTAACATAATTGAGTGGTCCTGTAAAGTCTGTAGCATACATACCAGTCTTCTTTGCTTGCCGAATTCATGCAGCGCATGCATCATTTTTTCTTTGACAATTGCACCTGTTGTTCACGGTAGTGGGAGTTGCCGAATTCTTCTGGCATACACTCAATTGAATGCTTCCGCAAATGAGAGTGACGCAGCTTACGCGGGGATTGGGCACCTGACTGCTGTGCTCCAACAATAGTTTATGTAAAGATACAAGTGTCTTACAGGCCGGCGGTTCCAACACAGCTCTCAATCGTTTTGAGGCCTAGAACTGTCGAAGAAAACTGATTGAAGCTTTTTTTTTTCAATATAGGTTCTTGAATTACCGGATAATATTTGCAAGAAAATATTGTTCACGTACACCCAGTGTTACAAGATCAAAAAAGTAATAGGTTAAATGGCACAGTTGCGAAGAAATGTGCTTGATTACAAATGATCGATTACGTTCCTTACAACTCGGTACAGCCGAGTCGTATGGAACGCAGGACACCACCACTGTACGTAACGCCGCAGGACACCATCGGCACAAATATGTTATCCATTGCGGGAACTCCTCCAGGTGCATCAAGGAGCAAGGATATTCAGCCTTGTGTGCTCTGCGTGTAGATGTGTGACATTTCTTACGCTTGTTTCTTGCCGTTTTTAAGGTGTACAAAGATAACACGGCTGTGTGTCGAAGCAGACAGTTAGGGATTTTGACGTTATAGCGTTGATGAGCTGAATTTTCAGAAATTATAGGATCGGCTTCAGCATTGACGTTCTTGGTTAATAATGAAAAATCATCATTTTCGGGACACAAGAATGCAGGAAGATGCACATCAAATAAGTCATATAAATTTACCAATCTAAGTGAGCATTGCATCTGGCTCTCTGCGTGGCAAGCACCTGTTCTACTACAAAGCCACGATATTTGGGGAAATAATTTTTGAAGAAAACACCAAATTAAAGTTGTGTAGTGGACGGAGTCACCTTGAAGGCCAACTCCAGCAATTTTTTGTCTGTGTCAAGGTTATGCTGTTTCTATGTCTCTGAGACACTTTTGTCCCGAGCCCAACAGCTGAAATGCACAGGAAGTTTGAAAATCACTTTATTACGCAAAAGTGTGCAATACCGAAACCGAAACGCAACCGAGCGCCCTGTCTGCGTATGACGTACTATTTGGTGGAAGCGGGTTCGTATACTGGTTCCGCCGATGGGGCATATGAAAACTGTGAAAGCCAGTTCAGCGAAGCACCGACCCAACACCACGGAGGAAAGAAGAAAGCATTCCCGCGCTATACCTGTGCCAAACACCACCACCAACGCCTTGTGGAAAGCCCAATAAACGCTGTAGTGGCCAAAATAGCAATGCCATTGGCTGCGTCACTTTCGTTGAAATGGCACACATGACGTCACACAGACAGTGTTGCCAATAATTCTGGCAAGTGAGGTAAGCTTTGCGCAGTAATTTTCAAAATTATTTGCAAACAATCAGCGCATTACTCAAACCTGTGATTTGGCATAAATGACTAAAATGTGCAGAAGAACACACCACCAAATTTCATTGACATTCATTGACATTCATTGACCTTGAAAAATTGCCCGAGTTGGCCTTTAACACATCTTATATTGCGTGGTATAAGACTAGAGTCGCGCCAGGCGTCGAAGGCTGTGTGTTTAGCAACGAGTTTGTGCTTAGTCAACCCATCGCAAAGCACCGCGACAGATCTAATCACAATCAGTAACAGAATCATCAACAACGGGAACAGCTTTGCATAGCAACGCCTGTTGCCCAACAGACGTGTCGTAGTGGCCACTTGGATGATTTGGCACATGTGTAATTATTGTATAGTGGGAACTTGAGAAGTTTGCCTTGATTAGGCATTGCATGACGCTTTGAAACGACCAATATTACGTGCATGGTCATTGCTTTCCTCTCGGAGCGGATGAGGTACGCCCCGTGAAAAGAAACACGCTAGCAGTTCAGAACGCGTGGCACACAAGGCTCGATTACTCTATCGGGGTCTTCTTTGCAAGATGAACGTCAAGCATTCTGCAATTTAACGTGTACATAGTATCCTAATATACCCTTTTGGTGTTCCTACGTAACGCCACGTGTTGTCTGTCGACCAACTTCACCTCTGTGAGCAGCGCTCAGATATATCGGGCACGTTTGCTTGATGGCATGTCTGTGATACTTTATATGCACTCTGAATCGCGTATTACGCAACCTCTACCTCTACGATAGCCTCTACCTCCACATTCTAATACATTGTTACGGTATGGTGGACCGGGCATAGGCATGTGGTTACGAAACCCCCTTCTTTGCTTCGTGCAGGCTCTCCTGTTTGGCTTCACCGGAAAGCTTGTACCGAAATCTTGCATCGACATTTCCACGAGTCTGCTTATTGACACGTGTACTAAAGTGGCTACCGTATATCAACTAGATCATGGCTCCCTTCCGTTCTTCGTAGAAATACGGACGACGGCGCCATCTACTGTGACTACGTCATCTCAACGGCCTATCAAAGATGGCCTCCAGAGCTACAGCTACAGTGGGTGCGAAGGACCGGGCAGAGGTATGTGGTCACGAAACCCCCTTCTTTGCTTTGTGCAGGCTCTCCTGTTTGGCTTCGCCGGAAAGCTTGTACCGAAATCTTGCATCGACATCTCCACGAGTCTGCCTACTGACACGTGTACTAAAGTGGCTACCGTATATCAACTGGATCATGGCTCCCTTCCGTTATTCGTAGAACTACAGATGACGGCGCCATCCACTGTGACTACGTCATCTCAACGGCCTATAAAAGATCGCCTCCAGAGCAACAGCTTCAGTGGGTACGGCGGACCGGGCAGAGGCATGGGGTCACCAAACCCCCTTCTTTGCTTCGTGCAGGTTAGTGCTGTCTACAGGAGCATTTGTAGTGACTATCGTGGCCTTCTGGTCCTGCCATGCCCACAGCAGTGTATTACAATTGCCTATGATGTATTCTGTGTGTGTACGCTTCTTTTTTGGGGCGATGTGGAGGCTAACCCAGGTCCTACAACAACAGAAATGTTGAAGGAGCTACTGGCTGGGCAAAATAAGCTAGTTGAGGAAATAACTGCTCTGAGAGATCAGCAGAATAATATGGAAATTTAATGTCTGATCTTACATTGCGCTTTTTTGAAATAGAAAAACGAGCCACCCAGGTCGAATTACTAGAAAAATGAATTATTGCCTTGAAATTGAAATTAACCGACCTAGAAGACCGCAGTAGGTGGTCAAATTTAGTTGTTTTTGGAATTCCGGAAGACCCTTCTAAGAAACACTCAGACTTAAAACAAAAGTTTTAAACGATCTTTTTTCAGTTAAGCTAGAGGTATCTTGCCTATCTGTTGGTAGAATTCATCGCTTAGGTAGAAACGGCAATCGTAGACCTATTATAGTTTATTTTCAGGACTATAACGAGAAGCAAACATTGTTCGAAAACGCACGCAAGCTTAAGGGTACCAAATTATCCATTCAAAATGATTACTCTCGAGAGACACTGCAAAAAAGAAAGCTATTATGGGCAAGTGCTAAGGATGACAGACAACAGGGAAAGAATGATACTCTTTTAATGATAAACTGCGTGTAAATAGGAAGCTGATCAGGACGTCTTGAGGGGCTAGTTGGTTCATTCTATGCAGGAAAAATTGCGCTAAAATAGAAAAGACACCACAAAGAAGGAACACTTAAACAGATCGAGCGCAAACTACCAACTGTTTTTTATTGACTGTAGAACGTCAGTAAAATAGGGAACCCGTACATAGCTGCGCCGACGCGTCGAGGATCAACACGTGCTACTTAACGCACCTTATCAATCAAAAAGGACACTTCTGCACCGTAGAGCGATACCGAGGCCTCACTTACACAGCTATCACCTCTCATGTTGATGAAGAATGCTTCCAAAACCTCACGAGCACACGTATCTCTGCTATGTCCCAGTATCTTAGTCTCCTGAAATAGTGGTTCACATCCACATGCTGCGCAGTGAGCAGGCAAATTTCCCATTTCATTATTTTTGATCGACAGCTGGTGTTCACGTATGCGATCGTTAACGCAGCGGCCTGTTTGGCCCACGTAAGATCTGCCGCAGGAAAACGGAGTCGCATATACCACTCCCACATCGCATTGCACCACCGGGTTGGCATGCTTCTTGTTACACAGCCTAGTGCACTCTTTGCCGCTCGAAATTCGCGCGCACAACCTCGAAAGCTTCTTAGGTGCAGAAAACACCATGTCAACTCCGTGCCGGTTAGCAACCTTCTTCAGGTTGTGCGTCACCCGGTGTAAATAGGGTACCACTAACGGCCTCTCACGCCCACTGGGCGCGTCTTTCAGGCACTGCTTCCGTGATCGCCCTTTTAGCTTCTTCAGGAGGGTTTCGGCCACCGCCGTCAGCACAGACTGCGGGAACGCGGCTGCCTTCAGTCGTCCAATCTGAGCACGGAAGCTGGCTTGCCTCTCATGCGGGCACGACCTCACCAGCGCAGACTCCAAACACATTGAAGCGATCGCCCTCTTTACTACCTTAGAATGTGATGATGTATATGGTAAAGGCTTCTTTCTAGCACGCGGACAGTATGCATAACAAGTATGTTGATGCTTGAATATGAGCTTAAGATCTAAAAACTGAAGCGTTCCTTCCTGCGGTAGCTCGTAAGTAAAACATAGACCCCTCCCATACTTGTTAAACTTCTTTACAACGTTGTGCACATTATTGTTTGTACTCTTTTGTTTGTCCAAAACTACCAGGAAATCGTCTACGTACCTAAAATCTTTAACACTCCGTTACTTCTAAACACCTCAAGCAGATCGCGGTCAATGTAGGCCAAGAAAATGTTACACAAAACAGGAGCAACACAGGAACCAATACAAATGCCTTTCCTTTGGAGGTACAAACCCTTGTCAAAACCTATGAAAGTGTGTTTCAGATAGAATTCCAAAAGCGACATAAAATTATCAACACTCAGACCCGTGGAATTTTGAAAATCGATAGCTGAATTCTCTAGAATGCAATCCATAACACACTCAAAAAGTTCAACATGGGAAACAGAATAAAACAGATCTTGCACATCCACTGAGAAAGTCAACCCGTGTGAAACTTTGCCTTCGAAAAACCGCGCTACTTCCATAGAATTCTTCGTCGCGTACGGATCATTCAAACACAACCTGTTCAGGCATTTTTGTAAAAACATGCTAGCCTGGTGCTGCCATGAGCCTTTTTCACTCACAATAGTGCGAAAGGGAATTTCCACTTTGTGCGTTTTTGCACTAAAAAACACTTGCAAGGTGCTGGATTTACTTCCTTGAATTGCATTCGCAAGTTTCGTTAGCTTCATGTCCCTACACAATGCCACTGCCTTAGTTTTAACACGTGCCTCACTAGGCTTTACCTTGACAAAGTTCTTTTCGATGGCCTGGCGTGCTTTCTCCTGGTAGATAGCTGACGGCATAATCACGAAGCCACCTTCTTTGTCAGCCGTCGTCAAGCTGAGACCTTTATCTTTGAAGTATCTCACAATATCTCCCAGGTTGTCTCTGGTTGTCCTCTTTGCCGGTCGAATTGTGCTCCTTTGAAGGCTTTCCACCCCTTCCAGCAGGCATCTTTCCTGATTCTCTTGACCTGCTTTTTCCGCCATTCTTCGGTTATAAGCCAAAAGCTCGAAAGCAGGTACCGCAGGCTCGTGGGAGAACTTTGGACCTTTCTGCAAAACCTTTGAAATGTTATCGGGAAGCTGTACATCACCAATGACTATCAGGTCAGAGTCGATCGATTCTTTTTTACTAACACGTGGTCTTAAAGCTGACAGGGCTTGCCTCACGTAGAAACACCACCACTGCTCTGTCATTTCCGCTGCCAATCTTCTTGCTGACCGCAACTTGCTTTCGGCCGCCCCGTCAGGGAAGTTGCCATAGCACACCACACGTAACCAGTCTTGACAGACCCGCACCTGTCTCCATAACTCCGATTTCCAAATCTTGGCAACCCGTTTCACATGTCCATTAGATGGCTTGACGCCACCAAACAACATCCAAATATCTTGAGGAATCAGGCCTTTCTTACGGCAAAAAGCCAAATACCTTGCCTTGCAAGTTGACACGACGATAAGGCTCACCAGTGCATTAATCCTGTCGTCCAGAGGCCAGAAGGAAGGAGAGTGTAAGAAGAAGCCCGATGTAGAAGAAATGTAATTGATCAGGACGTCTTGAGGGGCTAGTTGGTTCATTCTATGCAGGAAAAATTGCGCTAAAATAGAAAAGACACCACAAAGAAGGAACACTTAAACAGATCGAGCGCAAACTACCAACTGTTTTTTATTGACTGTAGAACGTCAGTAAAATAGGGAACCCGTACATAGCTGCGCCGACGCGTCGAGGATCAACACGTGCTACTTAACGCACCTTATCAATCAAAAAGGACACTTCTGCACCGTAGAGCGATACCGAGGCCTCACTTACACAGCTATCACCTCTCATGTTGATGAAGAATGCTTCCAAAACCTCACGAGCACACGTATCTCTGCTATGTCCCAGTATCTTAGTCTCCTGAAATAGTGGTTCACATCCACATGCTGCGCAGTGAGCAGGCAAATTTCCCATTTCATTATTTTTGATCGACAGCTGGTGTTCACGTATGCGATCGTTAACGCAGCGGCCTGTTTGGCCCACGTAAGATCTGCCGCAGGAAAACGGAGTCGCATATACCACTCCCACATCGATCTTACGTGGGCCAAACAGGCCGCTGCGTTAACGATCGCATACGTGAACACCAGCTGTCGATCAAAAATAATGAAATGGGAAATTTGCCTGCTCACTGCGCAGCATGTGGATGTGAACCACTATTTCAGGAGACTAAGATACTGGGACATAGCAGAGATACGTGTGCTCGTGAGGTTTTGGAAGCATTCTTCATCAACATGAGAGGTGATAGCTGTGTAAGTGAGGCCTCGGTATCGCTCTACGGTGCAGAAGTGTCCTTTTTGATTGATAAGGTGCGTTAAGTAGCACGTGTTGATCCTCGACGCGTCGGCGCAGCTATGTACGGGTTCCCTATTTTACTGACGTTCTACAGTCAATAAAAAACAGTTGGTAGTTTGCGCTCGATCTGTTTAAGTGTTCCTTCTTTGTGGTGTCTTTTCTATTTTAGCGAAATTTATCCTGCATAGAATGAACCAACTAGCCCCTCAAGACGTCCTGATCAATTACATTTCTTCTACATCGGGCTTCTTCTTACACTCTCCTTCCTTCTGGCCTCTGGACGACAGGATTAATGCACTGGTGAGCCTTATCGTCGTGTCAACTTGCAAGGCAAGGTATTTGGCTTTTTGCCGTAAGAAAGGCCTGATTCCTCAAGATATTTGGATGTTGTTTGGTGGCGTCAAGCCATCTAATGGACATGTGAAACGGGTTGCCAAGATTTGGAAATCGGAGTTATGGAGACAGGTGCGGGTCTGTCAAGACTGGTTACGTGTGGTGTGCTATGGCAACTTCCCTGACGGGGCGGCCGAAAGCAAGTTGCGGTCAGCAAGAAGATTGGCAGCGGAAATGACAGAGCAGTGGTGGTGTTTCTACGTGAGGCAAGCCCTGTCAGCTTTAAGACCACGTGTTAGTAAAAAAGAATCGATCGACTCTGACCTGATAGTCATTGGTGATGTACAGCTTCCCGATAACATTTCAAAGGTTTTGCAGAAAGGTCCAAAGTTCTCCCACGAGCCTGCGGTACCTGCTTTCGAGCTTTTGGCTTATAACCGAAGAATGGCGGAAAAAGCAGGTCAAGAGAATCAGGAAAGATGCCTGCTGGAAGGGGTGGAAAGCCTTCAAAGGAGCACAATTCGACCGGCAAAGAGGACAACCAGAGACAACCTGGGAGATATTGTGAGATACTTCAAAGATAAAGGTCTCAGCTTGACGACGGCTGACAAAGAAGGTGGCTTCGTGATTATGCCGTCAGCTATCTACCAGGAGAAAGCACGCCAGGCCATCGAAAAGAACTTTGTCAAGGTAAAGCCTAGTGAGGCACGTGTTAAAACTAAGGCAGTGGCATTGTGTAGGGACATGAAGCTAACGAAACTTGCGAATGCAATTCAAGGAAGTAAATCCAGCACCTTGCAAGTGTTTTTTAGTGCAAAAACGCACAAAGTGGAAATTCCCTTTCGCACTATTGTGAGTGAAAAAGGCTCATGGCAGCACCAGGCTAGCATGTTTTTACAAAAATGCCTGAACAGGTTGTGTTTGAATGATCCGTACGCGACGAAGAATTCTATGGAAGTAGCGCGGTTTTTCGAAGGCAAAGTTTCACACGGGTTGACTTTCTCAGTGGATGTGCAAGATCTGTTTTATTCTGTTTCCCATGTTGAACTTTTTGAGTGTGTTATGGATTGCATTCTAGAGAATTCAGCTATCGATTTTCAAAATTCCACGGGTCTGAGTGTTGATAATTTTATGTCGCTTTTGGAATTCTATCTGAAACACACTTTCATAGGTTTTGACAAGGGTTTGTACCTCCAAAGGAAAGGCATTTGTATTGGTTCCTGTGTTGCTCCTGTTTTGTGTAACATTTTCTTGGCCTACATTGACCGCGATCTGCTTGAGGTGTTTAGAAGTAACGGAGTGTTAAAGATTTTTAGGTACGTAGACGATTTCCTGGTAGTTTTGGACAAACAAAAGAGTACAAACAATAATGTGCACAACGTTGTAAAGAAGTTTAACAAGTATGGGAGGGGTCTATGTTTTACTTACGAGCTACCGCAGGAAGGAACGCTTCAGTTTTTAGATCTTAAGCTCATATTCAAGCATCAACATACTTGTTATGCATACTGTCCGCGTGCTAGAAAGAAGCCTTTACCATATACATCATCACATTCTAAGGTAGTAAAGAGGGCGATCGCTTCAATGTGTTTGGAGTCTGCGCTGGTGAGGTCGTGCCCGCATGAGAGGCAAGCCAGCTTCCGTGCTCAGATTGGACGACTGAAGGCAGCCGCGTTCCCGCAGTCTGTGCTGACGGCGGTGGCCGAAACCCTCCTGAAGAAGCTAAAAGGGCGATCACGGAAGCAGTGCCTGAAAGACGCGCCCAGTGGGCGTGAGAGGCCGTTAGTGGTACCCTATTTACACCGGGTGACGCACAACCTGAAGAAGGTTGCTAACCGGCACGGAGTTGACATGGTGTTTTCTGCACCTAAGAAGCTTTCGAGGTTGTGCGCGCGAATTTCGAGCGGCAAAGAGTGCACTAGGCTGTGTAACAAGAAGCATGCCAACCCGGTGGTGCAATGCGATGTGGGAGTGGTATATGCGACTCCGTTTTCCTGCGGCAGATCTTACGTGGGCCAAACAGGCCGCTGCGTTAACGATCGCATACGTGAACACCAGCTGTCGATCAAAAATAATGAAATGGGAAATTTGCCTGCTCACTGCGCAGCATGTGGATGTGAACCACTATTTCAGGAGACTAAGATACTGGGACATAGCAGAGATACGTGTGCTCGTGAGGTTTTGGAAGCATTCTTCATCAACATGAGAGGTGATAGCTGTGTAAGTGAGGCCTCGGTATCGCTCTACGGTGCAGAAGTGTCCTTTTTGATTGATAAGGTGCGTTAAGTAGCACGTGTTGATCCTCGACGCGTCGGCGCAGCTATGTACGGGTTCCCTATTTTACTGACGTTCTACAGTCAATAAAAAACAGTTGGTAGTTTGCGCTCGATCTGTTTAAGTGTTCCTTCTTTGTGGTGTCTTTTCTATTTTAGCGCAATTTTTCCTGCATAATAGGAAGCTCTTCATTTGGGACGAAAATGTTCAGTTTTGAGTAAAGATGCCGTCCTTTCATCGTAATTCTAAAAATGATTGACCGGTGCGGACTTCTGCAAATCAAGTAAAACTTATTACCATAAATGCGCGTAGCATCGTCAACAAATCTGTTGAATTAGAAGCTATTTTGTTATGCTATAATCCCCATATTGTTGTTATCACTGAGACCTGGCTTCGGAATGGCATAGACGATACTTATGTTTTTCCTCCCTCAAATCAAGTATTTCGCCGTGACCGCCCTACTAGAGGCGGGGGTGTGGCTGATTTGATAAAATGTGGAATTCGAGCGTCACTGGTCCGTCAGATAGATAACCACGAAAGCCTTACCTTAAAAGTGTTCTGCTCAGGGCGTTCTTTCTTGTTCTCTGCAGTTTATCGACCTCCAGATGCAACGTCCCAATTTTTGCATGATATATGCGACCACCTACGGTCTTTTTCAAGTAATGAAGTAATCATTGCAGGGGACTTTAACTTACCTTCTGTTGACTAGCACTATCCATTTTCAAATACTGGTCGATGTACGGATGTTGGACCTTTGCTTGATGTTATGCTAAACTTGGATGTGCAACAAGTGGTAACAGAGCCTACGCGAGTTTGTGATACATCCTCTTTAATCCTGGATCTTGTTTTTGTTGCTAGGTCTATTGAAGAATTTTGAGTGTCTGTGAGTCCCGGTATTTCCGATCATTCTATGGTGTTGTTATCGTATAGCATTGATAAACCCTGTCATGTGCCCCCCGAAATTGCTTTTGTTAAAGACTTTTCTCGTGCCAGGGATGAGAGCGTTTTGGATCATCTTGAAATGGTTTTTAACAATTTTCAAGGTTCGGATGTTGAGAAACTGTGAGTTCAATTTAAACAGATCTGCACTTATTGTCTCAATAATTTTATACCTAACAAAGCTAAGAAAACGAAAAAGTCGATTCCCTGGATAACGAGAGACGTCTTGCACTTAAAAAGAAAGCTTAAGCACCTTAAAAAAAGAAGAGCATCTACAAACGTAGTTGATACTGCTCGAATTGCGCTTAATGAAACATTGGGACGTTCTAAATGGCATTATTTTCATTATATCTTACCAAATTTTCTAAAAGAAACCCCTAAGAAGTTCTGGGATTTCTTAAATGAAAAAAGGTCTGTTAACGAGATTCAAATTGATGGTGTTTTAATTGATGACAAGGATGCCATTGCAGAACATTTCAATATATATTTTCACAGTGTTTTTTTCGTTTCTTCAGAAAAAGTTATTCTTGACCCTGTATGTTGTTCAGACTACGAAGATATTGTATCGCTACCAGATATTGTAGCTATGCTACTTAACCTGAAGGCAAAAACATCATCTGGTCCTGATGGCCTTCCAAATGCATTCCTTCGTCGATATTCAGAAGCACTCACCCCGTTCTTCACATACATTTTCCGTGCATCTTTGTCATCTTCAGATCTACCGATTGACTGGCGAACGGCGCGTGTGGTGCCCGTACACAAGAAAGGGGACATCGCACTGATTACAAACTATCGTCCGATATCGCTCACTTCTTCCTGCTGTAAGATTCTTGAACATAATGTTGCAAATTACATAATTAAATTTTTAACAGACAACAACATTTTTTCTTCATTTCAGCATGGATTCAGGAAGGGTTTTTCTACGGTCACACAACTAACCACTGTAATTCACAGTTTTGCAAGTGTCCTTGACAAACCTTGTCAAACTGACGTAATTTTTTGGATTTTCAGAAAGCATTTGACCTTGTTTCACATGAAAAGTTACTTTGCAAACTTAAATACATTGGCCTCCCCTCTTTCATCATTAATTGGATTTCCGCCTACTTAAGCAATCGCACCCAATCCGTTTCTATTGATGGTCACCACATGCATAGTTTGCCAGTTACTTCGGGGGTACCACAAGGTTGTGTACTAGGACCAATTCTGTTCTTGATTTTTAATAATGACATCGTTAATGTTATAACAGAGCCAGTTAAAATTCACTTATTTGCCGATGACTGCAAATTGTATCATGAGGTTGTTTGTCGAGAAGATCAGAAACTTATGAATACTAACCTCCATAACGTTTCATTCATGGTGTAAACAATGGGACATGAAGGTTAATGAAACAAAAACAGTATACATGCATATAACAAATTAAATACATAAACGGCAGTTTTCTTACAGTCTTCATCTAATCCCCTAGTTCAGGTAAATGAATACAAATATTTGGGGGTGACCATTACTAACAACCTCAGTTGGAATTCTCATATCGCTAACATTTGTGCTTCTTCTTTTCGCAAGCTTTGTATTCTGCGACACAAAGTTAAACAGGCGCCCCCGAAGCCAAGCTTCATGCATATACATCGCTAATTAGGCCTAAGTTAGAATACGCTTGCACCGTCTGGGATCCTCACACCAACCACAATACCAACGCACTTGAAATGGTTCAGCACAAAGCTGTTAGATTTATTTTTTCTAAATTCCGTTCCACCGATTCGCCAACAGCGCTTATGCAAACTCATGGAATACAAACATTGAAATTAAGACGTAAAATACTCAGGCTCAAATTTCTTTTTTTCTGAATATTAACAAACTCTCTTTTCATCCTGGACTATATCTACGCCCGTTATCAACTAGACTTACCAGACATCATCATCCTCAATCTTTAACTCCATATCATACAAGAACTAACACTTTCAAATTTTCTTTTTTTCCTCGCACTATTACCGAACGGAACTCACTGCCATTATCATTGATTGTTTCAGTTGAGTCAATTGACCTGATCGATTTCTCATAACGTAACATTGAAATTGAAATGTAAGCGTTTATTTGTTTGTTTTTCGCCTTTTGAAATGCTGTGTTTTTGTTTTGCAATTTACCCCTCCTGCCTGGGCCCATGTGGGCCTGCAGTATGTTGTAAATAAATAATAAATAATAATTTCGTTGGGCAAGTGTGTAGCGTATTTCACAGTGAAAGTCGTTTGTGTTTGTGCTCAGCTAAAGGGTCTGCTCCTGATCAAAACAGCCGCTATTTATTGTCAAACAGCGACAGATTGCACGATGGAATGTCGAATGAAGCGATTCCTTGAAATAATCTCTTTTTCTTTGTTGCGAAAAGTGTGGCGAAATCAGTTTTTAGTAACTGCTTGATGGAGATCCAGAACTCTGCCGCATGTTTTCACTTGTGTCACCTACGTTATGTAAGGACCTAATACAGCTTATGCGCAACTTTTCTTCTCTTTCACTCCAAGGAACAAAGTGACTGATAAGCGCTTCCATTTTGATATTCTCGAGCGGTTGAACAAAATTCTTCCTCCCCAGTAGCCGGACAAGCAAAGGTAAACGTACGCGTTGCGCTTTGCATCCACAGCCAACGGCTACATCTCTGTGGAACGAGATAATGATACGAGGCCTGACTGTGTACTCGATAGAATCCGCACTATGGCACGTCCGAATTTTCCCTTTCCGCTTGCGCAGCGGATGCTCCACTGCGGGTTGGTAGCAACGCCCTGCATAAGGAGAAAAAATGGCACTGAAAACGCGATGCTTGCATTTGTTTCTTTTAGCTTTTAAATTGGAGGTGAGAGGAAGAAGGGTGACATGATACCACCGACCGAGAGTGTTCCGAATACGTGACTCTCGCTAATACGACACCGTGCTTTCCTTCATTCGGTGTGGAGTATTTAAGGAGTACGCAAAGACACGTGGACCCATCAGCACCTGAGCAGCAGTCGCCGAAGTCTCAGCCACTATGAACATACTGGTGAGTTCTTCAAGACCGTCGTGCGTTCGTTACACGTGCACATCAAACAACCCGGCATGGAACTGTTAGGGCAGGTCACAGGCCTAAGATAGGAGCACTCGTTTTGACAAATATAGCCCGCATGCCGCTTCAAGTTCGAGCTATATTACTTATAACTGCCGAATAGATGGCTATGCATCTATGTTGTGCTTGTGAGGGGTTCCATCATTAGAAAGTGCGGACTTGGGTTAATTACATACCAAGAACTGTTGTTGGCGCTTTGCTTTTATTACCACCGACATAAATTATATCACCATATATATACAGTAATATGAGTGACATTCTTGTACGGGCGTTCTCCGCATGTTTGCTGCCTTGCACCTGGCTGTGAATCATTCTTACGGAAAAAAGATTTCTACATGTAGCTTAGCCATGAAGTAAAGAGCCCAGAGTTAGGAGGGAGGTTGTTAATGCTTGCGGCAGTGCCTCCTCGCCTCGTTTTGACTTCTTTCCATAAACGCCTTTAGGATTGGAGTGCAGTGCGAGGACTGATTTTTTTTTTGGGGGGGGGGAGGATGGAAAGGAAAGGGGCACATTTTCTTCACGTCTCTGAAACAATGTCAATGCCCATTTTAGCTTACAATAATTTGTTGTGATACTCCGGATTTATTTGAACTCTTACATCAGGCATATATTGAGAAAATGACAATCCTAAGGTGTAGTCATGTGAAAGTAAAAGTAGTCTCCTCCCAAAGCCTTCAAAATAACAAAAAACACATTGAATGACTTCTGATAAAAAATTTCTTTGCTCCTTCGTCCGATACAGACTACTGCAGTCGTCATCTGCGCCATCCTCGCCACTGCATCAGCCGGTGGCATCGGCCTTGGCTACGGTCATGGCTACGGAGGCTACGGCCTTGGCTACGGTCATCGCTACGGAGGCTATGGTATTGGGTATGGAGGTTATGGTCTCGGCTATGGGATTGGTGGTGGCTACGGAGCCACCGGCGTTGGCGTCGGCAGCAGTGTGGCAATTCTAAGCGGTGGGCCTGCCTTCACAAAGGCCGTAGCTGGACCGGCCTTCCTGGTGAAGACGGTGCATCACGTCAACAAGCTGCACAGTGGAGGCGCTCTGATCGCCCACTCCGGCCTCGGCAGTGGTTACGGCGGCTACGGAGGATACGGATACGGAGGTTACGGTTACAAGTGGTAACGCTGGTGAAACGATGTGAATCGTTGCGCTACATCCTGTGCGGCACGCGATAAAGACTCATTCTCTGGAAAATCTAGGGGCCCCAATTCACTCCGAAGGGCGCTTCGAACACAATCGGACTGGTGGCCTCAATTTACACATGATGTATATATCACTAAATTGTTCTGAATCGAACCAACGCCAACAAAAGCAAGTGACACACATGTACGCCACAATGCAATGTTTCTACCTCTGCGTCTTGTTCCTTCATCATTCAATAAAACGGTTCTGACATTACAATTTGGTTTTCCTTGCTCTAAACTACGCAACACGCAATTCTTTAGCACTTTTGGCAAAGTATCGAAAGCAGGTAGAAGAGAGCGGAATCAGTGGAAAGAATTATCATCTTAAATAATTACGGCAGTGAAGTTTTTTATTACCAACCGTACGCGAAACACAAAAACCGTCCATGTAGTCTAAGTCTTCTAGCGGTAAAAAAGCATTACTTGTGTAATGCTTTTTTGCAGTATTACAAAAAGCATTACAAAGTGCACTATTACAAAAATAGTGGCGAAAAATGCAACATATGCTTTATCAGCAGAATTCTCTTAAAATACTGAACTTATGAAGTAAGTTAAGCGGTCTAACCAAGAGCACTTGGCATTCTAAATCGTATCTCTGGTTCGTGTCAGCGCACTGACCTTTAACGCATAGTGTAGTGCTCGGCGTATGCGACAAAGGGTGTTTTAAGCATAGAACAATATTTTATACCTGCATGACTGCATAGGAACTGTCTGTATTTTGATAGTTCTTCGTAAAACACACTCGTGGAAGTCTATTCATTCAGACTTCATTAAATAATAAAAAAAGTGTATGCATAGATTCAAGCGCGTGGTCAAAAAGTTTTCATTAGGCGCTATTTTTTCGCATTTCAGAAAATATTAATACTTTATTCAGGTAACGGCATCAAAATGTCCCAGGTCACTAAAGACTATTCGTAGTTGCACATTATACGCTGCTTTTCATATTCATATTCCGAATTTTCACAATATGCGCTATCATTAATTAAATTTCTTTATTCACAAAAGCAGTAAAGCGCCTTTAAGACATACCGTAAGTTACGGCACTTTGGTCCCCTTTTAGGCCGCATGAAAGGACCAGAAGCAAACCTCCGTGGCATTCACGCACTGCGTCAGCTAAGGCCACTAGTTGGTGGAACGCCTTTTTTTGTAAGCAGTAGTCCGTATGTACAGATAAATTCAATAAAATTCAATCTGAACGCCGGTTGTTTCTTCACAATTCAAATTTACCTGGTAGCTGTGATTCATACAAGGACGTTTTCAAAGTTCAAAGACTGTTTTCTCAGCTCACATTCGTTAATCGAAAGGAATGCGCCACCATCAGAGGCAGCAACCTCCTAAAGTATGCTTGTGTTAATTACATCAACCTTCAAGGTTGGTATATGAACAAACGTAATTCTTTTGCATTCAAGCGCTTCTGCTTGTGTGTATAGCTGACTTCGTCTTGATGGCTTTCAGGCATCCGAACTACACCTAATGTGGTCAAATATCTTCGTGCTTGGATATCATTATATCTGTGATATCAGAATACTGTGAATAATAATAAGGAGATTACGTCCTTCATTCTCCAAGAAGATCAGTGGTCTGGAAAATAAAAAAAAATGAATGCATATCCATGGAGTGGATGATGATGAGTGGGGCGAAGCGTCTGTCAGCCCGTCCGTGCTTCCATCCGTTCACTCGTTCTTGCTTGCGTCCGCCCACTCGATCATCCGTGCGTCAATCCGTGCGTCCATCTGTCTGTCCATGCGTCCGTCCGTGAGCCCGTCCATCTGTCTGTCCGTCCGTTCGTGTGTCCATCCGTACGTACGTCGGCACATCCATCCACCCGTTTTTTCGTCTGGTAGTTTGTCCGTTCATCCGTCCATGCGTCCGTCCGTGCATCCATCTAGTGAACACTTCAAGTACCACCATCTCTCATCTCGCAACCCCTGTGGCAAATACCCGCTCTAGAGTGGGTATGTGCCACCGGTGTCTACGTACGTACGTACGTACGTACGTACGTACATACATACATACATACATACATACATACATACATACATACATACATACATACATACATACATACATACATACATACATACATACATACATACGTATAGAGGAGCGACAGACCCACGCCATGACCTTTGCCCATAAAACCTACAGGTCTGCACGGAAGGCGCGGCACTGTTACAGCGACAGCTAGCAAACGGCCTTTCAAGGCCTTTTCATAACCCTCTTTGGGTAGCTGCTGCAAGCACATTTGCAGGGTACCCACTACGCCATCAATCATTCTCTAGTAGGCAAGCACTCAGTATGCCATTCTTCGTCATTCTGCGGAGAATCATGTGTTCCGCTGCACACTTCCAGGGAGCTCCTTGCAATTTTCGTGATGTGGCTGACGGCGAAGAATAATTATGTCAGGAGCTTTTGGAATCTCCACAATCCCGCACAGTGGATATGCACCACACTTAATAGGCGAACATGATCAAGCTTTTGTAATGCATTGGAGCATTCGACGACTTATTCGTTGCGCAATTCCCAATATATGACATTTGCATGTTTCCTTGATGTTCTAAAACACAAATTAACGTGATTGCTTTTGACATCAAGCGTCCCTAAGGCTTGTTTGCAAATGCTTTCATAGCACCGGCGTGGCTCAGTGGCTGAATACTAAAATGGCACGCAGGGGACCCATCTTTTATTCCCAATCGTTTGTGTTCTTTGTATAATTCTGAGTTTTCTTTATTACTTCTTGTGACAGTGGTTGCGGACAGCGGTGGCGGACAACTATAACGCGCACGTGACTCATGTTATCACCTCATAAGAGCTGTCGCTGTAAAAGATCAGAAGCCACTTGAGTAGCTAAGAAGCGTCCACATTGGTGAGTTTACAGCAGTGTGCATCAAGAGGGTAATTGAAGAAGCAGTGAGAAAACAGTAAAGGCGTTCCATATCTAGACTATCAGAAACGATGCAAGGCATGTTCCCTTGATCTTATAAAGCAAAAAAGGGGAGAGATGATTTGAAATTAAAAAAAATTATTGCTGTAAGGTATAAGCTAGGCAAAATAAACTTCGCTTTACATACGCGTTGTTTTTTTATTTATAATATTTATTTGTTTTATATAGGCTGCACGGTGTTAGCTTTATGTCTTGACAATGTGTAAAGTATAGTTCGTTTTGGATGAGCTTTTCATGCACTTAATTTTCAGGATTTTAGCCATCTAGGACTCTCATGGCCCTACAATAACAGTAGACTGCAAATACCTATCAGGAAAGTGGGTATAATACATAATAATAAAAGAGACATTTTTATTGTGAAACGGTGTGAGGCTCATCAGCATAATGCTGTTGTAAAGAAGAGGAAGTACTCCGGCGCAGAGGCAGCAGCATCGAAAGTGCAGCAGCGGCTCGAGCTCGTGACTTGCGGCTCGTGCATCGCCTTCTAAGCCTTCCAAGCATCAACCTTTCTGCTGAATAAATCTCCTTTATATTTGGTCGAGGTGCGGGGTACGGTGTCCTCTACCTTCCCGCTACCATCCTGGGACTCCGTTCTCGACGGCTACCTTCTGCTATGTCGGACGCCGATCCGCAGACGCTTCCTTCTCCTCCAGCCACCTGTCCAGGCAGTGTTCCTCAGCGGGAGCCTCCAATCTTCAGTGGAACAGATGACAACGACGTTGAAGATTGGCTCTCGACTTTCGAACGGGTGAGCGCTTTAAACAGATGGACGGACGCGGACAAGTTGACACGCGTGTCGTTCTACCTCGCGGGTGTAGCCATCCTTTGGCTGAGAAACCACGAGGCAGACGTCCGAACGTGGCCACAATTTAAAGAAAGCGTTGATTGTAGCAGTCTTCGATCGACCTGCCGTCCGAAAACTTCGCGCCGAGCAGCGTTTACGCACACGCGCACAAGAAATGGGTGAAACCTTCACTAGTTACATAAAAGACGTCGTCGATTTGTGCAGACTTGTGAACGCCGCAATGACGGAAGCAGAAAAATGTAAGCACATCCTCAAAGGGATTGACGACGACGCCTTTCAAATGCTCTTGGCGAAAAGCCCGACCACTGATAACGACGTACTTAGCCTCTGGCAAAGCTACGATGAATTGCGGAAGCAGCGAGCTATGACAAGATGTCCTCAAGCGCATGATTTGGCATCACTGTGTAGTGTGATCAATGGTCATGACCAAGCGTCACTACGAGCCGAAATAAAAGCATTTGTCCGCGAAGAAGTCGCACGACAGCTTTCCTTAGTGCCCTTCACACCAGAAGCTACCACAACTTTACCGTCGTCTCTTCGAGGCGTCATTGAAGGAGAGGTCGCCGAGGCCTTACCAGCTGCTCGCGAGCATAATCTTGTGGCTGCCCCTCTCACCTACGCCGTGGCTGCAGCCATGCCACCTCGCTAGGCGCCTGCGCCTCCGTTCCAGCCTCGCGCGAGCTATCCCCCAGCTCCAGTTCACCGGACCAGCACTAACACCGCCAACCTGTGGCACACCCTCGATAATCGCCCGATATGTTACGCTTGTCGATACCCCGGACACGTCGCAAGGTATTGCCGCCACCGGACGCATATCTCCGATGAAAACCGCCGCGAGCCTTTGTTCCCGCTTGACTCCAACGCGCAATACGGTTCCTCCACTCCAACGCCAGCCCGCTACCAGGATGACCACCACCCTCAGCCGGGACGTCTTCACTCGCCCTCTCCACGCCGCTGCTCGCCTTCTCCTATGCGTCGACGGCCCGCGTCTAACGAGGAGGAAAACTAGATGACGCAGTTCCGGAGGCAAGAACTGCTCAAGTTTCGGTTTTCTCATTCTCATTTGTCACCTACCAATGTTATTGATATGTTCGTGGAAAATATCTCTACTGTCACTCTTGTAGACACCGGTGCAGCTGTTTCTGTTATCGATGCTGGATTTTTCTGCTGAATTCGTAAGGTTACGACGCCTTTCTCCGGATTATCGCTTCGCACAGCCAGTGCTCAACCTGTTCAACCTACCGCAGTGTGTACAGCCCGCGTGACAATTGAGGACGTTCTGTACACGATAAAGTTCATGGTTCTTTCATCGTGCTCCCATACTATTATCTTGGGATGGCACTTCTTATCGCGTCATAACGCCGTGATCGACTGTGCTAGGGTTGAGGTAGAATTTTGCTCACTGGATGACCGAGCGTCCGTCGACACCCAGTCTGCCGCTAAACTTGTCGTTAACGATGACACCTACATCCCTCCATGCTCTTTTGCGTTAGTACCATTTTCATGCAGCGCCATATCCGACGGCACGGTCTTCTTCACACCATCTCCAATATTCGTCGCCCGAAGAGCCCTCCCCCATGCCTTTTGCTGCTCTCGACCTTGTAGAAGGCTCAACCACGAGGCCAATTTATAATCACGAGTCGTCGTATTTATCCCTCTTTTGTCACTAGTGCCTTGGCCACGTCGAGACAATCAGTTCTACCAGAATTATAACCGTCCCCGATGAGGTGCCTTCTACCTCCGTCTGTGAACTGGCTGTCGTCTCAGCGGCTGACTCAACGTCGGCAAACATATTTCAACCATTCATCACTGAAGATTTGACATCTTCGCAGCGTTCACAACTCCTCCCCATCCTTGAGTGCTACCGCCATTCTTTCGACTTTGCACAAACATCTTTCGGCCGTGCCTTAGCAGTAGAACACCACATCGACACTGGGTCCCACTCACCGCTGCGACAACGACCATATCGCGTGCCCGCTACAGAAAGCCGCGTCATTGCTGACCAAGTAGACGACATGCTTTGCAGAGGTGTCATTCGACCTTCACAGAGCCCATGGGCGTCTCCGGTGGTCCTCGTCAAAAAGACAGACAGTTCTCTTCGTTTCTGTGTCGATTTCCAGCGATTCAACAAGATCACGCTGAAGGACGTCTATCTACTACCGCACATTGACGATGTTTTGGATAGTTTACAGGGTGCCGAGTTCTTTTCCTCGTCCGACTTGCGGTCAGGCTACTGGCAGATGCCGATGGAGGAGACCGATGGCCCCAAAACCGCTTTTTTCACGCCAGACGGTTTATATGAATTCATGATCATGCCCTTTGGACTTTACAATGCACCTGCAACGTTCGAAAGAATGATGGACAACATCCTGCGTGCACTAAAATGAAAGATGTGCTTGTGTTACCTCGATGATATTGTAGTCTTTGCCCCTAACTTCGACACCCACTTACGTCGCCTTGAGGACGTCCTTACTTGCTTGACTAACGCCGGTTTGCAGTTAAACCTTAAAAAATGTCGATTTGCCATGCGTCAACTGCACATTTTGGGCCACGTTGTTTCTAAAGAAGGCATCCTCCCGGATCCCGAGAAATTGCGAGCTGTTACGGCGTTTTCTAAACCTGCCACCATGAAAGATTTTTGAAGTTTCATCAGCTTGTGTTCGTACTTCCTGAGATTCGTCCGAAATTTCGCGTCTATTATATCACTTCTCACGCAACTCCTCTGCAACTATAAAGACCTCTTATCGTGGTCCCCTGCCTGCGACGAGGCTTTCACCAACTTACGGCGGCTTCTCACGACGCCACCCATTCTACGCCATTTCGATACTGATGCTCCAAGTGAAATCCACACCGACGCCAGTGGTGTAGGTCTGGGTGCTGTGTTCGCAAGCGTAAACCGGAACATCAGAAATACGTCGTGGCCTACGCTAGTCACACACTTACCAAGGCTGAGAGCAACTACAGCGTCACAGAAAAGGAGTGCTTGGCCATTGTGTGGGCCCTTGGAAAGTTTCGCCCATATCTCTATGGTCATTCTTTTGACGTCGTGACCGACCACCACGCGCTGTGCTGGCTTTCGACGTTAAAAGACCCATCTGGCCGCATCACTCGCTGGGCGTTGAAAATTCAAGATTATGACATACGCGTGGTTTATCGGTCAGGACGGAAGCATGCTGACGACGATGCCATTTCCCGTTCCCCCCTGTCCCAGAATGCCACAGTTGACTCCGCTTGCGATTCCACACTGTCATCTCTTGACCTTGACACCATTGCAATCGAACAACGCAATGATCCGTGGACTGCGTCTCTCCTCAATCATCTCTCCGACACTTCTGAACTCCCAAAGAGGCGAACGCTCCGGCGCCAAGTTCCACACTTCTTGATACGTGACATGCTTCTATATCGACGCAGCTACGCACCAGAGGGACGCAAGTGGCTGCTTGTCGTTCCACGAACCCCGAGGTCACAGATTTGTTCTTCTATCCACGCTGACCCACAATGTGGCCACGCAGGAGCCTTCAAGATCTACGAAGGACTTCGACATCGTTACTACTGGCGTGGTATGTATACCTTCGTCCGCAACTTCGTCCGCTCTTGTGCCAAATTTCAGCGCCGAAAATCTCCACCACACGCCTCCGCCGGTGAACTGCAGTCTTTACCATGCCCTTCCCGGCCCTTAGAAGGGGTCGAAATAGATAATTATGGGCCCCTTCCATTGACTCCAACTGGCAACAGGTTGATAATAGTTGCTATCGACCACCTAATGCGCTATGCTGAGACCGCTGGTCTTCAAACGGTAACAGCACAGGAGGTTGCCACTTTCCTACTGCGTCATTTTGAGTTGCGTCATGGAGGCCCTCAAGAACTCCTCAGTGACCGTGGCCGCGCCTTCTTGTCCTAGGTCATTGAAAAATTGCTCGCTGAGTGTGCTATTGTACATCGCACATGTACCGCTTACCACCCTCAAACCAATGGGGCTGCCGAGCGCTTTAATCGTACTCTCGGTGACATGCTTTTTATGTATGTGACGCCTGATCCCTCTAACTGGGACTTAGTTCTCCCAATCATTACATACGCCTACAATACGGCAACGCAAGCGACAACAGGCTTCTCCCCTTTTTACCTCCTATACGGCCATCACCCCTCCCACACCATTGATACCATTCTGCCTTATCGACCAGACGCGTTCGAGTGCCTACCTATCTCGGACGCCACCAGACACGCAGAAGAATGTCGCCAGTTAGCTCGTCGCTTTACCTGCGATGACAAAAACCGACAAAAAGCAATTCATGATGCCCAGACCTCAAGTCACGTTTTTCTTCCGGCTGCTCTTGTGTGGCTGTCAGTGCCGCATCGCACACCTGGGCTCTCTTTCAAACTTTTGCCAAATTACGATAGGCCATATTGTATTCTCGAACAAACTTCGCCAGTAAATTACCTCATTGAGCGTTTTACGCCACCGTTAGACTTTCTACGTCGCAACCGTGAGGTTGTACACGTCCAGAGGCTCAAGCAGTACCACAATACAACGCCGCCTGCACAGGACCATAGAGAAATAAAAAAGGTGAAGAGTGGACACTCCCGTAGACCCCAGCGGCCCAATCGACCCTTGCACACCTGGTGGTTTGTGAGAGCAAGTGGCGTGCGCTTCCTATTTCGGTTTAACTGGCGCGAATTTTGATTTTTTTTTAAGTTTTATTTTGATTAAGTTATAAAAAAGAGAGATGCAGGTAGTGATAATTCACTACGATTTTATTCATCGCGCTTGTTCTTGTTCTTTTGTTCACTTGGTGATCACTTGTTCTTTTGTAACAAGTGATCAATGTATATATCAGTCAAAGAGACAGAGTATCCGCAATGTTTTATTCAAAGGCAAGGTAGAGTCTGAGAATATAAAAAGCACAATATGACAAAGGTAGACAACAAATGCATCTCGCCTAACAAATAAATTGTAACAAATATTGTAACAAATACAGAGAGAACACAGACAACGCACACATCGCTAGAGTTGGCAGAAGCCGAGAAGCTGGTGAAGTATGACACACCGGGCCCGTGGGTAAGTAAGGATCTATGGCAAAAACACAGCGCACAATGCTGAAGAAGAAGGAAGAAGTGACATACACACAGCAATGAAGTCGCGAATCACGCCTGGGGTTAACCAAAATAATGCATAGAAAAAAAGAGTGCACAGAAACCACACGACACAATAGAGTAGAAAGGCAAAGGTGCAGTGTGCTGGCTGTGCTTAAGAACAGCTAGCCCAAAATTAAAAAAAACAGACTTGATTCCTGCTTGTCCTCAGAAAGGTAAGGCTTTGCAGCTTGCTCACTACGTGAAAGACAAACTTTATGCTACAACACTGGCAGGTCTTGTGGCTCTTCTTATGCGTCGCCTTCATCAAAAACTTGAGATCCCAAGTGATTTGCGTCTGGGTGTTGCTGTGACGCTTGCGAGCTAAAATAGATTGTAGTCATCACTTATCCAGAATTGTGGACCTTAATTGG
Organism: Rhipicephalus annulatus; assembly: GCA_013436015.1. NCBI lineage: Eukaryota > Metazoa > Arthropoda > Arachnida > Ixodida > Ixodidae > Rhipicephalus > Rhipicephalus annulatus. The sequence goes on from WOVY01004663.1 coordinate 72,653, forward strand.
TGTGACGAGAGCGGTATTACAGGGCTAATAAATAGCAGAAGGAAACAACTTTGGCTCATCATTTTTCACAAAGGCTCTACATCGTACGTTATCACTCACAAGCTATATAAAAATAAAAAAATGGCAGCATCCGCAGCCCCATCAAACGCTACAAGTTTGGGTATTCTTTTGAAAATTTTGATGGGCGAGATGAGGAGGTTGATGAGAACTAAAACACAAAAAGCGTGATAACGCGAACTGTGCCCACTTCATACTGTGTTCCTTACCCGCTCGAAGACATTTCAACAAGCGGTTTTGTTATCGATATATTACTTGAGCTGGAGAGATAAAGCTTACACAGTAACCAAGCGACCCACAGTAAAGTGTACAGTTCGCCCGCATTTGCTACAAAAATACAGACAGGATACCCAACATTCTTTTTAAGGTTATGCAAATCACTTCGAGCGAATACACAGTGTCCCTACTCCTCATAGCGGGTAACCAAAACAATGTATGCAACGAATGAGTGGTTAGTTTGGTGAGGCTGTCTCCGCAGTCTTTTGATAGTTTTCCGCTGTGCTGCTACTTTGGCTTGCAGATGTTTAATGATTTGCTTGTACTTCATTGATGGAGACATTGTCGCTGGCACACAGGAGCGCACTGCAATGAACAAAAAAAATGGATGTAAAAGCGAAGAACAACTAATCCCATGCGAGCACTTTCCTCGCTCTTTCAGACCCAAGGGGCACAACTTTCTGTGGTGAAAAGTTTTCGATTCCACTACCTAAAAACAAACCATTCACAATGTTGACAATGCACAAAAAAATGAAAATCACTGAGAGCCCACCCTTACATTTTGTAAGTGCACACGTAGTGTTCTTTTGAGGATAGTTTTCTCAGAATGTCCTAAACATAAAATAGCACATTCAAAACAGCTGCAATAAAAGCATAGTCACCATTTTCTCTAGGGCACTCAGACGTGGAGCTGTTGGCGGAGACATCTTCTGGAGGGTCTTGTGAAGCTTGTTCAGTGCCTCGGACAGTGCTGTCGGAACAATCTTGCGAGCGGCCTGCGGAAGTCTCAATATCAATCCACTCTGGTGTTGAAGTGAACATACAACTTACCGGTCACACAAGTTCCTTTTGTGACAGCTGAACGACTGGTTAAGGTTTTCTCCGGCAAGACGAAGTCAGCAGAAATTTTTTCACCAGCTACAAGGGAGCTGCCACCTGCAGAGGTTTGGTCAACAGTCAATTTGGGTAAAAAAAGAAAATCGCGACACTGAACGCACCCTGTTCATCGGGGCACCTTAATGTGTGGGAGCCGCTTTTTGAAGCCTCTACCGCAGGTCCTGAAGAAATGAAACTACGACAATGTGTCAGTAAGAGGCTTAAAATAACACAAACTGAAGCTCATTCGCACCTTGCAGTGCAGCTTCTGCAGTTATGTCACAGTCACTATTTGAAGCGACGCTCGGAGAACGTGCATATATGTGCAGTTGGTACAAGTTACAAAGCTTGTAGCATGGGGAAACTTAAACAGCTCTTTCAAATGCGCAAATTGGTCGAACGTAAAGGAAAAGAGAAGGCACCAACTAGGAAACAAGTAATTTGTGATTTTTGGAATTATCAACAGTGCCAGCTTTTACCGATGAAAGGTATATGTACATGTGCACTCAGGCTTGAAGATAACATGAAATAGCCCTTGAAAGTCTTTCAAAACAAGTTGCGCTGGTCAAGAGCATCAAAAAACGACAGAAATATAAGGCTGCTGTTAGGAAGGTAATAGCCCATAGTTCACAAAATTTAAGACTTTCCAAGTGTTACTTCTATAGTGAGGTTTCTCCACCGGCTACATAGATCTTCGCGGTTAACTGTCGCCACTGATTCAATACAAGTGGCTGCTATTACACATATTTGAGTTTCAGTCAATCACTTCACATATTTGAGTTTCAGTCAATCACGGGAACAACCATTCTTGTAAGCCTTGTGTGCCCAGGGTCCATGAAACTTTGAGCAGTAAAATGGTCGCTACAAACCCTGTACGTTGCGTACAATAGGCTGGCCGGCTTACTCAGCATACTGTATCCATGCTTTCATCCTGCATTGGCAATGAACTATCAGCTGAAAGGGGAAGTGCTTGAATTGTGATTTTTTATTGTTACCCTCACTGAGCAAGTACGAACAGTAAGCCTAAAGACATGCAAACCATACAAAAGCTTTAACACACCTGCCGTCCCGTGGTATGCTGATGAAACTCGTCCCAGGCTTCTTGTGAGTTCTGCCATTGTTGAAGCACCAGGATACACAGCAGTAGCTGCCGTAGCTTGGACCACCGGACGGCATGGCATCAGCGCGGTCTGAAACTGTTAGTAAGTGGATGCTTCGCTGTCAAATTACGAAAAAGATATGTGCACGTCATAAGTGTACCAACAAACCCCTTTGAATGATTAGCTAATCGATGCACAATACAAAACCAGTGATACATCTCTCACCCATAAAACTCTGACTTACAAAGATAGACGTCAAGACCACGTACAAAGATCTTCAGAAGTTTCCAGGCCGCTATCCCTTGTAATGCAATGGTATCGCGGCCTGGGAACTTTAGAACACCTTCGTGCGTACGCAGTATCAGCACAGTACACTGGGAAGAAAAATCGTAGTTGAATTTTGTGCGGTAAAATTAAGTTGGAAATGTCAAAAAAATTGTGGGCAGCTTGCACTAGTGGCACAAGGCTAGCGAAGAAACGAAGATGATGGCCACTTGGCTAGTACAGATTTGCCTCCGGCACACCAAGAATTATTCGTGTTGCGAGCCTTCGGGAAACGTGTCGTGAAGCATGCGAGGCCCAGTGAACGCTTCTCAATATTTTGCACCGAGCCACCGAGCCTATGACCTAGCTGCCCAGCTATGCTCAGCCTACAGACGCTCGCGTCCGCGGCAGACGCAGCACGCGGCGCCTCGGCTTGACGCCGTGTCGCCTTTGCTATACTGCATACGTTGCACAATGTTCCCGTCTAGCCGCCGCATAGAGCCACAAACTTTCTTTTTAGCGAACCTCCCAGTCCTTACAAGCTTCAGAAAAAGGTTACAACTGCGTGAATGAGACGCCACGTAAGAAACAAACTCGCACACACGAAGCGCAACGTGTGTGTGTGCATCTTTCTATGTTTGTTGCATGGTACCTTATTCGCACAGGTGTTACCGTTTTCTAAAAAAATGACCGAACAAGACCAACAACATGTCATTCAACAAGCTTCGCTTGAAAACGTGCCTTACCTGTTATGTCACGCTTGAAAACGCCGACGCAGCCGACGTTGACGAAAGCGACGAAAGCTTCTCGCTGTCAGTCATGCATGGGCTTGTCGCTGGGTGGATGGTGTTTATGACAGTACGGCTGAAGAAAAATTATCACGTAAGGTGTGTTGAATAAATTGTTTTTATGAATAAAGAACATACCAAATTTGTGCGTATAAATATTATTTTGTGAAAACAATTCTGTTGCATTGATTATAACTGTTTTTTTTTTGCGCTTGCGCCCTCTGACGTTTGATGAGAGCACTAGTTGGTTACGTAATCGTGACGCACTTTCTGAGGCTAGGTTTCGCGGAGTGTCCTCTCTTGTCTTCTTCTTTCTCTATGACAGGACTAAGTCGCCAGGACGGCTCCTTTTTAAGGGCAAAGCTCCTTATAGCGGCACCCGTTTGTCCCGCGTCCCGTCGTAGTATGTAACTAATCTTACGCTTTGACCTGCTAACATTTTGACCTCCAAGGTGGTGCCGGTGAGAGATTCCTTCTGTGCGTTGTTGAACAACAAAAAATAGTGATCAATGTACATACCAATAGCTGATAATCGGGTATGAGAGACAGCAGCATTCGGCTTTTAGTTAACGTGCACGCTGCGATCCCCATTAGCAGTGATTGCACTTACATTGAGCACTATCTGAAGGGAAAGGGTTGCTACGTTATACCCGCTGGGTGTAACCACCTTAGTTTTAGAAAGGTTTAGCGAGCGTTGAGCCACACTGCCATGAATACAATGAACTAGTATATACCATGAATGAGCTCGAGGTAGTTAAAGGTGGGAAGAAGGTACGAAGTGCAAGCCGTAAGAAAGTAAAAGCCGAATTCTCCTGTGTCTCATTTCCCATGCAGCCATTGGCATGTACATTGAGCTCTATCTGCCAGGAAAAGGTTGCTACGTCATACTCGCTGGGCGTAACCTCCTTGGTTATAGAAAGGTTTAGTGAGTGTTGGGCCGTAGTGCCATGAATACAATGAACTAGTATATACAATGAACTCGAGGTGGTTATAGGTGGGAAGTAGACACGAAGCGCAAGCTGTTAGAAAGTGTGCGTGTGTCACCTCTCGTTCAGTCCTGGGAATGTCCGCTGGATGGCGGTGTTTCTATATGGGGAATATATGATGAAAAGATGCGAGATGGTGGTACTTGGAGTGTTGAATAGATGGACGAACGGACACATAGACAGATGCATGAATGGACGCATGAACGGACGCAGGGGTGGATGCATGGACGAACGCAGGAACGGACGCACGCACGCACGGACGGGCGGATGGACGCATGAATGGTCGCACAGACGGAAGGAAGCAAGTACGAATGGACGGACGAATACTTCGCCCCACTCTCCATCATTCACTCCGTTGATATGCTGCGAATTTTTTTTTCCGCAGAGTCAATGTAAAGAAGAGGAAGTACTCCGGCGCAGAGGCAGTAGCATCGAGAGTGCAGCAGCGGCTCGAGCTCGTGAATTGCGGCTGGTGCATCGCCTTCCAAGCCTTCCAAGCATCAACCTTTCTGCTCAATAAATCTCCTTTTTACTGTAAAAAATGTGAAATAATTGCTTAAATTGAGCACGTTGCAGTTATACAGGCAATGCCAAGTTTAAACACATATTCACCCTTCACATGGTCACAAATATGTGTGCAAAAGGTAATTCGAATGGGCTATCAGGAGTACCGTAGCCGTGATGTCCAACTCAAGGTGTTTTTCACAAGTGGAACTCGAGAAAAACGCATTTTGAAGTTACAAATGAAAGCTCATTTATGCGGAAAAGATAAATTTTTTGGGCGATTTCTTCTATCAAAAGAGTTCGGAAATACTGGGTATTATCAGCATTTCGCTTTAGAGAACTACTTATGGGAAATGCAATCACATGAGCCAACATTGAAAAAAAATGCCCCCATCTTCCCCAAAGAATTCCTAAGGAAATGCGAATGCGTTGCGCACCGTCCATAACGGCGTTTCGCACGTGAAAGCCCAGTGTTCGAAAGATAATATTTTCTTATAAGAGATGAAGTTCCTTAAGCTATGGGTTGTGACTCTTTTGTATGTAGTAGCCACCTCTCATTTTAGTCCTTGGAGTGTCCGCTGGATGGCGGTACGTGTGTATGATGAATACATAATAAAAATATGCAAGATGATGGTATACTCTAACGCAAAAGGGTGTTAAAAGGTTCTGGTTCATCATTTTGGGGACTAATGGGGCTGCCGAAACAATTAATTTTTAGGGACTAACGGCACCGCGTCTAACAGTTCGTCCCCACAGACTAGCTCAAGGAACTAACATTTACTTCTCACATTTACACCTTAGCGGGTAACAATTCTTCCCACAAATCACCTCGAAGGACTCACGATTTTTGTCATATTTACACCTTCTCGGGCAACCGTTAGTCCCCACACTTACACCTTACCGGGCAACCGTTAGTCCGCATAGTTGCACTTCGCCGGACGAGCGCCACCTTAATGTCGCCACCTTAATGGCGACAGTAAGGTGGCGAGTTCTAAGCGAGCGACGTCGTTCAGCTCCAGCAGGTCAACGCGAGGCGAAACACGGCGTTGCATGCGGAGCGTCTACTGTTAGCGGATCTCGAACACGAGAGTGAGCGTACGCTGAGCCACCGCCACGAACAGCACTGAGCTGGTTTGAAGCGAGCGCCTACAAAACTCACGGTAATGCAGCCCTTTCCAAAAAAACTCGAGTTAGTGCGAGTGCAGCCAGCAAACGCGAGTCTGCCGCCATGGCAGCCGCCAATGGCCTTCACCGAGCTGCGTGTGACTGATTTACGGGGAAGCGAACTGTAATGGTGAAGTTCTCACGGACTCGGTTCCGACGCTAGTGAAGGCTTCGGCAGCCCATGTCGGTGAACTTATAGCACGTGACATACTACAACCAAGATCTTTACGAACAACCTCAACGGGTTTTTGACGACTCGCAAAACAGCGACGAGGTCTCCGCCCAATATCGTCCGCCCGGAGCTCATCACGGCGGCCAACAAAGGCGAGCACTCAATCAGCGAGTGCACGGGAGGCCGACCGCAACGACGGCCTATTTCCAGGTGTTAACAAAGCATAGGCGAACTGCAGACGCCCAAGCCGACCTTCGCGGTGCATTTCGTGCGTGCAATATAAGACACGACCAAGCCCGTTGCCGGGAAGGGCGATCGGTATTGCACAAGCGACAAGTACGGCAGAATAAAAAAATGATCACCCACTTGTGAAAAAATTTATCGCTGATTTCTGCCTTCTGTCAGACTGAAATAATGTGTCCTATAGGCCTGCTGTCTTCTCAGCCACCATCTTGACCTTCTTTCCCAATGAGGTTGTTGTGAGTTTTTTATGACCGTCTTGACTAAGCCGTCTGGCTTAGTCAGCGCGGCATGGCGACGTGTCGAGACCTGTTCCTGACCTCATGGGTGCAGCGAAACGTTAAAGCAGCAGCCCACGCTCGCTCAAACGTACCCACAAGGCACCACGGCATTATTCCTAGATCGTTGAGCTCTCCAAGTGCGAAGGAACGCCAACAATCGCCGGTGAAATAAGGGGGAAGACCGAGCCAAGAGAGAGGAGCATGGCTAGTTTTTTGGACACTGGTTTGCGCACAGCCCGCATATACCGCGCGGTTCATCCATTTGGAGTCAAAGGCCGCGTTCAAACTTGGGATGTCAAGAGAAGATGAAAACGCCAGAGCAGCCGGAAAACCACGACCAAGTGCGTCGAGGTTATTTACATTCGTTCTGCCCCATTCCGCAGCTGCTACCGTCGCTACCTTGATAATTATTTTGGTTATGCCTGTTTTCTGAGAAATAAAGTTCGTATTCTAGTTATTCACACAAAGTTGTGAAAAGAAACAGCTCGCCACTATCCAAACTTTGTTCCGGGAGGTATGCCAGCAGAAACCACACAAGCAAACACACCGGCAGCGGCGGCGCGGGTTCAACAGGCTGTACACAAAAGCGGGACGTGTTGGGGCATGCTGACTCGCTGCCGCTGCACCGTCGACTTCCAGAGTTCTCGGCGATCGTAATCCAAGTCGGGCTCTCTATGAACGCGTCCTCGTTGATGCCATCAGCTTCGTCGTGCTGCACGGGTAGTTAGCGATTTGAGCCGACGCCTGCTCCGCCATTTCGGATCTCCAGCCGGCTGGTTAAGTCACGTGGTTTATCTAGCGCAGCCAAGGCTTTGAAGTGGGAAGGCGATACAGTTTCACGTGGCGGGAAAATTGGTCTCGGAGCGACTCTCGCGCGCCGTCCGCGTGGCATGGTCTTTCCGCCGCTTGGGCGGCAAAACAAGCCAGTTTCCGGAATGTTTTCGCCGGTCTCGCTTTCTTCGTGGCCAAGTGTGAACGCGCCTTAAGTGTTTTACCCACGGCACGCCTCCCTCTGTGGTTACTCTCCAATGGTCTATCCGTTCATTGCGCGCGTCTGTTTTGCTCCGTTACTCCTTTTCGGGTAATTTCGCCTCAGAGTGTACTTGGAGTGTTCACTAGATAGGCGGACGGATGAACGGACGCACGGACAGCCAGACGGACGGACTCAAGGACGGACAGACGGATGCACAGACGAACAGAGAGACAGCTAAACGGATGGACAGATGGGAGCACGGATGGACGAACAGACACATAGACGGAAAAACAGACGGACGAACTGACGCACAGACGGACGCACGGACATATGGCAGGATGTATGAACGGGTGCATGGATGGACACACGGATGCATGGAAGGACGAACGGACGCATGGCCGGACACATGGAGGCCCAGGCGGACGGACCCACGGAAGAACGACGCTTCGACCCACTCATCATCATTCACTCTGTGGATACACTGTGATTTTTTTATACCTACTGGTGCAAGAACATATGCGTATACGGGGTAACCGCATTGTAGCGCAAAGCCCAATCAGCAACTAAGATTTTCTGCCTAGACTTGTCGAGTGTACCACTATTGATGGTGAACAGAATAAGAAAAAAATGCATAGGCTTATTAGTGCGAAAGGTGGTACTGAACTCAATGCACAGATATGCGCACTTTTTACAATCATTTTCTCAGCCAATATGTTGTTGATTTCCAGTCCTTCCTTTTTTATCTCTCTCTTTTCTCTGTTTTTTTGTTGCATGCAAATGAAACAAGCTGATAAGTAGTTCAGTCACGCTACAGCAGTTCGTAGCAGGCAGACCACAATCTCAACACGTACAAACACCACAGCAAAAGCGTAATTTACAAAAAAACTAGTGCCGAATAAAAGCTTTTTTTCGACAACTTGACCTCGAGCCTGGAATATACTTATATATTAAATTTTTTTTAGTTCAAAGGCGTCTGGTGGGCTGAAGCTTTTTGAAGTTTGTTTTACGAAGCGCCAACAGATTCATGTCTGTTCCCGTACAGGCACGCAGCGATAAAGTTCAAGTGACTGCTTAAAACACCCTTCTTTTTTGCATGCACTGAACACTCTATTATACGCGAGGGTTCAGTGCGCTGGCACAAACCTGAGATAAACTTTAGAATTCCAAGCGCTGTTGTCGGCTTGATCGCTCAATAGGTTCAATGAGTTCATTTTTTAAGAGAATCCTGCTGATAGAACACATATCGTAACCTTCGCTACACTTTTTGTAAAGCAGCAATCTTGTGCAATCCTTTTTCAACTCAAAAGGACGGTGTTCGTGGCTTACTTAAAGTTGCGAAAAAAAGAACTTCACTGGGCAATT